>CM021101.1:855594392-855974626 GCA_007115665.2 Sequoiadendron giganteum
AAAGGATACTCTTGAGATAGATTTCCTTGAAGAAGATCCTTTAGAAGTGAGAAATCTTAAGACTATTCCTTCTACCTCTTCTCAAAGGAATGCATATCTTGGTGATGATTGGGGTTCTTTAGAATTTACAAAATTATTCAATGGAGAACATAAATTTTACCTAATCCACTTAGACCTTCTGAGGAAGATGATTACGCCTCTTCTAAAGAGAATAATATTGGCAGTCCTATTAAAGAGGATAATGTTGGCAATCCTATTAAAGAGGATGGTGGTGATCCTATAGAAGAGTATGTTCCCCCTTGCTGGAATAATGCTTTCTATGTATATCTCCCCTCTTCTCATGATTTACAAGCATGTTATGGCCCTAGCTTTAAGCTTGTCACTAAATATGGCTATGAGCGTAAAGGTTGCGGGAATAATGAACAAGGCATTTAGGTCCCTATAGAATGCGTACCTTGCAAGTGTAATTTGGGGCTTAGTTGCTCAAATGAACAATCTAAGTAGAAACCACAGTTGAATGTTGACATGATGTCCACTCAACCTCATTCTAGTGGAGTGGTCCATCCTCCTTTGTCTTCTATCTTCATATCTTCTTCTTGTAAGAAGTCAAACTTTTCTCCACAAGAGAAAGGGTTGCTTCCTGATCCTCACTCTTTTTTTGAGCAAGAGCATATTTTTTTGAGGCTTTTTAAAGCCTACTTAATTACTCTTCCTCCTCCTACACATAAAAAATTCCATGAACATGATAAATAAAAACATTATTTATGTGCATACCATTGAGTGCTTGGCCATTCCACTAGTGAATGTAAGGCCTTGAATTCCAAAAAATACAACAACTTCATAATTCAAGTGCCATACTCATTTATTAGCTAATGCACCTTCCTTTTCTTCAAATGACAAGTGATATTGAGGTCTACCTTTATCCTATATGTTTTAAGTATCTTGCATAGTTCTCCTCCCGTATACTTTGGGGGGTAGTGATAACTTGTTTTGGAGATGTGTGTCCTTCTAAGGACCCCCTCTCTTATCTCTATCTTTCAATTGTAGCATCACTTGAGTGGACCACTCTTATTTTGAAGGGTTCCCAAGGGACCACTTTGAAATATTTCCAAATTTTCAACGGTCTGCGTGACTGACCGCTTGACTGCCTATATGACCACTTTTTTTCGAACATGTTCTATTTGTGAGTAAACATGTCACTTTGCAGGTGCACCTATAAAGCCGATCCAATTTGACTCTATGGAGTCCCCTCCTTTGGGTTTCCTTCCTGAAAGAGATCTTGGGGGACACCTTGCAGATTTGTGGGCTTGTAAGGTGCTTACTTCATTGGGTTTCCTTCATGTGAGAGATCTTGGGGGATACCTTCTTGCAGGTCTACGAGCCTGTAAGGTGCATACTTCAAGGGGATTCCTTCATGTAAGAGATCTTGGGGGCTACCTCCTTGTAGGTATGTGGGCCAGTGAGACACTTATTTCTTTATGTTTCCTTCATGTGAGATATCTTGAGGGATGCCTTCTTGTATTTCCATAGGTCTATAAGACACTTTGAATCTTACGAGATTTTCCATCATTGGTCTGAGGGCCTTCAGTGTACTTTGTGCAACTTCGTAGTTCCGTGGAGCTACAAAGTCCTTTTGTTCAACTCTCCTTGGGTCTGAGGACTTGTGGAGCCATCTCTATTATAATTTTTATTCCTCTTGTTCACTTATGTTCTCTCATGTATATACCAGATCAAAGATTTGCATCTTCTTCATCCTAAGTAGATGCTCTTTCTCTCTTTGACATTGGTTGTTTCTCTAACTTTTGGGTGCATTCTTCTCTTGAAGCAACCGATCTTCACATTCTTCTTTTCATTTTAGAATTATTCTATGTGTTATTTCTTAATTTGGTGATGACACATAGTACTGAAACAACCTTTTACATTGAGGTCTCTTTCACTTTGCTAACTCAAATCTTGTTAGTTAGTTAGGTGCCTATGTGTATGTTTTTTTATGTTCTAACATTGTTGTCTTGTGCAGGTATTCCTTTTATAATGCACTTGCTTTGCAGGTCTTTAGCCTGGGGGCATGCTTGCTTAGATTCAAATATTTTTCTCCTTCCTCTACACTATCCTTTGGGCATAATGATGTTATTTATGTTTAGTAAACTTCTTTTAGCATGCATATTAGTGTAGATTCATATGCCCACTAAAGTGGGGGAAAAATGTATAGTCGTAAAATTGCACCCCTTGCAATTTCACATACATTCTTGTAACCACTTTAGTGTCCACTCCCTTAGCATCTTGTGTAGGTTCATTTTAGCCACTCCATCAACCTTTTTCACTTCTCAGGATGCTTGAAACCCCTTTTCAACAACCTTCACATTTCAACTTTGTGTTAAACCTCATGCTTCTCCAATTTTTGTTGTTTGGTAGCATGATGTGTTCAGGAACTAGTGCACAATGCAGACATTTGTGCACCGCGCTAGCATCCTATGAAATTTCAATTTTCGAATGACCATTTATGTGCATTTTTTCCACTTGTCATATCATTTTATCAGTGGTAGTAGCTCAAGATGCCTTGTAATGGCTGGGGAAGATTCTTTTCACTCTTTAAAATTTTTCTTTTCATCTCATTTGGCCTTCTTCTCCTTGTTGGCTCCCATCTTGAACTTTCTCTCTTGTTATCTTACTTGCACAACTCCATATAGCTTGCTATAGTAGCCTCAAGCTCTTAAGCTCTCACAATACCCTTTGTAGCACTCTTGGTTCTTGCAACTCTCTTTGTTTCCCTCCTTGGATTTCTAAGCCTTTCATGTGATATCCAATTTGTGCCTTGCACCTTTCAGCATCTTGGGATTTCACACATCCCTATTGATTACATCTATATATTGTGATATGGGTTCTCCTCCTCGAACGAGGATTTATTTTATCACCTCTTTTGTGATACGGGTTCTCCTCCTTGAGTGAGGATTGCTTTTATCACTCATACTTGGTGCTGTGGGTTCTACTCCTAAAGAAGGTTTTTCTTTCACCACATGCTTTTTCCATTTCTATTCATCTCTCTTTATATTTTTGGTTGTCCATGGAGGTGGGAACACCAAAATGGAGGTTTGATTGAGGAAAACCCCTATACAGCCCCAATACTTTCTCCAAATATTACACATGCAGGTTTTGAAGACATTCATGTGCTAGAGACTTCATCACTTACGTGGTTGTAAGCACTTTATTTTTTCTCTTTATATTTATCACTTATACTTCTCTATTTCAGCTCTATTGTACTTTGCTACTTTCTCACATTCTGGTAGTTCTTAGTAGTCGAAATAGAAGTAGTCATTTATCTATTTTCTATATTATTCTCATTCTCTAGTTCATATGATATGCTAGTGTACCTCCAGGATGCCAACGCATTGTGTTGTCATCCTTATTTCGTGTTGTCATTCTTTGGCCAAGAGCTTGTCAGTTTTCCCAAAGAATCTTTGTTACCTACTCTTTCTAATTTGGGAACTCTCGCATTGTTCCTTGAGGTAGTTTAGGAAATTTCACCTTGTGAGGCTCTCTAAATGAAGAGAAATCGTGAGTAGAGAATCCCCCCTCTCTACAAATACATAGTTATTCAATCATTTGAAATCTATCTAGCAAGAAGAAAAAATATAACACACATGATCAAGTATTTCTAAGAGAAAATGTTATTATCAAGAGCATTCAAGAGTAGATTTATCAATAATTTGTAGTAGCAATCATGATCCTAACATCATGTCTAGGTTTACATGTGTTCATGTTGTCTTCTAAAGGATAATGTGTATTATAGATCCTCAAGCATCTAAGAAATAAAGTATCCAAATCAATCAAGCAAGAAATACTCAATTCCTTTGAAGAGTGGTGAGTTGCAACAAGTGTTCATTCATCATTTCCTTCCCTTTTTATTAACTTTTTATGAAGGTTTAATTACCAAATTGAGGTTTTACCACTTGGAAAACCCCCATACAAACAAACAAAATATTTTTCCCTCTTTGTGTATGTGTAGATTACAGGTTGAAGGAGTGGAAATATCTTGAAGAATAAATTTTGCATTGTTGCTCAAGTTGTCATCAAAGTTGTCAAGCCACAGAAAATAAGTTGTAGAATTTATTTTTGTCACTCCAACAATGGGACCTATGTCAAAGAGAAGCTAAGATCCAATATCAGAGGATTGTCAAAATTTATTTTGGAAGCCCTACTTAGGACCCATTCACCTAGCGGTGACCCTATCCCTTTGCAAATTTTAGAAACATATTTTGGTGATAGGTACATGCTATCAGACCCTTCTCAAATTTGCTTAGAAATTGTTGTTTCAGTTTTTGTACATTCATGAATGTATAATATATGTTCTAGGTGTCATAATTCATCTAGTTTCATTGTTTTAAATCATTCCTAATCATAATCTATCCATGTACTCAAAGAATTCCAACCAAAAATATCAGAAAAAAGGGATTCTCCATTGTGGTTAAAAGTCCCTTAGATTTCTAATTATTGGGATTCTTAATGAATTGTGGGAAGAGAGGCCACTAAATCCTATATTCCTCATATTCAAGGGATTATGGTTTACCCCCCCTTTTTTTCCACCATTTCAGTAACCAATCTCACCTTGTAATTCTCAATCCTACTATCTAAAGTGATTTTATTTTTGAATGCATCTGTTTAAATCCAATTGGTATACATCCATTAGGAAAAGGTAATAAATTTCATGTGTTATTTTTATGTAATAAACCCATCTCCTCAAACATGGATAATTTTCAAGACTACATAATTCATGCCTATAGTCCCATTTAAAGTCATAGACACATGAGTGTTAGCAATCGAATAAAAAATAATTCTCCAATCAAGACGGTTACACCAATTTAGTTATTGTCTTTTTTAAGTTAACCTCTTCAAGAGATAAGGTGCAAGGTCTAACTCCTCTTTAAAATTCTCTAAGCTAGTTGATCTTTCCTTCTTTTCACATTTTTCATGGTATTTTGGTTCAAATTTCTCATTCTTTCGGGGTAACTAAGGCACATATTTATTTTCATCCTTTTTTGGTTACAATATAGTGTAATAAGGCTCAACTTCTCTAAAAATAACACTTCTACTATACTATAAAAAACTCTCTTATCCACAAGACCTAAAAGCTTACACCATTTTACACTAATACCATTACCAATATTCTCCAACTTTGATCTCTTCTCCCTAGTCACATAAGTATATGCCCAAAAACTAAAAAATATGTGTCAATAAAGGAATTTTCTTTACCACACATCCATTATATTTATTTAATAAGAAATTTTATAGGAGATTTTTTATCATGTAACAAGTTGTAGCAACCACTTCTACCCAAAAAATTGTTCCAAGATGATCCCATTTAGCATTCCCCTAAGCCTCTCAATCAATGTCTTGTTCATTATTTTTACAACTCCATAATGCTAAGGGTTGTATGGAGTTTCCTTTTGTAATTTTATTCCATGATTCTTACAAAACTTGTTAAAATATATATTGAACACTGACTTACTTCCATTACCAATCCTAAAAATCTGAATATTTTTACTTCTTAGATTCTCTACAAGACCCTTAAACTATTTACACTAACATCAGACTTCAAATTTACTCTAGATAAGGAATGCACACCTATCCTTCTATTATATTCATAAATAAATGAAACATTATATATTGATTTTAAAATTAAAGGAAAATTAACAAGAAAAAAAACATTAGAATGTATGAAGTCTAATACCTTATAAGATTTATGAGAACTAGAATAAAGTTGAATATGTTTTTATTTTCTATAAATTCATTGTTCATGTAAATTGATTCAATTAAAGTTTATAATTATTTATCCTATCAAAAAAGGTTTTTTTGGAGGGGATAAAGACTTGAAATTTTATTTAAAATAGTGCAAATCATTTATACAAGCAATTGAACGAGCACTTGATGTAACATTTTAACCATAGTGGAAACTTCCCACTAACATGCCTACTAATAATGTAATAGAATATATAACTAGTTATGCCATCATTCCCCCCTTATTACATTGTTCCTATAAAATTAGATCCCTTGAAACCTCTTATTCACTTTTCCAAGGGATCCCCCCTTAAGGCTTACATAAGAAATTTTTTTTGAATACAAAATGTATATACATGTTTGTGAAGATATTCCTTGAAGAAGAAAATCCTAAATTAGGTGGGGCTCCATCAAGCTATCTCTAAACCCTCATAAAGGTGTAGCCCTTGTAGTGTAGGAAATAGGGTCCCACCTTTTTTCAATATGGAACAAGGGATATGGGATCATCCTATTTCGCTAACATAACATTCAAGGAAACCCCTAGAGATCTCAATCCAAGGATGAAATAGGAATTACATTTGCAATAGGAATGTCCTAGGGTAGGATTATAAACTAAATGAGAGATTCAAAACCAAGCTAGGTCTTGGAAAGACTAATGAAATGCAAGATCTAATGCTTAAACCTAATGTAATGCAAGATTTCACCAAATGACCTAGAAAAGCATGTAAAATAGAACAAAAAGCTGAGAGATGAAAGGTGTGCACTTGAAAATCTGAAGAGGATTGGATGAAGCTCTGAAATACTAAAACATTGATTTTAATGTTGATTAGAACTCATACACCCGACGAGGTGATTTAGTCCCAAATTAGGGTTTTTAGATAGAAACTGAAATGTGACAGAGAGGTGTTTGGAACTCCTAAAATCTACAAATTTGCCTATACTAGGACTCATATGCCAGAAGTGGCATATTAGTCCAATTAGGGTTTTCTATAAATTCAAAGTCTAATTCTTCTCTTCAACATGTCTTCTTTATCCTTTCCACCTTGAATCTGGATCCGAAACTCTGATTTGCAACCTGTAGATGTCTTCCAATGATATCTTATGCAAGGTGAAAACTTTGAACACTTTCAAAAATTTCTCCAAAAATTCTCTTCAATATGTCATCAACCTAAATCTGCAAATCACAAACTAAAGAGAAGGAAAAATGTAATTTTGCTAGTGGAAAGTGGTTTTCCTTGGTCAAACCCTGTTTTGGTAATCAAACCTTGTAATAAAATCAAATAGGAAAAGAGGATAATGAATGAAAAAAAATTAATGTTGCAACTCACCAAACCCTAGAAATAAAGTGTTGCAAACATGTATGAAGTGGCTCTAATGGATGTAGATCTTGACTCTTTCTTGGATGTGATAGATCTTGAATTGAATGCTAGCTTGAATCATGAAACCCTACATCACAAATATTAGCTCAAAAACAAACATGATGCATGATGACTTTGACATGGTGCTTGATGATTGAATAATTCTCTAAAACACCTTATCATCAGCCCTTGAATCCTCTTGAATGCTCCTATAAACTCTTGAATTCTCTTGTGAACTAAAATTTGTTGTAAGGATGCTCATTCAACTTGCTAGGTGTAAAATGAGTGGAAGAAACTCGTATTTATACTTGTTTATGCCAAATTTCCCGAAATTACAACACTACAAGCTGGCATTAGATCTACGAAGATAAAATACCATGAAGAATTTGAATTAAATTTGATTTTGGGCCACACTGGACTCATACACTAGAAGTGGCATATGAGTCCGATTAGGCATTAATTATGGGACACATTTTCAAAAATTCTTAGAATGATGTAAAATCAGGATCGAGAAAAACCCAGGTGGGACTCATGTGCCCAAGGTGGCGTATGAGTCCCATATCACTAAATATGGGACACACAACCTAAGAACACTTGAATTATGATTGGATGTTGGTTTATGTTAGGATTATCCTTAGAAAGATGCATTTAATAAGGCTTGTAGATGAAAAATAGGGCAATTAATGCATAGATAAGCCTAATTAATAATGAAAAACCTATATTAGTGTAAAAGTGTGGTACAAAACTTTACAAAACCCTAAATAAGGCATAATTAAGTTCATTTAATTTACAAGGGTTCTAAATTAATGTGAAGGTACAAATAAATATACTTTATAACATTATTTATTAAGGCAAAATTAGGTCTATTTAGCTTAAAAGGGCCCTAAATCCAATGTGAATGTAGAAAATACATTACAAAACTAGATCAAGATGATATTAGGTCCATTTTAATGTTAACCATTCCTAGATTAAGAGAAATTGTACCATCTCCAAGCAGGGAGTACAATTTATGTTGTTACATCTAGCCCCAACTTTAGTGAGAGGATGAACTTTCTTCAAACTCACACTAAAGTAGACATTCAAGAGGGGTCCCCATGTATCGATGCAGATGGTATGGGATAACAAGGATCAAAGGAGATGGTCAAGCCCCCAAGATCCAAGATCTTACTTCAAACCGACATAAGCACACAAGGACACACATAAGGTGTATGATATGCAACATCAAGATACCCAAAAATGCAATGTCAATAACTAAAAGAAAGGAAAAAAAAAATTCAAGAAAAAACAAAAAGAGGTGAATCAAGCCTTGACCATTTGTCCAACATGATGTGGATCAAATTGAAGTTCTTTGTACAAAAATGCATGCTCACTTTGAGGCAATGAAACTTCAAGTTGTCCACTAGGTGAGTAATCCAAAAGGGTGAGACACATACATATGCAACCGGTATGCACTCACACACACATGTTAGTGGCTATGGGAAAGCCATGCCTAGGGTCGGCTTCCTGTCCAACCATACCAAAGCTATACGTCTTGATAACTTTGATAATGTGCAACACAACAAAGAACTTTGAGCTTCATGAGGCAAGAAAAGCTTCGTATGATTGAGACTCATGAAAAAACAAGATGGCTCCATAGGAAAGAAAACTGTATTATGCAAGGTGGCTATATAATGGTTATTATAAATGTGAAATAGTGTAAGGTACATTCAAAGGGATTTTACTTAGTTCATGTAAGGTCTCTTCTTAGGGAACATTGTGCCTAATGTCTCCAAGAGAGGATAAATCAAATAAATATCATGCTCTCAAAGGAAATCGAAACCAATGACACCACTAAGAAAAGAATGCATCATGAGAATAAAGTAAATCACACAGTGAAACATGAGTGTTGATGTATGCCCCCACTTTAAATTGGTTGCTAACACCATTGTTGTGAGCAATTTCTTTAAAGTAGAAGATTTCATGAGAGCTTATTCAGAAAGCCCTATGCCAAGTCATATGTTTTTGAATTAAACTACATCATGAACAAGTATGTCACATGTGATCAAACTTATGGCATATCTTCCACATCCCAAGCTTTCTCTTATATGTACATGAAAGGTAGTCAACTAGCCAAAAGAGACAATGAAAAGTGACATATGAGGACAAGGCTACCTAACCCCTTGCCCCCACTTAGTGAAAGACAAGGATGAGATGAAATGAAAAGAGGAACTAGGTGCCTAAACATAAGGAAGACAACCTCAATCCTTAATATGTTGAATTCAATTAGTCAAAGCCTTACATTTGTTAGTAGAATGACCATGAAATCTATGATATGCACAAAATTAACTCTTGTAATAAAATTTATTTCATTTTCTTGGAGGGAGAGATATCAAACAACCTTGGAGGAGTCTTGTCAAGATGCTCTCTTGATAAAAAAAGATGTTGTTTCATTATTCTGCGATTAAGATATCTCTTTCTTAGTATAAGGTGTCATACCTACACAAGACTCTTTAGATTGTGATATTTTGTTCTCTCCTTGAAAGGAGGACTTAAAATCTAACGAACTCGAATCATTATTATTTTGCGTGATGACATTGATGTTAAGTGAGAATTTCTTGGTTTCTTTTGTTTCTTTCAAAGGGTAACAATCAAGACCACTAGTATCTATCAGTTAAGGATGCACTAATGTTAAAGTTAGCTTAGAGGAATATTTTATAATAGTGTTGATATTAAGTGAAGGCTTGTTTTTTTGTTTCTTTCGAGGGGTAATAACCAAGACCACTAGTATTTTCTTGTGTGTGAGGCTCTATAGGGACATAGATACCTTGTTCTCTAGCACCACATCCTTTTCCACTATATCCAAGTTGTTTCATGATTTCATAACCTTTTCCATAAATCATTTTCATTTATTTTGGATTTGGTGGTTGTTCATAGTCAGTTTGGTCAAAGTTTGTTGTCTTTTATTCTAAAGTGGTTGAGGTGGATTATTTTGAAGGGTCTTTCAAATTTTGTGTTGAAATTACTTTTTTTTTTCTTTTCCCTTTTCAAAATCTTTGTTTATGATCTCATATTCACCCATGAATGATGTGAAATCTAAGGAACCCCAATCATCTTCTAATAGGTTTGTGACTTCTTCAATATTCTTTTCTTTGTCTTTTTGTTGTACGGGTTCTATTTGTATAGTTGGTGTCAATGTTTTCAAAGTATTTTCCTTTCTTTTATCAATGTTTAAACAACTATTTGTTTCAGGATCAGCTTTGAGTATGCACACTTTGTTGTTGTAGACATAATTCATTATAAAATGAAGAGTTGAAGGCACTCAATTCATTACATGAATCCATGGTCTTCCTATAATAATATTATATGAAAGATCATGAGGCATAAAATGGATCAATGTTTCTAATGTGGTCTTTCTAGTTGTAGTAAGAAAAGTGATCACACCAGGCAGCTGCTTTCCTACATTGTCAAATCCATCAATCGATAAAGAATTTGGTTTAATTTTTTTATTTATCCACACCAAGCCTATCCATAAATTTTATGATACACACATTAAGAGCAGAGCCATTTTCGACAAGGGCTCAGTTTATGCCATTTCTTTTGTATCTAGCTATTATCATGAAAGCATCATTTTATTTTTTCACTTCCAAAGGAGAGACTTCGCTTTGATGGAAAAAAATGTTAGCGTTCATTTATTGAATCATGGCTGCTATATCATTTGGTTACGCATTAGAAGGGATAGAATTTTTTTGTAAAGAATTTTGAGTCATGTTGTGGTAATGAGGGGAGGCTTGAATAAGTTCTCATAATGATATCTTAGCAAGAGTGTTCTTAAGTTGTCCAAAAATATCATACTCCTTTCCACTTTGTGGAGGCAAACGAGGGGGATTGAGTAAGATAGGTTGAGGTAATGGGGGAGATGTTGAAGGTGTTTTTCTTGGCTGCAAATTGTTTCTAGTGTTATATGTATGAGCAATGGTATTATAAATCAGCTACTGTGAAACATTATTCTTCGGTGGGTAAAGGATGAGTTGGGGTTGAATAAAATTAACTTCCCTTAGTGAAGGAGATTCGGATGTTACTTCATCCTCTTCATGTAAGGAAACTATATCACTATTGTCAATGTTATCTTTTTTTTGCATCATGATATCTTCCCTACTAGGAGATTTTTTAGGAGAACTACAAACTAGATGTTCATGATATCCCAAGGTTGGTTATTCTAAAATGACTTCATCGCAATGGTGTTATCAATGGTTGGATTGTATTTTTTATCAATAGTCAGGATATGAGGAGAAGGCCCTATTGGATTGTTATGATTGTTCATGAATTTATCCTTTTTCTCTATGGTCTCATTCTCTTGTGCCATACTATCTACCCTAGTATGGGATATTTTAAGATTTTCATCAGATTCCATGGTTATGTTCTGTAAAGTAGCTTCATCACAAGTAGCGAAGGCATTGAGAGAAGGAGAACTATGTTTTGCATGCTTATCAAAAAAATATTTCCAAATGGGAGGAGAATTAGGGAAAGGAGGAACAAGATTCTCATGACTCTCAATAAGTGCATCTTCTAACACCAAATTATATTCTTCGTATTGATAAAGGATATTAGGAGAAGGACAAGTTTGGTTGTCATGGCTATCTATGATTTCATCCTCTTTCATTAAAACATTCTCACAAGCAAGGGATGAATGGAGACTAGGTAAGGTGATGTTTAGAAATGTGTCTATGATCTCATCTTCTTGTGTCATAATATCTTCCCAAGAGAGATGATGAGAGAGATAATCAATAATTTCATGATTCTCAATGATTGTGTCTTCTTTCACCAAGATACCTTTGTCACTAGTAAGAGAGGTATCGAAAGAAGAACAATTATTGTTTTCATGATTGTCTATGCATGTATCTTCTCGTATTATATAATCCTCACCAATGGGAGAGATAATAGGATTTGAGATATGAAATGTGATATTAAGGATTATGTCAATGGTTTGGTTCTCATTCTCTAAGATGTTCTCTTAACTATGAAATATAGTAGAAGGATGACTAATAGGTTTCTTAATGACCCCCTTGTTGTGCTCTAAATTGAACTCATAAGAGGGGATGTTGTACTTATGCAATCCATTCTTAATCATATCAAAACCACATCTCTTAAAAGGAAACATGCTATTATGAAAAAGTAAGCTATATAAAGTATAAAATGCTTCAAGTGTAATGAAATGACCTAAGGTAAAATGTGTAAATGCAATTTTTAGATTCAAAACAAGGTAATTTGTTGATGAAACTATGAAACAATTTGAAAATGAAAGGTTACAAATGTAAATATGAAATTAAGCAATGCCATTCCAGAACCAAATTAAGATAGATCTAGTGCCATGCAAGTAACATAATCTCAGCCAACCGAAATAGATAACTAATGACGATAAATAAAAGAATAGAAACAAGGTTTTCAATGCTCTAAAAGGTAGTTTTAAGGCAGATCTGGGAAAAATTCACCCAAATGGGCATATGAATCCAAGTCAAGGTTTTTCAAGGGTTTGAACAATGAATAACACTAACAATAGAATACCCAAAAACTAGGCAAAACAACTTGCATTGAGACTAAATCGCCCAGAGGGGCATATGAGTCCTAGATTAGGGTTTTTGCACCATTTTCAACAAATTCTATGTAAATGTTATTATTTTTAGAAGTGAACATGCATTTTTTAGATGAAATTCAATGATAGAAGATGGAAAAATGCAACCTATATGCACACTTTCACTAATGCAAGATTTAGAAACCCTAGATACCAATTAAATAATGCAAAATCTAATGGAATGTTAATGTAAGATAGATCTAAGATGATGATGCACTCCAAATCAAAATTAAGATGTTCTAAATATAGGTTCATCAAAATGTAGTGAAAGAAATAGGGTCCCACCTATATGCAAGATGGAACGAGCGATATGGGATCCTCCTATTTCACTAACATAACATTCAAGGAAACCCGGATAGAGATCTCAATCCAGTGATGAAGTAGGAAAGAGATTTGCAATAGGTATGTCCTAGGGAAGGTTTAGAGACTAAATGAGACCTTCACCACCAACCTATGGCTTGGAAAGACTAATGAAATGCAAGAATTAAATGCTTAAACCTAATACAATGAAATATTTCACTAAATGACCTATAAAAGCATGTAAAATAGTACAGAAAGCTAAGAGATGAAATGTGTGCACCTAGAAACCTGAAGAGGACTAGATGAAGCTTTGAAATATTGAAAACACTTATTTTAATGTTGAATGGGACTCATATGCTAGACTAGATGATTTAAACCCAGATTAGGGTTGGGTATGTGTAGGATCATGATGGGCCAAAAAGTTACAATATCTAAGTGATATGATGGCCCATGTGGCTGATGACTTTTTTTTAACCCAAAATTGATGAAATAAAAAGGGTTTTTAAAGGAGATTCTCAGCTTTATACCAATACAAATTATGCTTTACTTTGAATTCAATAAATAATCATTATTCATTTTCTATTTGAATTACGACTAAAGTCTTGATTGATAGGCCGATTGAAAAAAATCTATAGCTTTCAAATGGTATCACATTTTTCAAATCCAAAACATGTGTCACATTCTATGCTTCAAATACTATAGGATTAAAAAAAAAGAATTGAATTTCGTGAAGTTTTGACCAAGTTAAGGTGGTTAGACATACGATTTTTTATTTTTTTAAAAAGTTTTAATAAAAAAATCATAATTAGTTATTTACTAGGAAAAAAATTACAAATAAATATGCATCACATCGAGACATGAGTCCCCTACTTATATCTAAAATATTATCATTTTATTGTGGTTAGGGTGGTCAGAAAAAAACCTACTTCTTATTTTTTCCTTGAAATTTAAGTACTACTGCATTGAAATTTCAAATTTTCACCAAATAGATTTTTAAAATAAATAAATAAACCTAGTAGTTTAGAAACTAAATTCAAATTTCTATAGATTATATTCTTACATATTTTATAAATAATGTAGATAAATTATTCAAATTTTTATGTCAAGTTGCCTAACTCTGATTTTCTGAATTTTATTGCCACTTAAGGGCCTATTTTTTCCATGATGATCCTGCACATACCCGGTTCCTAGACAAAAACTGAAATCTGGCAGAAAGGTGTTTAGAACTCTTGAAATCTACAAATTTTCCTATACTAGGAATCATACACCAGAAGTGGTGTATCAGTCTAGTTAGTGTTTTATAGAAATTCAAAGTTTGATCCTGCTCTTCAATATCTACTTTTTACTTCCCATCTGATATTTAGATCCAAAACTTTGATTTGCAACCTATAGATGTCTTCCAATGATCTCTAATGCAAGGTGCCAAATTTGGCAACTTGGAACACTTTGACAACTTTCTCCAAACTTTCTCTTCAATATGTATTCAACCTAGATCTACAAATCACACACTAAAGAGAGGGGGAAATGTTGTTTTGTTAGTGGAAAGGGGTTTAACTTGGTCAAACCCCATTTTGGTAATCAAACCTTGTAATGAAATCAAATAGGAAAAGAGAATGATGAATGAACAAAATGTAATGTTGCAAATCACCAAACACTAGTAATAAAGTGCTACAAACATGTATGAAGTGGCTCTAATGGATGTAGATCTTGAATATTTCTTGGATGTGATAGACGTTGAATTGAATGCTAGCTTGAATCATGAAACCCCACATCACAAATGTTAGCTCAAAAATAAACATGATGCATGATGCTCGATGCTTGAATAATGCTCTAAAACACTTGATAACCAGCCCTTGAATGCTCTTGAATACTCTTGTAAACTCTTCAATTCTCTTGTGAACTCAAATTTTCTATAAGGATGCTCATTCAACTTGGTAGGTGTATACTAAGTGAAAGAAACTTGTATTTATACTTCTTTATGCCAAATTTCCCAAAATTACAACACTAAAAGCTAACATCAGATATAGGAAGATAAAATCCCACCAATAATTTGAATTAAATTTTATTTTGGTCCACACGAGACTCATACGCCAGAAGTGGCGTATGAGTCCCATTAGGCATTAATTATGGGATTTAAAAAAAAAAATGATTAAAATGATGTTAAATCAAGATCGAGGTCCAAAAAACTAGGTTGGACTCATACCCCCAAGGTGGTGTATGATTCCTAGATTACTAGATCTGGGCCACACAACCTAAAAACACCTGAATGATGATTGGATGTTGGTTTGTGTCTGAACAATAAGGAAAATAGGGGGTTGAAATGCTACTATTATCCTTAGGGAATTCAAGAATGTCCTAGGATCTCAAATTGGATTGACTATCAACCCAAAGGGTGAGTCAATTCTCAACAAGGAAGACCTAGGAGGGGTTCTTTTAGGCTTTGAAGGGTTCACCACCAAGAAAAAGATTGGAAAAAAAAACTTAACATTCAACTCAGAAAACCTCGTAATGCAAGCTAAATAATGAGTGCAAATGATGAAATTAAGAAACAAAAATTTATGATGTGTGTATCTGGGAAGTCTAGAAATGTGATGAGGATTATAGAAATGAAAAGCTACTATCAAAATGTGTTGAGGAGGATTGAGATGAACCCTTATTGTTTTCTTAGTCCCGTTAGTGTTTTTCGGGGGAAATGTAAAATATTTGGATGTTGGAACAAGATCCAAAATAATCTCTATAAATTCCACTTAGACGACTAAGACACCCTTACTATTATCTTATTCACATTTTAATTTCTAAAGTCTCTGAGTGTGATCCTGAGGATCAATGTTTGCACCTCCTTCTTCTCAAATATTAGGTCCTGAAACTTCCAGATCTAGCCCAGGTAGGTAAGTTTTTGTGAAGATGACAACTTTGCAATGCAACTTTGAAACTTTTCACTTCAAGTGATCTTCAAGTATTCAACCTAAATCTGTAAACACAAACATGCAAGAGAGGAAAAACTTGTTGATTGCTAGTAAATGGGGGTTTGCCTTGGTCAAATCCCTTGTTGGTAATTAAACCTTGAAATGAAATGAAATAAAGGAGGGAAATGATGAATGAACAAATTGCTATGTTGCAACTCACCAAACCCTTGTTGTAAAATTTGAAAACTTGTGTGAGGTGGCTAGCTTGAATGTAGATCTTGAATCCAATGAATTATTTATAGATCGTGACTTGAATTTCTTGCTTGAATCAAAACTCAACATCACAAATGTTAGCTCAAAAATACACATGATGCAAGAATATCCTTGATATGATGCTTGAATCTTGATGATGGCTCCAAATTCTTGAATAATTGCTCTTGATCTCATAAAATTTCCTGAGGAATGAATAATTGAATGCTTGGGTTGAAAATGAGTGAATGAACCTTGTATTTACACTTATCCATTCTGAATATCTCGAAATTACATCACAAAAAGCCAACATATGAAATCATTAATTAGAGGCTAAAACCCTCCAAGATTTGAAATTAAATCTTGAAAATTACTTAAGGGGGACTAAGAAGCCCTAGGTCATGTCTTAGTCTCAAGTCTTGAAACTTGGGGCACAAAATCCAAAAAGGGGCCCATTTAAGGTGCATTTGAAATCTAGGTTGCAAGACCTTTGGGGGACAAAGACACCCTAGGTGGCATCCTAGTCTCAACCAAAAAATCTGGGACACACAACCAGAATCATTAAATTATCATTTACCCTTTGATGTTTGTCATGATTAGACATAAAAATATATAGTTTATTAGGCTTGTGGATGCAAAATAGGACCAATTAAGACATAAATAAAGATAAATAAAGCAAGGTGGGCCCAAACAAGTGTGAAAATGAAAGGGTATGCATTTTACTACATTACATTTAGCCCCCACTTTAGTGAGAGGATGAAATTGCTTCAAACTCACACTAAAGTAGCCAATCACACAATCAAGAGAGGTTCAAATGTACGAATGTTAATAAGATAGGATGATAATAACCAAGAGGGTGGCTAAGTCTCTAGGATCAAGATCCTATGGAAAACCCACATAGGCACAAAGGAACACGCTTGCAGATGATATATGAAGCTATAACCAGATTGCAAACATACACCATCAAATATAGGAAAAGGAAAAAGAAAAGGAAAGAAAAATAAAATGCTATGGGTCAAGCTTTGACTAGCCGTCGAATGCGTTGTGGATCAGGTCTAGGTTGTTTGTCCAAAAATAGTTTACAAGTGGAACATGCTATCCACTATGCAAACAAAATGCATGATCACAAGGGCTAGTGAAGCTAGTTGTCTACTAGGTGAGCCCCAAGAGATCCATATCGAAGTCATACCCCCATGACTATGATACATACAAATATAAAATGCTCACTCACAAGGGCTAGTGAAGCTAGTTGTTCACTAGGTGAGCCCTAGGAAACCATATCAAAGCCATATCTCCATGACTTTAATAGGGAAAAAAAGAAAAATGCTATGCTCACAAGGGCTAGTGAAACTAGTTGTTCACTAGGTGAGCCCCAGGAAACCATATCAAAGCCATACCTCCATGAATTTAATAAGGTACAAAGAGAAAATGTGCGCTCACAAGGGCTAGTGAAGCTAGTTGTTCATTGGGTGAGCCCTAGGAAACCATATCAAATCCATACCTCCATGAATTTAGTAAAGTACAAAGAGAAAATGAATGCTCACAAGGGTTAGTGAAGCTAGTTGTTCACTAGGTGAGCCCAAGGAAACCATATCAAAGCCATACATCCATGACTTTAATAAGGTACAAAGATGCAACACAATAAGAAAGAGGAATTTTTGAAGGGATTTTTCTTAGTTCGTGCAAGGTCTCATCTTAGGGAACATTGTGCCTAATGTCTCCAAGAGAGGACAAGTCAAAGAAATATCACACTCTCAGAGGAAATCAAGCCCAATGAAACCACCAAGAAAAGGAAGCATCACAAGAAAAAATAAAATCATACAGTGAAACATGAGTGTCTGTGTATGCCCCCACTTTAAAGCAGTTTTTTAACACCATTGCTATGAGAAATTTTTAAAGTAGAAGAAGACATGAGAGATTATTCAAAAATCCCTATGCCAAGTCATATGTTTTCAATAAGCTACATCATGAGAAAGGAAGGGGTTGCCCCCAAAATATATAACTTAGTACGTCACATGCAAGCCAACTTAAGGTATGTCATCCACATCCCAAGATTGATATTATATGTACATGAAAGGTGGTCAACTAGCCAAAAGAGACAACGACAAGTGACATACGAGGACAAGGCTACCTAACCCCTTACCCCCACTTAGTGCAGAACAAGGATGAGCTCAATAAGATGAAAGTAAGTATCAGTTAGAGGAATTAGGTGCTTCAACACAAGGAAGAGCACCACACACTTTGAGATATTGAATTCGATTATTTAAAGCCTTACATTCATTAGTAGAATGACCATTAACTCTATGATATGCATAAAATGAATTCTTGTAGTAAAATTTCTTTCATGTTCTTGGAGGGAGAGATATCAAATGATATTGGAGGAGTCTCAACAAGATACTTTCTTGATCAAAAGTAGAGGATGTTTCATTATTTTGCAAAAAAGATATCTATTTCTTAGTATTAGTTGTCATACCTACACAAGACTCTTTAGATTGCGAGATTTTTTTCTCTTCTTTAAAGGAAGATGTAAAATCTACGGAAGTTGAATCATAAGTGTTTTGCGTGATGACATTGATGTTAAGTGAGGATTTATTTGTGTCTTGCAAATGATAACAATCAAGACCACTCGTGTCTATCAATTTAGGATGCACTACTATTTAAGTTGGTTTAGAGGAATCTTTTGCTAGAGTGTTGATATTGAGTGAAGGTTTGTTTGATGGTTTGATTTCTATCATAGGATAATAGCCAAGACCATGAGTTTTTTCTTGTGTCTTAGGTTCTATAGGGACACAAATACCTTGTTCTTTAGCACCACATCCTTTTCCACTATATCCAAGTTTTTTCATAAGCTCATAAACTTTTTCATTAAGATTTTTCGTTTCTTTTGGAGTTGGTGGTTGTTGATAGTCTATCTCGTCGAATTTTTCTTTTTCTTCTAAAGTGGTTGAGGTGGATTCTTTCGAAGGGTCATCCGAATTTTGTGTTGACATTACTACCTTTTATTTTCCCTTGTAAGAGTCTTTGTTTATGATCTTGTATTCTCCCATTAATGCTGGTTCAAAATTCAACGATCCCAAATCATCTAGTGATATCATTGTGAAGGGTTTAGGACATCTATATTTTTGTTGTTCTAGCATGGGTTCTATTTATGTAGTTGGTGTCAATGTGTTTAAAGGATTCTCTTTGTTTTTTTCAATGTTCAAACAACTATTTGGTTTAGTGTCAGATTCAAGTATGTACACTTTGTTGTTGTAGACATACTTAATTTTACGATGAAGAGTGGAAGTCACCCCATTCATTGCATTAATCCATGGTCTGCCTAAAATAAGTTTATATGAAAGATCATGAGGCATTATAATATGGATCATTTTTTATAATGTGGCCTTTCCAAATTGAATAGGTAAAGTGATTACACCAAATTATTGTTTTCAAACGTTATCAAAGCCATTAATAGATAAAGAGGTGGGTTGGATTTTTGATTTATCAACACCAATATTATCCAAAGGGTTTACACTACACACATTTAAGGTTGAACCATTGTCAACAAGGGTTTGCTTTATCCCTGTCATATTATATTGAGCTATGATCATGAAAGCATCATTGATTTTTGCACTTCCAAAGGAGGGAGCTCACTTTGGTGGAAAACAATGTCAACATTTATTCCTTGAATCAGGGTTGCTATGTCATTTAGTTTTTCACTAGAGGGAACCACAACTTGTTGTAAGGATGATTGAAGCATAGTGTGATAATTAGGTGAATTCTAAATTAGATCCCATAGGGATATATTTACAGGAGCATTCTTAAGTTTTTCAACAAGATCATACTCCTTCCCACTTTGTGAAGGTAAACGAGGAGGACCGGGTATGATAGGATTAGGCAATGGAAGGGATGTTGAAGTTGTTTGTCTTGGTTGCAGATTGTTCATAGTGTTATATGTATGAGCAATAGTATTGTAACTTGGTTGTTGCTAAATATTGTTCTTAGGTGGTTCAAGAATGAGGACATGTTTATTTCGAGTTTGTAATTTTTGTGAGGGTGGATAAATGATAAGTTTAGGCTTGAGAGAGTACTCCAAGGGGTATCTAATGTGCATAACCTCAAATAACTATCGGTATTTTCATGATCTCTTAGTGAGGAGGAGTCTAATTTCACTTCATCATATTCATCTAAGGAATTACTGTTATCAATGTTCTCATTTTCTTCAATTGTTATATCTTCCCTAGTAGGAGATTTTATAGGAGAACTACAAACCAAATTTTCTTGACATTCAAGGATTAGTTCTTCCAAAATGACTTCATCGCAAGTAGGGGAATAATCAATGGTTGAATTTTATTGCTTATCAATGATTTCATTATCTTGTTCAAGAAGTTTTTCCTCATGACCCTCATTGGTTGTATTTTCTAACATCAAAGTATCTTCTTCACCATTAGGGGAGATACTAGGAAAATAACAAATGTGATTTTCATGATCATTTATGGTTTCCTTCCTTTTTCCTATAATGTATTCCAATATAGGATAGGTAGGGGAAGAATCATAAAGAGGATTGTCATAGATCTTAAAGTTTTGATCATCGAACACCAACATATCTGCACTTACACTTTCATCCTCTAGAACATTATCACAAGAAGTGAAGATGTTGGGAGATGAATGTAGATTAGTTGAAGTTTTAATGGTTATGTGGTCGTCATGATTACCTATGGTTGTTTCTTCTTATTCATCAATGTATTGTTCACTAAGAGAGGTAAGCAGAGAGAAACAACCAGGACTCTCAAAAATCTCATTGATTGTTCTTCTAACACCAAAATATATTCTTCGCCAATAGGAAAGATATTAGGAGAAGAGCGAATATGATCATTAGGATTTTCCAAGGTCTCTTTTACTAAAACACTCTCATAAGGAGGGGATATGAACATTTTCCTAGTGTGCCTAGAAAAGTAAGGTACTAAAATTGTTTGACCAAAAATGAAAAGAAATTTTAACCATCTCATGCAATGCTTTAATAATGTAAACAATGTGTATCCAAACATGCAAAATACTTTTATCCAATGTATGCAAGACTTTAAGGATGCAAACAATGTATATCCAAAAATGAAAAGAACTTTTACCAAACTCATGCAAAGTTTTATGAATGTAAATATTGTATATGAAAAATTGAAAAGTACTTTTATCCATATTATGCAAAGTTTCAAAAATGTGAGCATTTTCAGATTTGTAGACCTAAAACTAGGTAATTTTCTATTTACACTATGTAATAGACTAAAAATGAGATATTTTAAATGCCATTTTGATTGTTGGCAATGCAGTGAATGAAGAGAAATTAAGCTAGATTCACTAAATTTGATGAAACAAAAAATTAGAAAACTGAAATAGGAAAGTAACTACAACAATCAAAAGCACAAAAAGGCAAATTTAAACCCTGAAAATTGCAACTTCAAACTCCACGGGGACTAAGACGCCAGTAAGGGCATCTTGGTCTTACTGATGAAATTTTAATGACTTGGATAAAATGCAACAAAATACAATCAACTCAGACAGGATTCTGAGGTAAAATTCCAAAGAGGGACTAAGATGCCAGTAAGGGCGTTTTAGTCCCAATAAGGGTTTTTTTCAAAAGAACAAAATCTGGATTGATAATAGTGTTCCCAGGTTACCTACTCAGGGACCCGATGTTTAGAAATAGAAAACTATGCCAATGAATGCAAGAAAAAGTGACTAATGACAAGCAATTGAATGTAAAGTTGAATGTAATATTTTTTCTCCTAAATGCTATTATGATGATTGACAATTCACTTATTAGTTTTTCAATGAGATAAAAATGATGCAAGAAAGAAGAAATGCAACCTATATGCACTTTCACTAATGGAAATTGGAGAAAAAATAAATTCACTTTCACTAATGCAAGATGCAATGCAAGAAGGAATTCAACCTAGATCTAGGACTTTAATGAACTCCAAATTAGAAAAATGAATGTCTAAAATGTCGGGTTCACCAAAATGAACAATAACGAAAATAGGGGTTGAAATACCACTATTCTCCTTAGGCCATTCAAGAATGTCCTAGGATCCCAAATTGGATTGACTATGAACCCAAAGGGTGAGCCAGTTCTCAACAAGGAAGACCTAGGAGGGTTTCTTTTAGGCTTTGAAGGGTTCAACACCAAGAAAAAGCTTGGAAAAGACAACTTAACATTCAACTCACAACACTTAGTAATGCAAGCTAAATGATGAAATTAAGCAACAAAAATTTATGATGTGTGTACCTAAGAAGTCTGGAAATGTGATGAGGATTATAGAAATACAAAAATGTTATCAAAATACACCAAGGAGGACTAAGACACCCTTACTATTGTCTTAGTGCCACTGCTATTTTTAGAGGGAAATGTAGAATCTTCGGATGTTAGAGTAGGATCTGAAAGAGTCTCTACAAAATTCCATTTGGAGGAATAAGATGCCTTTACTATTGTCTTACTCCTATTTTAAATTTCTAAAATCTCTGAGTGTGATCTTGAGGTTCAATGTCTGCACTTCCTTCTTCTCATATCTTAGGTCATGAAACTTCTAGAGATCTAGCCTGTAGGTGAGTTTCTGTGAAGATGAAAACTTTGCAACTTTTCACTTCAAGTGATCTTCAAGTCTTTGACCTAAATATGCAAACACAAACATGAAAGAGAGGAAAAACTTGTTGATTGTTAGTCAATGGGGGTTTTCCTTGGTCAAACCCCTTGTTGGTAATTAAACCTTGAAATGAAATGAAATAAAAGAGAGAAATGATGAATGAAAAAATTGCTATGTTGCGACTCACCAAACCCTTGTTGTAAAATCTGGAAACTTGTGTGAGGAGGGTAGCTTGAATGTAGATCTTGAATCCAATGAATGCTTGATAGATCTTGACTTGAATTTTTTGCTCGAATCAAAACCCTACATCACAAATGTTAGCTCAAAAATACACATGATGCAAGAATATCCTTGATATGATGCTTGAATCTTGATGATGGCTCCAAATGCTTGAAGAATTTCTCTTGATCTCATAAACTTGCCTTAGGAATGAATACTTTTAAATGCTTGGGTTGAAAATGAGTGAATGAACCTTGTATTTATACTTATCCATGCTTAATATCCTGAAATTACATCACAACAAGCTGACATATAAAATCATTGATTAAAGGAGGCTAAATCCCACCAAGATTTGAAATTAAATCTCAAAAATTACTTAAGGGGGACTAAGATTCCCTAGGTAGTGTCTTAGTGCCAATTCTTGAAACTTGGGGCATAGACTCCAAAAAAGGGCCCATTTAAGGTGAATTTGAAATTAGGGACACACATTCAGAATCATAAAATTATCATTTACCCTTTGATGTTTGTCTGGATTAGCCATAAAAAGATATATAGTCTATTTAAAAACTTGTGGATGCAAAATATGACCAATTAAAAGATAAATAAAGCAAGACAGGCCCAAAAAACTATGAAAATGCAAGGGTATGTATTTTCCTACACTACAATGTCAGGATTTTCCTTAGAAAGATGCATTTAATAAGGCTTGTGAATGCAAAATAGGGCTAGTTAGGGCATAGATAAGCCCAATTAGTAAGGAAAACCCTAGATTAGTGTGAAAGTGTGGTACAACACTTTACAACACCCTAAATAAGGCATAATTAAGTTCATTTAGTTTACAAGGGTTCTAAAATTAATTTGAAGGTAAAAATAAATACATTTTACAACATTAAATTAAGGAAAAATTAGGTCTATTTAGCTTAAAAGGGCCCTAAATCCAATGTGAATGTATAAAATACATTACAACACTAGATCAAGGTGACATTAGGTCCATTTTAATGTTAACCATTCCCATATTAAGAGAAATTGTACCATCTCTAGGAAGGGAGTACAATTTTCGTTATTTGAGTGCTTGCTAGAAAACTATCCATATTTAGCTCTAAAACAAACCCCTTACTTGTCTCCAAAATTCAAACTTCACAATATATGTATTCTTCAAATATATCAGCAACAACAAGGAAAAGAAAAAAAATAAAGACAAAAAACGCTTCTCATGCAAAGCATCATCTCAAAGCGAGAAGCTAACTTGAGATGATGGAAATTCCTCCATTCTCTGGTGCCACCAACCTCCAATATGACCATGTTACACTTTAACCATTTGATGTCTTGAATGAGTCTTTGGAGGCCTCATCAGTAATAACAAAGATGGCCTCGAAAGTTTCCAAGCATAACTATTTGAGGATCCATTGGAAACATTGATAAACTCATCGACAAGATACTCCATGTTACAACTAATAAGTAATGCATGTGAATGACCAAGAATCCTCATATTTTTCAAAAAAATGAATGGTTGTACCATGCTTAATTGGATCATTTGTTGGATCCACATCTCCATGTCCTCTAAATTTAGTCCCCCACATTGAACATTATGCTATCCCTAAATTTCTTAGAGACTTTTTTATCAAACAATTCAAAATGAGGTTAATGTATTACTTGTGCACCCTATGATCACCTTATATCTTCAATTATAGAAAAGAAACTTTCCATAAATATTTTCACACCACCCCTAAAAACCTAACTAAACTAGACCATCTCCTCTTTATGCAACTATGAAAAGTAAAACCGCAATATCTCCCATTTGTTGTCCCTCAGTATTATTTAGCATTAATGTCACAACACTAAAGTTGAGGTATCAAGTTGTGCACATGATGATCTTTTACTTTAGTTCTTCTTGCATGAGTTTATATATCTATTCTAATCTATCTTGGCATCATCATTTGCATTTGGCATATTTTAGTGATTGATATATTTCACAGTTTGGTTATAATTAGCTTGGCATATTGATAAGTTTTTAGTTTGATATTGGTTATAATTATTTTTAAGGATTCATGATAACAACATTTAGGTGCAATGATAAGTTGTTTATCCAAAGCATGTTCAAAAGGCACATTACATTAGCATTAGACACCACTTTTCCATAGTGCATCTTCAAATAAGGTTTGGTGATTGCAAATGTAATATGAGTATCTTTGTGAGGAAATCATTGGTAGGTGGCAAAAGGTTGCAATGATAGTTTTTATAAAGTCAAAATATAAAGTGATCATTGCATTGTCGATGGAGATTATGTTTTTTGTTTGTTGAATGGAAATGTTTCCCATCATAATACCCGGACTTGAAAAGACATTATGTATAAATTCAAAAGCTTCTATGAAGCTTCGATGAGCATAGTTGTTTGATTCATTATTTTTTGATAGGATTTGTTACCCTAATCATGGCGATAGCGTTGACGAGTTGGTAAAGGCTATGATAGTGATCGGAATGCAAAAAGTGTGGATTTCAATTTCTATCGGCAGGAATGTAATCTGCAGGTGTCATCGATCCTTCTTTTTTAAGCTTAAAAGTTTTTCTTGTTTCGGTTGTGTTAAGTTTCGTTCTTCATAAACCCTAATCAGGTTCTCTTAAAAAAACATAGTTTTTAATTTTAAAGGAATTTTGTTTGATAAAACTCTCAGACCGTATGTGAATCAACCATGTTTTTGAGGTTATGATACACGAGTTTACTTCTTATTTACCCTGATCTTTGAAGTTGATTTTGTTGGGTGTTTGGTATATTTTTTTTTTGTTTTTCAGTTACCTTTAACTAATGGTTTGGGTATGGAAAGATGTGTTTTACTAGCAAAATAAGTTGGAAAGCGAGTGTTGGTAACAAAGTGGTTTGAAGAATAGGTTTGGAAAGCAGTTGAAAGGGAATGTCAGTTTCAGTTTCAGTTATGGAAGTTTATGATTCTGTTTTTTCAAAAGGGTTTTCTTAGTTATGTTTTTGAGAACAGAGAACTTATTAAATGCTTGATTTTTCTCACATTCTAGATTATGAGAGATTTTTGAAATGAACTAAATATATGTTTTAGAATGGCAATATATATTGTTTTTGTATAGATGAAATTTTTGACTTCGATTCTGAGGTCATGGTAGAATAGAGTATGTAATTCTTGAAACATCGATCAATTTTGTATTTATAGTTCTTTCATATATGTTCAAAAGACTATCAGTGAGATAGCACTATAAGACTATCAGTGAGATAGCATCATTGTCAGTGAGACAAATCATCCAATGAGGCTTTGTACAAAGATCATTTTCAGATAAGGCCAGTGAGGCCAAGTTCAAGTGATTTTATTCCTCAAGATGGTTTCCACTCAAGACAACCTATGTGTCAATATTTTATATGTATTTGTTCATTATCTGATCATTTGATTTTTATTGCATAAATTCATTCATGATTTGAAAATTATTAAAATAAATAAAAGAATTAATATTTTTTGTTAACACTGATTCACCCCCTCTGAGTGTTAACTGCACTCCAACACCATTTTAGTCTCCATTAAATAGATCACAAAGAAAATAATGCAAAATTATAGTCAACACCTTATGCTACGCGCTTTTCACAACATGTTAAGTGTATTCACATTTCACATTTCTATGATATTGTTTTGCAAATATTCCTTTCTAGCAACTGTGCCTTCTTATTTCTACCTAATCCATGCAATTTCCTTGGTATAGCACTCTTTGGGTTAAGAATAGGTTTTTCATCATACCAATGCTCACGATAGTGCCAGATGGATTGATGAATAGAGTATTCTCAGGAGAAAATATTCCGTCTCAAGACAAATGCTTCATCTATCATGAATATTGGCTCCTATGGGATGCTCTAAGAATAGAATGCAATCCTTTACCAACCAATCAGTGAAATAATACAATATATGTGATTACTCCTAAATCTTCAGATAATCTCCATCGCTTAACAATCCAACATGACTTCATTAATCCTCCAATGTGTGCTAATTACTTGTGTGTTCTTTATGGACGGTTAGATACATATATCCGCCATCAAAATTTGACTCGCAACCTCCCTTATTGCATCTGCTCAAAGAGAAACATACCATTAGCCTTCAATATCAATAGAAATTCCCAAAAGAAATACACCTGCCAACACTATCGGACATGCATTACTTCACCATGCTTCTGTAAAATGGCACGCCATCATTTCATAGGCACATAACTACCACACTTAGATACACAGGAACATTTTTGCTCTGATACCATATGAAGGGGATAAAGACTTAGATATATTTTTTGAAACAGTACAAATCATTTATACAAGTCATTGAACAAGCAGTTGATGTAACGTTTTAATCGTAGTGGAAACTTCCTACTAACATGCCTGCTAACAATGTAACATAATATATAACTAATTATGCCAACATTTTCAAGGCCCTTAGATTCTTCACACCTATATGATCCATCCTCTAGTGCCATAACATAATATTCTCTATAGAAATATTAGTCTCTAAAACATGACCATCATAATTAGATATAAAAATTTGGTTCATTGTTAATTTCAATGGTGAAGGTGAAGATTATGAAAATCTCTTCACTAAAAGAGTAGAAGAACTATTGCATTGAACTGTGCATACCTCTAGATGAAATAGAGTGTCTATTTGAACACCCTTAGAAATAACTACAATTCCTCTAGTCATATCACACCCTCCACTCAAGAAAATAACATACACACTTAGAATCATTTAATTTACTCATAGAAAGTAGTTTTCATGTCAAACTAGGGATATGTAGTAAACCATTGATCTCCTTCATTCATTTATATTGGAAATAAATTAGAAATATACAATGGAAAATAATATTTAGATGAGAATTATCTCCAAGCTACACATTCCCTCCCTCATAAATTAATTCATATTCATAAACAAACCCTAATGTGAGATAATGTGAAAGTATTCCTTGGAGTAAATCAACCATAAAACTTCTATTTCATGTCTACCAAAGGCTATGAAAAATACATCATAATCTTGGGAGGAATTTTCATCCTTATATTCTCTTTTCTAATGGTCAATTATGCCATAGTTATATAACAATTTTTCTTGGAATTACCAAGAGATTTAGATCTTCGATGGGATTTACAACTATAATTTTTTTCTTGTCCTTATTCTTGCCTTTTTATTTCTATCTACTATGGGAAAAAGGGTTGTTGGAAAATGTGCCTCAAACTTATTGGCATGAAACTCCTGAAAGAGAAAAATTGGTGAGACTCTTGGAATGTCTTGCTGAAAAGTAGCTTGGTCCTAAAGGTTCAAAATGATCATGTCAGTGTGAATAATGGTCGGTCTTGTCAACGGGATCCATCGGTATGACTTGAACGGTCAACAGAAGTTCTCTATCTCTCGGCGATGGTAGGAGTCTGACCCATAGGCGATGATCGGTGAAAGTCTAGCTGATGTTACTTCGTCGAGGTAACTTTGGTCTTTGGTAAGACATGGAAAGATCAGACTGATAGTAGAAGTCTGACCGATGGGATATGGTCGGCGTGAGTCTTGTCGATGTTCCTTCATTGGTGTGAAATATTACTTCGGCCTAGCCTTATGATCTTCGTCCGATGATTGAAGTCTAGCCAATGGATTGAGATCGGAATAAGTCCTGCCGATGGATGGCATCGAAGTAACCTAGGTCTTTGACCTAGCTTTGGATTATCATTCTGATTGTATTGGTCTACCTAATAGAATCGATTGGGGTAAGTCTCCCTAATGAGATCAACAAGAAAGAACTTCATCGGTATGACATGAACTGTCAGAGGAGCTCTGGCGAACTTCCTCCGAGGCAGGATCTCAACCCGATGTTCTTTTGGTCGGTGAGACTTCACCATGTTAGACCGATAGAGCGATAGAAGATTGTAGTGCACGATTGTCAAATGGGCAGTTTGGCATTGGTGAGACATGAACTGGTGTCTCATCGATACGCGACATAGTTGAAGGATATTTTGACCGAACGAATATCTTATGTCGTTTTCTTTGAACCAATGAGAGAAGCAAGATGTAAAACCATTTGTAGTTGGACTATTGAGACCGTTCACTTATGGGAAGATCAACAAACCATTTCTGAACTGTGAACAAAATGGAACTCTCTATAATGGTTGAAGGTTGAATAGTTGAATCGTTCAAGCAGTTAGTGTTTTGAACTGTATGCTATATGAGCATTAGAGCAGTAAGATATAACTAAGTGTGATCAGAATTTGTTTTGTACAAGGTTGGTTAGGAAAATGTTGCTACTGTAAAATTGGCATCTAAAAGGAGATTTTGTAGCTTGTATGTAATCTAATTTCTATAATACAAATGATTTTTCTTTGGTGTGGTGGGTTTTTCTACCGTAAGGGTTTTCCCACGTAAATCTGGTGTCCAATTATGTATGTGTTTATTTCTCTATTCTGTTATTTCTTTCATGTGCATCTTAATGAATTGTAATTGCAAAATTTAAAGACATATTTGTATTCTTCTCTGAGTTTTGACATTAGAAGAGTTTGTTTCACACCTTAAATTTTCCTAACAAGTGGTATTAGAGCCTAGCCAGTTGTGTTATCCTTATCGGTAGGTTGGGTTTTTGTGTCAATTATGTTCAATGGGAATCTTGTAGGAGTCTTGTAGAAGTCTGGTAATTGAAATTGCAAAATGTGATGGCAATGACAAGTACATCAGGAAAGATTCAAATTGAGAAATTCAATGGCAGTAGTTTTGAGTTGTGGAAACTCAAAATGGAAGATCTGTTGGTTGATCATGATCTTTGGGTTGCTATGTCTAGAACGAAATCTTCTGGCATGAAGCAAGAAGAATTGGAACTGGCAGATCGAAAAGAAAAAGGGTTGATAAGACTTTATTTAGTAGAATCTATTCTCCTAAATGTTCATGAAGAAAAGACTACAGCTTCCTTGTGGAAGAAACTTGGTGACATTTATCAAGGCAAGTCCTTGTTGAATAAGTTGTTCTTAAGGAAGAAGTTGTACTCTTTGAAAATGCAGGAAGGAGCACTTGTTGTTGATCATTTAAATACTTTTAACATGCTAATTGACCAATTAGCATATGTGGGTGTGAAGATTGATGAAAAAGATCGTTGTATGCTATTGTTATGTTCTTTGTCAGATTCTTGGGATCACTTAGTGATGGAAATTGGGAGTATGACATCCACTTTTAAGATGGAAGATGTGGTTGCTTCTTTTTTATCAAAAGAGATGAGAAGGAAATCTTCTGAGATGGCAAAGGAGGCTCTTGTTGTTTAAGGCAGATTGAAAGAAAAAGACAAGAAGAAGGATAAGAGGTCCAAATCGAAATCAAAAGGAAGATCAAAGTCTCTTGGCAAGAAGTCCAAGGTGAAGTGTTGGAACCATGGTTGAAAAGAGGAGAAAAAGAAGAAGAAGAAGAACTCTTTCGATAACAATTCGTCTCAAAGTGATGCAAATTCCTTCATTGCAACCTTGGCAATTCGGGCATCAAATGATGTTTGGCTAATTGATTCTGGGGCATCTTTCCACATGACATCTCATAGAGATTAGTTTACAAAGTATGAAAAATATCATGGTGGAAAGGTGTATCTGGTAAGCAATTCATCTCTGGAAATAGTTGGTCGTGGAAGAGTCATAATTCAATTCCCTGATAGAAGAGTCAAAGGAATTGATGGCGTAATGCATATACCAGGTCTGGCTCAAAATTTACTCTTTGTTAGTAGACTGAATGATGTTGGAGTGCAAGTCTCATTCTCTGGTAATTTCTGCAAAATCACTAGAGGCTCAATGGTGTTGGCTAGGGGTGCTCAAATTGGTACTCTGTACAAGTTGGACACACTTGTTCTTCAATGCAACAGTGTCTTTGCAAAGTCACAAAAGACTATTCGTAAAGAGAAGAAGGAAAGTGTTCTTGATAGTGCAAACTCTATGGAAGTTAAACTTCCAGTAGAAAAGACTATGCTCTGGAATCATAGGCTTGGCCACATTGGAGAAAAAGGTTTAAAATTTTTGAAGAATAAAAACTTGGTTGAGGGGTTTGATGACTGTAATGCTGAATTCAAATTTTGTGAACATTGTATATATGGAAAACAACACTGTGTTTCATTTTATTCCAGTCCTCATAAATATTTTGGTATACTTGATTACAATCATTCTGATGTGTGTGGTCCAGTGAATGTTCCTTCGTTATCAAAATGTAAATATTGTGTTTCTTTTATTGATGACTATTCGAGAAGTGAATTTGTGTATTTAAAAAAAAGTAAATCATAAGTGTTCAGCCGTTTTAATGAATTTAAAAACCTTGTGGAAAATCAGACTAGAAGAAAAATAAAGTGTTTAAGGACTAACAATGGCCTTGACTTTTGTTTTGATGAGTTTTAAAGGTATTGCAAAGATCATGGAATTAAAATACATAAAACTACACCCTACACTCCACAACAAAATGGAGTTGCTAAAAGGTTCAAGAAGACGGTGATGGAAATGGAAAGAAGTATGTTGAGTAGTGAGGGCTTGGAGGAGAAATTTTGGGCTGAGATAGTTGCAACATGTTACTTAGTAAATCATTCTCCTAAATCTGCTCTTGTTGATAAAACACATTTGGAAGCATGGTCTGGAAAGAAGCCCTATCTAAGACATATTTGAGTCTTTGGCTGTGAAGCATATGCATATGTGCCAAATGAAAAAATATCTAAATTGGACAACAAGGTTGTTAAATGTACTTTTATTGGCTATAGTGCTGGCATAAAAGGATACAATCTTTGGAATCCTGAGACTGAGAAGGTATTGTACAATAGAAGTGTTATTTTTTGTGAGTTGAAGCCTTCTACTTTGGATCTGTAGTCAAAGACAAAATCAGAAAACAAAGAGGATGTAGTTGAAATTCTTCCCACACTAGATAAAGAGGAATTAAAAATTCAAAAACATACCTAAATCTGAGTAGAGTTCAAGCATATATAAAGGTTCTAAGCAAGATGATGAACAATGTCCTCAGCCTCAACCTATGAGGAGGTCTACATGTAAAAGGTGACAATCAGATAGGTATGGATTCTCTATGTTGGATTCTAGTTGTGCCCATGCTTTGATTACTAACACTAATGAGCCTAGGACTGTAAAAAAGGCAACTAAAATGTCTGATTTAGATTCGTGGTTGGAAGCCATGAATGAAGAAATGGCATCATTAAAGAAAAATGATACCTAGGAACTGGTTCCATTGCCTGAAGGTATAAATCTTGTGGGCTACAAATGGGTATTTAAAAATAAAATTGGTCTGGGTGGTTGTGTTGAAAAGAATAAAGCGAGGTTGTCTGCAAAAGAATATTCCCAAGTAGAAGGAATTGATTATGGGGAAATTTTATCTCCAGTAGCAAAGCTAACATCTATCAGATTTATTTTGTCACTTGCAACAACATATGACTGGGAGATTGTGCAGATGGATGTGAAGAAAACATTTCTTCATGGTGATCTTGAAGAGGAAACTTATATGTCCTCGCCATAGCACTTTGTGGAAAAAGGTAAATAAAATCTAGTTTACAAGTTGAAAAAATCTCTGTATGGATTAAAACAATATCCTAGAATGTGGTACCAGAAGTTTGACATTTTGTCATTGGGATTTGTAAGATTGAAATATGATCATTGTGTGTATTACAAAGCTAAGAATGATCATATTTTAATTATTTCCCTATATATGGATGATATGTTATTCTTTGGGAATAGTAAGTTTATGATTTCTGATCTAAAATATCATTTGTCTGCAAAATTTGAAATCAAAGATTTGGGTGCAACAAGGTATATTCTGGGGATGGAAATAACCAAGGACAGAAAGAGTAGAAAACTTTGGCTTAGCCAGAGTAAGTATATTAACATTGTTCTGGAGAAATTTTATATGACTGATTGCAAGTAGCTAGTTGTTCTAGTTTTGCAAGGAACGAAGCTATCTGTTAAAGATTGTCCAAAATCTCCTACTAAGATGGAGGAAATGACTAGGGTGCCTTATGCAAGTGTAGTTGGTAGTTTAATGTATGCAATGGTTTGTACAAGGCTAGAGATTTCCCAAATAGTGGGAGTACTTAGTCATTTTATGGCTAATCCAGGAAGCCCACATTAGGATGTTGTAAATAGAGTGTTTAGATATTTGAAGGGCACTTTGAAATATGCTTTGTGTTACCATGAAAATTTGGTTGGATCACATAGGGCTCTCAGCATTCGTGGGTATGTGGATTCTGATTGGGCAGGGGACATTGACAGTAGAAGATCCACCAATGGATATATTTTCATGGTGAATGGTGGTGCAGTTAGTTGGATGAGCAAGCGGTAGGCTGTAGTCACTTTTTCCACTATGGAGGCATAGTACATGGCAGCTACACACGCCTGTAAAGAAGCAATTTGGTTAAAACATTTATGTTCTAACATTGGGTTTGATGCTGGGCAGATTACAATTTACTATGATAGTTCTAAGAGTGATATTTTTCTGGCAAAAAATTCTACTTTTCATGCCAGGACGAAACCTATTGATGTGTCGTATCACTTTGTAAGAGATATGGTGGAGGATGGAAAGGTCTATTTAGAAAAAGTGGGTACTTTGACATTTTTTGCAAATGCATTGATGAAACCAGTGAGCACAAATAAGTATAGGTGGTGTGCTAGTTCGATGGGCCTTGGTGCCCATGAATCTCAGTAGTTTCTAAATGTTATGGAGGTTTCAATAAGATCTTCGTCAAGTGGGATATTTTTGGAAAATTTGCCTCAAATTTACTAACATAAAACACCTAAAAGAGAAAAATCGGTGAGACTCTTGGAATGTCTTGCCGAAAAGAAGCCTTATCCTGAAGGTTCGAAATGATCATGTTGGTGTGACTAATGGTCGATCTTGCTGAAAAGATCCATTGGTATGACTTGAACGGTCGATGAAAGTTCTCTATCTCTTGACGAAGGCAGGAGTTTGACCGACAAGCGATGACCGGCAAGAGTCTGGCCGATGTTACTCTATCGGGGTAACTTTGGTCCTTGATAAGACCTAGAAAGATCAGATTGATAGTAGAAGTCTGACCAATGGGATATGATCAGTGTGAGTCTTGTTGATGGTTCTTCATTAGTGTGACATATGAATTAGGCCTAGCCTTATGATCTTCATCCAATGATTGAAGTCTAGCCAATGGATTGGGATCGGCATAAGTCTTGCTGATGGATGGCATCGAAGTAACCTAGGTCTTCGGCCTAGCTTTGGATTATCATTTTGGGGTGAAGCCACAATAGTGGTTTACAATTCAGGTCAGGAAGGAAAACTCACAAAAAATGACCCCAAGGCAAAAAAAGTGATTTTAGGGGTTCGTACGAACCTACTGGTTCGACCAAACCCCTTTGAATCTTGGTTTCCAAAAAAAACAAAAAAATGCATAGGAAAGGTTTTCAAGTAAAACTCTTTGAAGGGGTTCACTCAAACCCTGGTTTGAGCCAAACCCCCTTGTCCCTCATCCCCCATCTGAGACACAAAAAAAACCTAAATTTTGGCACTTCAGACACTGGGTTGAGGATGAAAATGGAGGAATCTTCACAAACCCAACTAGAATTAGGTAGTCCTCAAAACGATCTATCCAACGAATATAATTTTAATATGTTTTGGTTTTATTATGTATGTGTTTTTTTAGTTTTATTAAACATAGGTTTTTCATTGAAAATCAAGCTCTTTGTTCTGCACATGTGGAAAAATAATAGATTGTCAGAATAAAATTTTAAAAAATATGTTCGAGCTGGGTATTGATGTCCTTGATCCATTAAAAAAAAAAAAATTGAATTTCGATACAGAAAGAAAAAATTATGTTGTATACAGTCCACCTATGTGTGAATTGCAATTGGTTTGACTTTGAAACTTGATTAAGGAAAAAAATTTCAATAAAAAACTATGAGACCAAATGAAAGGGCTAGATATAATAGTTACAAATATAAATTCAAAAAAATTAGAATTTTATCCTTCATACAAAATTTTTTATGTTGTATACAGTGAGCGTCACTTTTTTAAAATGTTGTTTTCTGAAAAAAACCAATTTTCGTGGGAGCTGGAAAAAAAAGTGCAATCTGATTTCAAAATTTTTGAAAAGAATATTTTTAGAATCTATAGAAAAAATGTGATGAGAATCTAGTTTGCATCATCTTCAAATTCCTCATGGCTTAGCTGCTATAGGTGCCTGAATATGAAGATTTAGTTAAAAATAATAATTTCAATGTCCAGTTTGGCCAAAAATTGTAAACCACTATTGTGGGATCACCCTCTGACTGTATTGGTCTACCCGATGGAATCGATCAGGGTTAGTCTCCCCGATGAGATCAATAAGAAATAACTTCATTGGTATGACCTGAATTGTCGGAGGAGCTTTGGAGAACTTCCTTTGATGTAGGATCTCAGCCTGATGATCTTTTGGTCAGTGAGACTTCACCATGTCAGATCGATAGAGTGATAAAAGACTATAGTGTGCAATTTTCAAATGGGTATTTTGGCATTGGTGAGACACAGAATGGTGTCTCACCGATACATGACACAGTTGAAGGATTTTTTTACTAAACGACTATCCTACATGGTTTGCTTTGAACCAATGAGAGAAGCAAAATGTAAACCATTTGTAGTTAGACTATTGAGATTGTTCACTTGTGGGAAGATCAAAAAACCATTTTTGAACTGTGAAAAAAATGGAACTCTCTGTAATGGTCGAAGGTTGAATAGTTGAATCGTTCATGCAGTTAGTGTTTTGAATTGTATGTTGTATGAGCATTGGAACAATAAGACATAACAAAGTGTGATCAGAATTTGTTCTATACAAGGTTGATTAGGGAAATGTTGCTACTGTGAAATTGACATCTAAAAGGGGAGTGTATAACTTGTATGTAATCTAATTACTGTAATACAAGTAGTTTTTCTTTGGTGTGGTGGGTTTTTCTCCCGTAAGTATTTTCCCACGTAAATCTAGTGTCCAATTGTGTATGTGTTTATTTCTCTATTTCATTATTCCTTTGATGTGCTTCTTAATGATCTGTAATTACAAAATTTAATGACATCTGCATTCTTCTCTGAGTTTTGACATTAAGAGAGTTTGTTCCACACCTTAAATTTTCCTAACAAGGGCCTCCTTGGAAAATTTTGAAGAAATTTTCATCTCTTAAAAAGTAAAAATATTTCACCTAATAAATTTCCCTCCTTTTGGATAGAATATTCTATTGAAAGGAATATTCTCTCAAAATATTTTGCACACAATAAGCAAGGCAATCTCTAGTGAATATGGGAATATTTGGTTGTCCTATCAATTTAAACTTGACAACTGGTGGTGGGCTCGAGTATGCCATGACTATGTGGTGGCTCCAGTGTTTTCTACATGGTACTTGGGGCCTACAATTAGTATGCCAACATTATGTCAAGTCTATGGTAGTTACATTAAGGCATACAAACTATGATAACTTGTTAAATGTACCATCCTAACCTGTTTATTTTTCATTCATATGAACATATGACCAAAAGGGGAAAAAACTTATGTAAGGGCTTGAGGCAAGTGCTTGGATTTTAATAATTTTATAGTCAATCTTGAGGTTTGTGGGCCTATTGGATGCGATGGAAGGGTCGGTTTTGACCCAAAGTGCTTCAAAATTCTAGCTACCTCCCAAGTCTATTAACCACTTTTCAAATTCAAACCCTCCTAGCTTTGGCATGATATATCTAATTTAGAAAAAATAAAAGGTAAACTAACTTTCTTGAACCCTTTGAATTGAATGTTGAACTTATATTTACACAAGAAATCTTTTAATTTGACCTTCAATTTTTTTTCTAGTTCTCTAGGTCACTATTTGATGCAAGAGAAGAGCATAAATAAATTTTCAAGATCCACTAATATATGCACCCTAGATATCTCAATATAAACTTGTAAGGAAAGAAAATTCATCCCTCTACATTTTCACATGTGTTTGGGCCCTCCTTGTCAAATTGAGCTTAATGTTGCCTTAATTTAGTGTTGTAATGTGTTTAACACATTCACATTAGGTCTTGGGCCCTTGTGAACTAAGTGGACCTAGTTGTGCCTTATTTAGGGTGTTGTAAATTGTGGTATTGCACTTTCACACTAATCTAGGGTCTCATTAATAAATTGGTCTTATTTATGCCCTGTTTGGCCTTATTTTGCATCCACAAGCCTTAATTAATGCATCCTTTTGAGGATGATCCTGACATGAAGCAAAATCTAATCATAATTCAGGTGTTTTTGGATTGTATGGCCTAGATTTAGTGATCTGGGACTCATGCACCACCTTGGGCGTATGGGTCCTACCTAAATTTTGGGGGCCCGATCTAGATTTCACACGAATCCCATAACCTAGCCTAATTGGACTCATTCACCACTTCTAGCATATGAGTTCTGTGTGTCCCAAAATTAAATTAAATTCAAATTCTTGGCGGGATTTTATTCTCCTAGATCTGATGTCGGCTTGTAGTTTTGTAATTTTGGGAAATTTGGCATAAACAAGTATAAATACAAGGTTATTTCACTCATTTTTCACCTAGCAACTTGAGCATTCATGCAATATAGAAAATTTAAGTTTACACGAGCATTCAAGTGTTTACAAGATCATTCAAGAGTCTTCAAGAGTTGATTATCAAGTATTTTGGAGCATTATTCAAGTATCAAGCATCATGTCAAAGTCATCATGCATCATGTTTTCTTTTGATGTAGGGTTTTATGATTCAAGCAAGCATTCAATTCAAGATCTACAACATTCAAACAAGAGTCAATATCTACATTCAAGTTAGCCATTTCATACATGTTTTCAATATTTTATTCTTCGGGTTTGGTGAGTTGCAACATTACATTTTGTGCATTCATCATTCCTCCTTTCCATTTGCTTTCATTACAAGGTTTGATTACCAAAACAAGGTTTGACCAAGGAAAACCCCTTTCCACTAACTGTTGGCACTCTCAAATTTTGCAAAATTTGAGGTACCCATTTCGAGAAAATTGCCTCTACACTTTCAGAAGTGCACTTGAAGGGTCAGTTTGAATGACCCACTCTGGAGAATCAGAACTTGAGGCATGTTAATTTCCAAGCAAAACCCATTTGTAGACATATTTGATTGACATATTTGAGCTTGTGTGTCAATTTTTGGCTTCCCATGATCAGTTTAGTCAGGGTTTTGAAAAGTGAAGTCGGAGGGTTTTTGCACTGTTCTGCTGTTTGCAGATTTGTCAGTTTGCGAAATAGCCTTCTGTTTGAACTTGGATTTCGCAACCAATTGACTGTTATGTCAAAATGAATGTTGTTCTGTGTTCTCCATACCTAAATGATCTCGAGTGTCAGTTTTCAGAGCCTAATGTTTTGATTTGCTATTTTTAGCAGACTGAAACCAAATGCAATTTGTTCAGTTTCACATCTGCATTCCTGACAGCCCTTCTAACTGGTCAACTTTGGTCATTAATATCCTTTGATCAAAGATGTTTCATGAAAATTCCTTTTGTACATGTGCTCAGGGTATCTTAATGTTCCACTATGTCTGATGGCAGCTCTTCAGGAGTTGTTTTACTATATTTACAAATTAACAGTCGGGTGTGTTCTAATTGGTTCAGAACAGCTGCTATTTCAGAAAGGTTTAATCGGGCAACTTCGTTGATTAATATCCAATTCCTCCTGATTCCTTTCTTTGAGCCATCTTTTGCACTATACTTTTGGATCAAATGACTAGGTACTTGCAAGTTTTTATGGTTTCACGAGGTCGTTTGAATGGTTTCCCAAGACGATTCTGAAGCTTACTGGGTCAGTTTTGCATTTTTCTGAAAGTGACAGAAAACAGTTTCTGATGAAGACCCAGTTCGTTTTTCAACTTCTGAGATATTCAAAAGGCAGTACCGGATCATTTGAGCAAGTTTCAAAACGAAAATTTTTTTAGTCGGACCACTTGGGGCCCGACATGCTGTGCATTGTCATGACACCATAAAAGTTGAAATATTGTAAATGAAGGGAAATCATGATATTTTGCTGATCATGATTGCTAGAACAAGAATCACCTTATTCTTGAACATTGTAAAGGAAATCACACATTTTCAAAAGTTGTTTCCCTGAAACATAATTAATAGTTGATTATTTGTGCAAAGGGATTGCAGTCTAAAAATTAATCAAAGTTGTTTCCCTAAAACATAATCAATAGTTGATTGTTTGTGCAAAGGGATTGCAATCTAAAAATGAATCAAAGTTGTTTCAAAATATTTGTTTTGGGCTGGACTGATGGAACATAGAGGAATGTATTAGCAGCTATCACACCTGTTGAAGGGGTCAGGTTCAACAAGTATTGGATGAGATCAACTCCAAGTAACAGGTATGGACATCCATAAAAGCACAAATGACGGTGGAATGTAGCCAAAATCCTCTATGCAACAGAGGAGGAAAATGCACAATTGAAAGTCTGAGAGAGGACACCATCTAAAGGGGACTGGTTTGGCAATGCATTTGAATAATTCTGGATGAAGCTAAGACAAAGTTTAGTTTCGCACCATTGTTAGAAGCAGATACATGGCACCTCGAATACAATTTTCTTATCAAACTAACATTGTTTATAAAGCCACCATGTGGAATATCCGTGTCTTGATGCCAATGTGTAAGCAAAATCTAGAAAAATTGTAATTAAACATTGTTGAGAATAGTGTATTTATGTGGATACAAAAAAAAAGGGGATATCACTGCAAAATGGCTCGATACATGTGAAAAAACCAGGGGGCGTGGGGATTCAAGAAACCGATAGATGGAGTGTTATGCCAAAGAAATTGGTTTGTATGAGCTTGTGGTGCAAACAACAACATGCAAGACCCACGTAAGGCATAGGGTGAAGACTCAAGAATGCCAGTAAGTGAGAAGCCCACAACAAGGAAACATAGGAGATGTAGCCCGCGACCTGCAGGTGAGTGGATGGAGCCCAAGGGAGAGGGCACGGCCAAGTAGACATGGTGTGCACACAACAGTAAAGGGAACTATGAACATCCATCAAAGAATTTAGATGGGTCATTGCTAATAGGTGTGGAGGAAGCTAAATCATGGGGAGCCCACGCCCAATGAAGCGTACGCATCCAGTGGAGGTGGGGTGTAAACAACAAAGAACCAAACAAAGAAGACACAGAGAGAAACCCATGCGCTAGCAGTGATGGGAGGAAGCTCCAACCAACAAGAGGAAAGGGTGTGTGGCGCGGCCAACACAAGGGAGGTGCGACCAGCAGCCAGCATGGGAGGAGGCTCAGCACCAATAGAGGAAGAGGCCCACGAAAAAACGAAGAGGCCACCATGAGAAAGGCCCGGGCCAAAAGATAACCTGTAAGCAGTGAAGGAAGGCCCGCGTAACAGTTAGAGGAAGACCAAACACAGAGGGAGGCATGAGCAACATCCAACAAGAGGGGAAAGCTCGGCCCAAATAAGACAATGGAGCTCACGCGGCCCTAAGAGAATGAGTGACTCGCGAGTGAGATCTGGGCAAATGCCAATAGGAAGGGACCGACGGCTTGAAGAAGAGAGTGGATGTAGGGTGCGACTAATGCTTGAGGAGAGAGTATGCCAGCACAGGAGGAAATGATGTTAGAGGGGGCTCGAACCAGATGTTGGAGGGCACAAGCTTAGCAATCAGCAAGTTCTGATGTGCCAGTGGAGGATGAAGTCCTCGGCCAGCATGGGCCCGCGCAGTTCATGGCAAATGAGATCAAATGGATGCATTGGATTTTCCTTAGAGATTTTGCAAATGGAAAATGGACTGGATAGGCCCGCAGTGAGTGAGCAATGGACGTGGGTGCATCCAACAAAGGAGAAGGCATATAGAAATCCTGCACCTACAAGCCAAGCATGGAGGGACGTGCCTAACAGAGAGAAGGTGAGGAAAGGCTCATGCATTACAAGTGAAGATGGAAGGGGTGACCAAAAATTGCAGAGCATGGCCACCAGGAGAGGAAGCCACCATGAACGGTGAGAGCTCGAGCACGAGCAAACAAAGTTAGGGTAGAGCAAACGACAAACGAAGTTGAAGGGAAGAAGATCTGACAGTGGAGGATGGAGGGCAGGTGCAGCCAAATCACAACCATCGCCCACCATTTCGCGATCACAAAGTGAGCACAAAATAATCATTGCGGGCTCGTGGGGAGATAAGGAGGAGTAAGTTAAATAATTAAATATTAATGTCTTCCCCAAAGCTCGGTGAGAACATATTTTATTGAATGATTTTCAAATAGGGGGTGGGGCCCAATTCAATTTCTCATGCAGGGTTTCAAATTTTTAAATTAAATGAGGATGAATAATTTAAAACAGGTAAAGGGTGAGAAAACTTTAAAGATATTTTTTATCTGAAGAGCTAAATGTGAAGAAAAATTAAATCACCTGAGTTAGTTTTATCCGTGAGAGTGGGGAAAAATCTTTAAATTTGAATGGTGCAAAATGGGTAAAATATTTTATGAAAGTGAAATGTGAATGTTTGGTGCTATTGGTAAAGTATTTAAAATACTTTGCATTAAAGTTAAGTGGATATATTTTATTCACTGAAGTGAATAAAATAAAACACAACAGTAAGTAAAAACAACAGAGGTAAAATGCAGCAAAGAGGTGAAAACAGAAAACAGAGATAAGATGATTTTCACGGGGATGGAGAGTTTTTCTTTTGCTGCAAATAATGGGTGGATTGGACACATGGCATTTTCTTGTTGAAGAACGAATTGGGCACATGCTATTTTTGAAACAGAATCAGGTTTCTTGTAGAGAAATGGAGAAGATATTTTGTAGATCACTATTCAACGGTGGAGATGTTTCCAGATGGCTGTTTCTATTCGAATTTAGGGTTTGTTCTGGAATCTTTTCTCCTCTTCTTATTCTCTTCTCTTCTCATTGTAAAAGAGGTGAGCAAGTGAGCAAGTTAGGTTAGCAAGTAAGCTAGTCGAAATTCTGGTGTGGAGTTGCATAAAATTGTAAAATTTGTAGTTACAGAGGCAATGCAAGTGGGTTTTGTGTCATTTTGCAGTAAATTTTGAGTTTATTAAGATTTAATGTTTCAGAACAGTACTGGCATTTGATTTGAACTGACAAATCTAGGGTCATGTCTCTCCTATGTGTAAATGTATTCAAGTTTTGAATGAAGTAATCAAGGGTTATTCTATTCTTCTCATTGTTGTGGTGTGTGTAATTCTGATTTTAGCTTTGATTCAAGGAATTAATTAAACTACTTAAATGAGATTGTAGATTGATATGTTTTGTACAAGGATTGGGTAAGAAGTATTGAGCTAAGGTACAAATTGGTGATACTGTAAGGCAGTATAATCAGAGATGTAGTATGCCATGTGTTAAAATCTGCTATGAACCATTAGATGTTGGTGGATTTGACTCCTCCAATGGATATGGCACTGGTCTGATTTGCATCTGTTCTTTGTGATGCAGTGTTTTGTTTATCTTCACCTAGGGCTTGCTACCACCAAATTTTAAACATAACGATTTATCCTTCACCATGAAACTATTGTGTTGTAACACATCTCATGCTCCAAGTGGTTGATATTACTGATGAACAACCAATTCATTTCAGTCTTATCCCATTTTGTTGAGCTATTAAGTGAGATTATCTATTTTTTCAAAGTTAATGACTGTTTATGATCTTTGTTGCAGAAGTTGTAAACTCATTAACAGGGATCACCCTCCCGGGTCTTATAGAGCCCAAAGTATAGGAGGTTATTATTGAAATCCTCGTCAGTTGGTCCAGGTCCTCCGAGCTACCCTTGATTGGAAATTTTGGCAATTCCATAGGTAGATTAGGAGACAAACCTGGTTTACAAGAAAAAACACCAACAAAATGGCGACTCTACTGGGGACAGTGTTGTTATAGAGTCAGTGAAGTTCTGAATTATTTTTGTAACCATTAATGAAAATTATTTCTGCCTTATAGAGTCATGAGCTTGATAAGTCCATTCTCCTTGTTGGTCAAGTCAATTCTCATGAATGTTGCCAGAGAGTCTGTTATAATTCATCTTTCAATGTAAGTCTATCAAGATTTGTCCATACTTCATGCTTATTTCATAATACCTCACAAGTTGTGAGTGGCGACTCTGAGATCTATGCACTTGTGTGTATTATTTGAGAACAACTGGGAAGAAACCCAAAAGATTTGTAGTAGAGATGAAGCGGATTCGAGCTCTTGTGATGAAGTACCCTGACAAGTTGTGGAAGGAATCCATATGATGTCATATTGTTGGATAAGGAGGTGTTGCAGTACTTATACTGGTTTTTAATGAATTTGACCTGTGAAGAATTTCCAGCTGTTCAAGTTTTTGTCCTCTGTAAAAAGGTGGCGACTCCACCAAAGAACCTAATGAAGATGTGAATACGGTTCAAGAATCTACAAATATTTCCAATCAGAAGAACCATTTGCAACTGCTGCAACAGTTCTAGGTATTTTTCACTCTTGGTTTTCAAGAAATTGTGTATTGAAACCATATGTGAACGTTTTAGGAAAACTTTGGTTCCCTATTTGATGAATCTGCATTATGAAAGGGAACAACAACAATATTTCTTTCCATACTTCTAAAATGTAATATGTAACATGAGTAGAGAAGTATGTTTATTGTGAGTTATATCTTTGAGAAAGATTAAGGCATAGTTATTCAATCAATGTTTTATAATCATGGTTGATTTTGTAAATAATGGAACTGATAACCATGTACGAAGTTGATACTGATTGAATTTGTATACAAGAGGGTTTCCCCGTGAAATGGAAAGTAAAAGTATGCAGGGAAAACAAGTTATCCCAAGCCCTCAAAGGGATTTTGCTATTAAAAGATATATGCCATTGGTTTTCAGTTGTATTGGAGGTTTCTCGAACCTAATCCCTAAAGATGTTAGAAAGAATTTGCCCATATTCACAGGGCAAAGTTCAAAATCAGCCTCTAAACATCTACAAAATTTCATGGATGTGATGGGGGACTATGAGGTAAATCATGAGGATGTAGTTAGGAAATTGTTTGTTCAATCCTTGAAGGATGATGCCAGGGATTGGTTTACATATTTACCATCATGTTCTATAGCCTCTTGGAACTAGTTTGTGACAACCTTTGTTGAGCAATTTGGTGAAAGGGGGAATCCAAGTGAGGCGAGGAAAATCTTTTTGGAGATCCATATAAGTGAAAATGAGTTGGTCCCTATTTTCAATCTCCGATTTGCAAAGGCAATAAGAGAGATCCCAGAGTATGTAAGACCGAATGATGTTGAATGCTTGGTCGTATATCTTAGTGCATTTGACAGTAAGATGGGATTCTTGTTAAGGGATAAAGATCCTACAACTTTACTTCAGGCATATCAAACTGCCATGGACATTGAGAACAATTTCAAATACTCTATGATGAAAGGGTGTCTAGCTGCAAGTGTTGGCTACCCAAGAACAACTCATGATTGTGGAATTCAAAGACTAGGTAATGGAAATGATTGTCAATCTAATAATGCCTCTACTGCTGCGATTTCTTCATCATCAAAATATGAAGATCATAGTGAGCTCCAAGTGGAATGTCAACAGAATTTGGGCATTGTTGATAAAAGGTCTTTTGTACAAGAGTTGTATGAAATGAGAAGACAAGAAGCAGTGGATGAGATACATAGTGTTACTTCATTTCATGATGTGACCAGGAATTACAAGACATGTATTGCTGATATTTCATCAAAAAACAGTGACTCTGGTTGTGAAAGTGCAGCCCCAAGCTGTTGTAGTGAGGATTTTTCTTGTGAAGAAAGCCACGATGGGGTTGCTAGTTCTGATTGCTTCTCTGAAGGTTGTGATTGCTATTCTGAAAGTGATGTTGAAGCATATTCCTCATTCAAAGAATGCAACGATATAAATATTCACAAGGTCATTCATCCACAAATGAAAGAACAAGGAACATGTGAAGAATATACCGAATGTAATTCGGGTTCAAAATCAGAAGAGCATGTTCATTATGAGAGCGATACAGAATTTGAAGACAAACATGTGTGTGATCAATATTTTGATTCAAAACATAATGTTAAATATGATGAAGTTGCTGATAAATGTGCTTATGTTCCTGCTCTTCATGTTTGTTTGAATGAAGCAAAGATGGAAAAATTTATGATGCATGATGAGCATGGTGATAAAATAATGGATTCATCAAGCATGTATATGGGTCAATCAATGTTAATTGATGATATTGAATGGTTTGCTGACTTATGTGACAGTAAAGCTTCAGTTTGTGTTGATATGGAAAATGTTGTCAATTCATATGTGGAGTAGCCAAGCAGTGACAATAATGGTGAATCTCATGTTGATGAATGTGAGGTTGAATGTAATTACCTTTTGTTTGATGCTCCTAATTTTCAGAATATGCACATGGATATGCTGCCACCACATGTGAGAAGCATTGATGTCCTTATTGATAATGATTTGTTTGAGCCTTCACTGGAGGTATTTCGTTTTGAAAGGAATGATAATGTGAAAACTGAATCAAAACATTTTCTCAAGCCTGAGATGAATGGATTTAATCATTCCTTAGATGTTAACGATGCATGTGATTCTCATTTTAATGATACCGAGTTGTGTTTTGATGTGCCTGAACCGAAGTGTCAAAAGATCGGCCTAGGTTGTAGTGATCAGTACAAGGATGTTCCTGAGTGTGCATCATTTATCTTTGACATATGCCAAGATGATTTGCAGGAAACACACCAAATTGTTTTTGACAGCTTTCAATTTGATTTGCAAGTTGATTTGGATCTACAAATTGATAATCAGATTGAGCCTAATAGTTCCAGCCATACAGCAGAGTGTGAGTGCTATTTTTGTCAGCTGGAAGGAATTGTCATAGAATGTGGAAATGTGCAAGATATGGAGACAGGTTGTTTTCTACCTGAAAATGATCCATGTAATGAATGTGATAGGTTGTTGCCACATGATAATTAGTATTTTGAAAGTATGCCTGACTTTCAGATGCATAGTGATTGTGAATATGTTGATAATGTTGTGAATGATTGCTTGATAGGAGAGGCCAGCATGTTTATTTAGGCAGATGGTTGTGATCAGACCAGACTTTCATATGGTCTTGATCATTATTTTCAAATCATGTCACTTGCTATAAAATCAAAAAATGATGAAAGTAATAGTGGTATGACTTATTTGATTTGGTTGCCATATAATGAAGTTGAACAGGGAGCATGTCTCTACTTGCTCAATGGCAATCTGACACTTGTGTTTGCAAGGTTGCAATTGTTTATGTTGATATGGTTTGATAAGTGCAAGCATGAGTTAAGGGGGGTTAGCTCTTTTCACAAAATTGTATTTGATAGAGGTAAATGTTGACTCCCATTTTTCATTTGGTGACCTGGGGTCATCAGATGAAGTTAAGAAATGAAAGTTGAATCGGGGAGTAGTTTCAAGGCACTTGATAGATTATGAATTCAGTCTACTCTCCCTAGAGATCTTGAATCTTTCTATGCCCATAGGGGGCATACATCCCCAGATGGAGCCACTATTGGCACTCTCAAATTTTGCAAAATTTGAGTTACCCATTTCGAGAAAATTGCCTCTGCACTTTCAGAAGTGCACTTGAAGGGTCAGTTTGAATGACCCACTTTAGAGAATCGGAACTTGCGGCATGTTAATTTCCAAGCAAAACCCATTTGCAGACGTATTTGATTGACATATTTGAGCTTGTGTGTCAATTTTTGGCTTCCCATGATCAGTTTAGTCAGTGTGTTGAAAAGTGAAGTCGGAGGGTTTTTGCACTGTTCTGCTATTTGTAGATTTGTTAGTTTGCGAAATAGCCTCCTGTTTGAACTTGGATTTCGCAACCAGTTGACTGTTATGTCAAAATGAATGTTGTTTTGTGTTCTCCATACCTAAATGATCTTAGGTGTCAATTTTCAGAGCCTAATGTTTTGATTTGCTATTTTTAGCAGACTGAAACCAAATACAATTTGTTCAGTTTCACATCTGCATTCCTGACAGCCCTTCTAACTGGTCAACTTTGGTTGTTAATATCTTTTGATCAAAGATGTTTCATGCAAATTCCTTTTGTACACGTGCTCAGGGTATCTTAATGTTCCACTTTGTCTGATGGCATCTCTTTAGGAGTTGTTTTACTATATTTACAAATTAACAGTCGGGTGTGTTCTAATTGGTTCAGAACAGCTGCTGTTTCCGAAAGGTTTAATCGGGCAACTTTGCTGATTAATATCTAGTTCCTCCTGATTCCTTTCTCTGAGTTGTCTTTTGCACTATACTTTTGGATCAAATGACTAGGTGCTTGCAAGTTTTTATGGTTTCACGAGGTTGTTTAAATGGTTTCCCAAGATGATTTTGAAGCTTACTGGGTCAGTTTTGCATTTTTCTGAAAGTGACAGAAAACAGTTTCTGATGAAGACCCAGTTCATTTTTCAACTTCCAAGATATTCAAAAGGTAGTACTGGATTGTTTGAGTCTGAAACTTGTTTCAAAATAAAAAAAAATTTAGTCGGACCATTTGGGGCCCGACATGCTGTGCATTGTAATGACACCATAAAAGTTGAATTATTGTAAATGAAGGGAAATCATGATATTTTGTTGATCATGATTGCTAGAACAAGAATCACCTTATTCTTGTACATTGTAAAGGAAATCACACATTTTCAAAAGTTGTTTCCCTGAAACATAATCAATAGTTGATTGTTTGTGCAAAGGGATTGCAGTCTAAAAATGAATCAAATTTGTTTTGGGCTGGACTGATGGAACATAGAGGAATGTATTAGCAGCTATCACACCTGTTGAAGGGGTCGGGTTCAATAGGTATTGTATGAGATCAACTCTAGGTAATAGGTATGGACATCCATAAAAGCACAAATGATGGAGGAATGTAGCCAAAATCCTCTATGCAACAGAGGAGGAAAATGCACAATTGAAAGTCTAAGAGAGGACACCATCTAAAGGGGACTGGTTTGGCAATGCATCTGAATAATTGTGGATGAAGCTAAGACAAAGTTTAGTTTCGCACCATTGTTGGAAGCAGATACATGGCACCTCGAATACAATTTTCTTATCAAACTAACATTGTTTATAAAGCCACCATGTGGAATATCCATGTCTTGATGCCAATGTGTGAGCAAAATCTAGAAAAATTGTAATTAAACATTGTTGAGAACAGTGTATTTACGTGGATACAAAAAAAAGGGGATATCACTGCAAAATGGCTCGATACATGTGAAAAAACCAGGGGGCATGGGGATTCAAGAAACTGATAGATGGAGTGTTATGCCAATGAAATTGGTTTGTATGAGCTTGTGGTGCAGAAAACAACATGGAAGACCCACGTAAGCCATAGGATGAAGACTCAAAAATGCCAGTAAGTGAGAAGCCCACATCAAGGAAACACAGGAGATGTAGCCCGCGACTTGCAAGTGAGTGGATGGAGCCCAAGGGAGAGGGCACGGCCAAGTAGACATGGTGCGCACACAGCAGTAAAGGGAACTGTAAACATCCATCAAAGCATTTAGAAGGGGTCACTACCAGCAGGTGTGGAGGAAGCTAAATGATGGGGAGCCTACGCCCAATGAAGCCTATGCATCCAGTGGAGGTGGGGTGTAAACACTAGAGAACCAAACAGAGAAGACACTGAGAGAAACCCACGTGCTAGCAGTGATGGGAGGAAGCTCCAACCAACAAGAGGAAAGGGTGTGTGGCACGGCTAGCACAAGGGAGGTGTGACCAGCAGCCAACATGGGAGGAGGCTCATGCACCAATAAAGGAAGAGGCCACCATGAGAAAGCTCCAGACCAGGAGATAACCCGTAAGCAGTAAAGGAAGGCCCATGTAACAGTTAGAGGAAGACCAAACACAGAGGGAGGCATGAGAAACATCCAACAAGAGGAGAAAGCTCGGCCCAAATAAGACAATGGAGCTCACGTGGCCCTGAGAGAATGAGTGACTCGTGAGTGAGATCTGGCCAAATGCCAGCAAGAAGGGACTGGCGGCTTGGAGAAGAGAGTGGATGCAGGGTGCGGCTAGTGTTTGAGGAGAGAGTACACCAGCACAGGAGGAAATGATGTTAGAGGGGGCTCGAACCAGATGTTGGAGGGCATAAGCTTAGCAATCAGTAGGTTCTGATGCGCCAATGGAGGATGAACTCCGTGGCCAGCATGGGCCCGCACAGTTTGTGGCAAATGAGATCAAATGGACGTATTGGATTTGCCTTAGAGATTTTGCAAATGGAAAATGCACTGGATAGGCCCGCAGTGAGTGAGCAATGGACGTGGGTGCATCCAACAGAGGAGAAGGCATATAGAAATCCTGTGCCTACAAGCCAAGCATGGAGGGACATGCCTAACAGAGAGAAGGTGAGGAAAGGCTCATGCATTGCAGGTGAAGATGGAAGGGGCGACCAAAAATTACAGAGCATGGCCAGCAGGAGAGGAAGCCACCATGAACGGTGAGAGCTCGAGCACAAGCAAACAAAGTTAGGGCAGAGCAAACAACAAATGAAGTTGAAGGGAAGAAGATTCGACGTTGGAGGATGGAGGGCCGGTGCAGCCAAATCACAACCATCGCCGGCCATTTCGCGATCACAAAGTGAGCACGAAATAATCATTGCGGGCTCGCGGGGAGATAAGGAGGAGTAAGTTAAATAATTAAATATTAATGTCTTCCCCAAAGCTCGGTGAGAACATATTTTATTAAATGATTTTCAAATAGGGGGTGGGGCCCAATTTAGTTTCTCACGCAGGGTTTCAAATTTTTAAATTAAATGAGGATGAATAATTTAAAACGGGTAAAGGGTGAGAAAACTTTAAAGATATTTTTTATCTGAAGAGCTAAATGTGAAGAAAAATTAAATCACTTGAGTTAGTTTTATCCGTGAGAGTGGGGAAAAATCTTTAAATTTGAATGGTGCAAAATGGGTAAAATATTTTATGAAAGTGAAATGTGAATGTTTGGTGCTGCTGGTAAAGTATTTAAAATACTTTGCATTAAAGTTAAGTGGATATATTTTATTCACTGAAGTGAATAAAATAAAACACAGCAATAAGTAAAAACAACAGAGGTAAAATGCAGCAAAGAGGTGAAAACAAAAAACAGAGATAAGATGATTTTCACGGGGATGGAGAGTTTTTCTTTTGCTGCAAATAATGGGTGGAGTGGACACATGGCATTTTCCTGTTGAAGAACGAATCGGGCACATGTTGTTTTTGAAATAGAATCAAGTTTGTTGCAGAGAAATGGAGAAGATATTTTGCAGATCACTGTTCAACGGTGGAGATGTTTCCAGATGGCTGTTTCTGTTCGAATTTAGGGTTTCTTCTGGAATCTTTTCTTCTCTTCTTATTCTCTTCTCTTCTCATTTTAAAAGAGGTGAGCAAGTGAGCAAGTTAGGTTAGCAAGTAAGCTAGTCAAAATTCTGGTGTGGAGCTGCATAAAATTGTAAAATCTGTAGTTACAGAGGCAATGCAAATGGGTTTTGTGTCATTTTGTTGTAGATTTTGAGTTTATTAAGATTTAATGTTTTAGAACAGTACTGGCATTTGATTTGAACTGACAAATCCAGGCTCATGTCTCTCCTATGTGCAAATGTATTCAAGTTTTGAATGAAGTAATCAAGGGTTATTCTGTTCTTCTCATTGTTGTGGTGTGTGCAATTCTGATTTTAGCTTTGATTCAAGGAATTAATTAAACTACTTAAATGAGATTGCAAATTGATATGTTTTGTACAAGGATTGGGTAAGAAGTATTGAGCTAAGGTACAAATTGGTGATACTGTAAGGCAGTATAATCATAGATGTAGTATGCTATGTGTTAAAATCTCCTATGAACCATTAGATGTTGGTGAATTTGACTCCTCCAATGGATATGGCACTGGTCTGATTTGCATCTGTTCTTTGTGATGCAGTGTTTTGTTTGTCTTCACCTAGGGCTTGCTACCACCAAATTTTAAACATAATGATTTATGCTTCACCATGAAACTGTTGGAGTTGAAAAGATACAACACCACAGAAGTCCAAAAGATCTTTGCAAGCAAATAACCTGTTACAAGAAGAAACAAAGAGAAGCAACAAAGGAAATGCTCAAGAATGTGGAGCCATGTATTCACCTGAAAATGTAAAATGAATTAATGATACAAAAGATAGTTTTCAACTACATATAGATGAAAACCCTAAAAAGGAAAACCCTAGGCTTGCACAATAATAATTAATAAAGTAATTAATTATTATGCACCTAATGTTAGCTTAAGTGAAAAAGAGGTAAAAGGAACTTTACGTAATTAAACAAATATTGTTTAATTAATAAAGTAAATACCCAATTACTCTAACACCCCCCCTTAAGATAGACATAGGGAGAAGCTAAAACCTAGAAGAAGCTACTGAAAGCAAAAGCAATGGGTCCCGGCAACAAGGCCAGATCAGGTACCCATGTACAAAATCAATGCAAACTAAATGAAATGGGGTAAAGGAGAAAACCCAGTGGGAACAAAACTCCTCCCCAAAATAGAATGCAAGGAAGGAATGCAATGCACTAATGAAAGAAGGATAGGAGGTGGATAACATGATACCCCCCATAGACAACTTCTATCATATAAATACATGTACAATGATCTCCATAGGAGATATAGAAAGAGAGAAGAAGACCCCCGCACAATGAAGAAACTTCTATCACAATGGTAGATGCCTGATGTAGAATCCAAAAGGAGATCCTGAAGTGGCAAATGATATTCCTCCCCTTGGGAAGAAACGGATCCATGGACCTGTACCGAAGAAACCCTGTGAAGAAGGAAGAACCAATCTGTCTCAAGATGTGTGCCATGATAGGATGCTGAAGAGTCTCACTGTCTGAATGGAAAAAAATAATGTCAAATCCAAACTGATGTGGAAAATACTGAAATGCAACCTCTGAATGCATAGATAATGGTGGGTAAACAGTGATAACCTGACTGTCAAGGTAGAGGAGATGAATGTCCTCAAAATAATTCTCCAAATCTGCAATATAGGACTCAACAAACAAGAAAGATATGTCTGCAACATAAGAGTCCAAAGTAGCTATGTCTGGAAGATGTATGATTCCCTGCTGCACTGAATCAAGAACAACAAGAGACACTGATGAAGTCTCAGTCTGAAGAGTAGGAACTGGGAGACAAACCTCTGATCCATCAGAATAAGGGTGTCTAAATACTCAAGCTCCTTTAAAGTATCATGATCAAATGGTGTATTCTCTCGCCAAACAATGGGTATGAGACAATCTGAAGCAGGATCCTTTGGGAATGGAGATAGAATAGGGTTTCCATAGATCTCCCAAAGACGTGTCCAAAGTGGGTGAGGACAATCAATGTCCGATATAACCAATACAGTGTCATGATCAACACTAGACAATATAACTCTTGCAATGTGATTTCTAATAATATCCCATGCTAATCTGCCCTCTAAAGTTGTTGGTTTAGGTATGAGATCATACAAATAAGGCAAAATATTAAGCCACCTACAATGTGTAAGTATACCCTTTGCCCATGACTCATAATTACCCCGTTCCAGAAGAACAACTGAAGGGTGAGTAGAGAAACCCATGATAACTCTTCAAATGAAAAATTTAGAGATTAATGATCTCAGCAATGATAAAACATATTAAGATAACCCATTCAATGCAAACAAACCCCATGTAGGAGCCAAAATGACCAAGTAATTGAGCAAAGTGTAAAAACACACAAAGCTGAATAAAAAATACCTGGTAAATATTCTGATAAAATAGACTGTAAATCTGGAAAGAGCACTGTAACATCTTTCCAACGCCTATTCGTTTGCTCAAAATGGACACCGTGGCCAAAAGTTATGAATTTTTCAAAAACTGAATTTAGCTTGCAGGAAACGATTTTTCTAGCAAAAAACGTTTATTTCTAACTTGATTTCTGGAAAATCTACTCACTGTTTGTAGACAAAATTAAAAACCCGGAAATATTTTGATGCTAGAAACAAAACCCAGAAATCGTTTTTTGATCCAACAAGCAAAATATAAGAAAATGAATTTTTTTTACTTTCAACCAAGAGAAAAATGACGCGTGCCGTTTTTTCAACAGTAATTTTCTCCAGATCTGTGCAAGATATGCAAAATCTAAAAGATACCCAATTCAGATTTCGACGCTGGCTACAAAATCCAAAAATCATTTTTCCTGCAAATGAGTGAAAACTGCATTTTTGAAGCAAAAATGATGACGACTCCAATAAAAAATGGCTTGCAACAAACTCTTGTAGCTCTAAAAATCTTCAAAACAAGAACAAGCGGCTGCAAATCTGAAGCTCTGATACCATGTTGGAGTTGAAAAGATACAACACCACAGAAGTCCAAAAGATCTTTGCAAGCAAATAACCTGTTACAAGGAGAAACAAAGAGAAGCAACAAAGGAAATGCTCAAGAATGTGGAGCCATGTATTCACCTGAAAATGTAAAATGAATTAATGATACAAAAGATAGTTTTCAACTACATATAGATAAAAACCCTAAAAAGGAAAACCCTAGGCTTGCACAATAATAATTAATAAAATAATTAATTATTATGTACCTAATGTTAGTTTAAGTGAAAAGAGGTAAAAGGGAACTTTACGTAATTAAACAAATATTGTTTAATTAATAAAGTAAATACCCAATTACTCTAACAGAAACTATTGTGTTGTGACACATCTCATGCTCCAAGTGGTTGATATTACTGATGAACAGCCAATTCATTTCATTCTTATCCCATTTTGTTGAGCTATTAAGTGAGATTATCTGTTTTTTCAAAGTTAATGACTGTTTATGATCTTTGTTGCAGAAGTTGTAAACTCATTAACAGGGATCACCCTCCCGGGTCTTGCAGAGCCCAAAGTGTAGGAGGTTATTTTTGAAATCCTCATCAGTTGGTCCAGGTCCTCCGAGCTGCCCTTGATTGGAAATTTTGGCAATTCCATAGGTAGATTAAGAGACAAACCTGGTTTACAAGAAAAAACACCAACACTAACAAAACAACATGTTTCCCTCTCTTTTAGAGTGTGAATTACAGATTTAGGTTGAAGACATATTGAGGAGCAAGATTGGAAAGAAGTTGTCAAAGTTGTAATGTCATCCAAGTCATCTCCTTGTTTAGAAGATCATTAAAAGACACCTACACAACACAATTCAACAATTCAGATCTAAAAATCAGGTTGAGAAGACAGAGCAGAGGTTGAAGAGAAAATTCAGATCCCGATCCTCCAAAAAATCCCAACAAGACTGATACACCAGTTCTAGTGTATGAGTCCCAGTATAGTGGATTTTCTAGTTTTCAGGTGTTCTAGACTTGTCTCTACCATATATTTGTTCCTGCCTAGAAACCCTAATTTGCGACTAAACTTCCCAATCTAGCGTATGAGTTCCAATGTGTATTAAATTCAACATTTCTAGCATTTCAAGTCCTCATTCAAGTTTCTACAGGTTTCCAGGTGCACAATTCTGATCTCTCAACTTTTTTTTCTATTTTGTATTCATTTCTATGTCATTCATTGTAGTCTTGCATACCATTAAAATTCATAATTAGTTCTTGCATGTTACTTGTCTTTCCAAGCCCTAGTTTGGTGGTGAATCCTTATTTAATCATTAATCATACCCTAGGACACCCTTTAACAGATCCCTCTCTCATACTATCATTGTATTGAGATCTCTAGGGTTTCCTTGAATGTAATAATAGTGAAATATGAACCCTGCCCTTGTGCTTTGTCTCCTCAAAGATAGAATCCCCCCTATTTCCATCATTATAAAACTATCAAGAATCAATCCCATAAGGCTTTGATATCATGTAAGAGTTGGTATAGAATAATCTACACCATGCAAGATTTGACTGAAGATTATAGCCACCCAAAATCTAGGAACTTCATGAAAGCACATGAGAGATCATCTATGGGAGAATAATGCTATTCTATCAAAATAATACAAATGATAGATTATGATGATACTATTATTTATTGAAATATGAGCCCATCTAGCTATATAACTAAGGTGAGACATAGGATTAGACAAGATAATGACAAGTCATTAAATATCAAAAGATAAGATAATATCTTATGGCAACTAACCACCTTCTATAAAATTATGCTAGGACCTAAGTAAGCTTAACAAGTAAATAAGACTCACTAATAAACTAGATAAGTAGAACACCTATTTACATCAACAAGTTGTAGTGCCATAAAATACCAAATATATTTGATTTAAATAAAGTTGTGAATTCATTTTTCAATATTTTTCCTCTTTTCAATTGATAGTTGTGTCAAAAAAATCTTTTAAAGATGTTTTAATAAATCAACGTCTTAATTGTTAAACTACTGATGTGGCGTTGAATTTTCAATATTTTTGTAGTTGCTTAGTTAGATGTAAACACTTTCAATTATAGTTAGGGTTGATCACCCACCCAAGTTAGACTGTAGAAGACTATTTTCATAGATCCATAAGTTATGGGATGTATAAGTCCTATATATTTTGGCTTTGTAAAAAAAAATACTATCATTTCATTTGAATACAAGAAACATATACATTTTTAACATTCTTTTTTTATTGAATTTTGTGAATGATTGATATGATATCAAAGGATTGCACCTATTGTTGAAGATAAATTATTGATTATTAGTGATGGTATGTTTGTTTTATCTATTTGAATTAAATAATGTTGTGAAATTATTAACTTATTTGTTGTATTAAATAGAGTGTTGTCTCAAATCTATGTATGTAATATGATGATTTGATGTGATGTGTCTAGAAAATCTAAATATTTTGTTTTCTCCTATGGTGATTGCATCAATATTATATGTGATTGTGTGAATATTGATTACTATGATATGGGTTTTGTTGATTATTCTTAACCTTTCATAGTTTACATATTACATGGAATTTATCGTTGATTTATTTCTTACATTCTTTCCTTACCTTAATCTTTTAATATTTATTTTATTTAAATATTTGGATATTTTTTAATATTCAAGAGCAAGTTGAGTGTTGAGATCTACTAAATTTGATGTAAATACAATAAATCTAAGTTTTGAAAGGTTATAAGCTGTGTGCTAAGGATATATTTTTATTTTATTTAGTTTTCCATGTAGGTTCTATGGATTTTTAGATTATAAAATACCCCTTACTTAATAGGTCACATAGACCACTAAGCTACCCATCATGATTAATATTTATCTATAAAGAAAAATTGGAGTAGAAACCTCTACTTTTCAAGAGGATTAGTGATCTATTGTTACTAAGAGATGGTTGTGCTAAAACACCATCAATACTTCCTTTATAAAAAATAGCTTTGAAAAAGTTGCTAGGGAAATCTAAGCCTTTCAAGTGCAAGGTGTATTATTCATGATCACAATGGGGGTAATATTTTCATACCTTCTAAAAATTTGGCCTCTGGTACAAACAATGAGACTAAAATATAGACCCTATCCCTAGGCCTTGGAATTGCAGTTAGGGAAATATTACAAAGGTGGTGATTCAAGGGGACCCATTGCTGGTTATAAATGATATTAAAAATAAAAAACTAGACTCTAGTAAATTCACCAACATGATGGATACTACCCTAGAATTTTTTATCTCAATTTTATTATTTTGAATGTAGTCACTACTTTCAAGAAGAAAATGGGTTGGAAAATAGACTATTGACATAACCATGGAGAGAAACATGATTATTTTGAAAGTTTCAAAGTTGAGGATTGGAATACTGCCACTCTATCTTCTATTGCATTATATGAGTTTGAAAAATCCTTAGACATAGTCAATGCATTTCTTGTTGACTTCCTTGCATTGGATCCTAATTGTTGACATTCTAGATTTGTCATTATTTTTTCTAATATATATTATTGTTCTTAGTGTAGGTTAATATTTCTTAGGTTTTTCTTTCCATGTTTTCTTCTTATTAGACTTGTGCTATTGTATATTCCATTGCACTACATTTCAATAATGTTGGCTATGGGTCTACATTTTTGGGTGGTATCTTCTTAAACTTTGATCTCCAAAAGTCTCTAGCTATTCACACTTCCTTGATGACCATTAGATTAGGTCTTATTGTAGATCCTCACTTGATTCTTTGTTAACTTTGGATTAGCTATGAGTGGATTTTTGGAAAATATTATATGTTCAATCTTAGAACTTGTTCAATTCTCTTCATTAACTATAGAAGCATGGTGGGGAGGATTTTCATGGCTAGTCTATTCTTTCTATTTATATCCTTTTAGATGTAGATAGTTTTAGTGGAAGCCATGAAGGTCAATCTATATGATTTTTTTAAAGTTTGTTTTATCTCCCTATATATATGATATGGTCTAGTTATAATGTACACACTTTTTTCCTCTATTTTGAGTTTCATGGGTGATTATTTTATAAAAAAATATATTAATAATATGTGGTATAGTGGCATCCCCACTTTTTTATCAATAAAAAGTATTATTTTGTGCTTTCACATGATTCATGTTACTTATGTTTAACAAAGGTCTTCAACTAGTTAGACATGTGTCACTAGAACATTAAAAGTCAAGATAAACCAAAAAACCCTCTAATTTTCTTATAGTATTCACCATCAAAATAAAAGTGAATAACGAGCCATTAAAAAATAAACACACATAACAAAAAAATGTTTGCAACTCAAAAAACTAGAACACAAGCAAACCCTGTTGCTTAACCCCAAAAAAACACTATTTATTTATGGTCTTTAGCATTGAAAATAAATAAAATAAAGATCCATTAAAAAAAACACACCGAACAAAAATATATGCAACAATGATATAAAAAGAATAACTATAAAATATGATAGTAAAACTTCAAACTCTAATCATGCAAAACCCCAAACATGCTCTCTAAACTAATCCCTACCAATACACTATAAAGAAATTATGAGTTACACTCTAGAACAGCCACACCTTTTAAAAAAAAGAAACACAACCATATATAGACATAGTAAAAAATAACTCAAAGATTTGAAAATAATAGACACTAATGAAAATTAAATATAATCCAATCATTTACCCATAACCTTACCATTATACATGTCTTTGCATTTTTTATTCATCGCCAACAATGTGTTGCAAACTTGAACAGATATAATATAAACCAAAATAAAAAACATTAATTTCAATAATCTATAATGAAACATTAATTTGATGATCTAGTCAACAAGCAACCATTAATTTATAGCTTCCCCACAATATTTATGCATAAAAATATTATAGAAAACATTAATTTGATGAGTTGTCTTTAGACAACTTGCACGTAAACTTTTTTCTTTCCCACATTATTTATAGATAAAAATATTATATGACAGTTTAAATATTCACAATACAAGTTATATGCAATATACATACATAAAAAAAATCTAAAAAACAGTTGTAATCATGATTGTAATTTTTTCTCTAATTAAATTAGAGCAGACCAATCAAAACCATTGGAACCTGCACAAACTACAATATATCAATTTGCATCATGCAAGTAAAAAATACATTTCCATTATGAAAAGTTGTCTCACTGATTATGCCTCCCTTATTCTCATACCAAGAATATTATATACTGCATCCCTCACATGACTTTCATTTGCTTTGCGCATTCGATGCTGTCGCTAACTATTTCCTCCATATTATACTTATACAAGAATCCCAGATCAATCAGCTTCTTGGATGAAATTGGTACACCTTTTCTCCACTCATCTTCATCTACTTCATTCCTTTTTCACATAGCAAATTAAATCAGTCATTAAACAATTCCCCTGACTGCGAAAGAAATATAGTATACTGAGCACTAAATTACTTACCCAAAAGCCAAAGGGATTTCTGGATATCGTTTGTGAAAGAAGTTTAGCAAGTCAGCAATGGTCACGGGATCAGAACAGCACACATATCGACCTGCTGCTGATGGGTGCTCCATTAAAAAAATGTGGGCACTGCACACATCTTCCACGTGGACCAATGGCACCGATCCCAACAGAGATTGAAAGGAAACTACGCCTTCATATTGAGCTCTGTTTCCTGGGGGTTCCAGTTCTCAAGTCATATATATATGAAGAGAAGAAACCATAATTGCAGATGGACAAACACTAGACAAATGTTCCTAGTTTAGCTGAAGAGGATAAATAATTACCTGTGAGTGGTGATAAAATTAATAAAGAACTCTCGGGAAATGAGGGGGCGAGACAAGGACCTCCCACTATCCCTACCACCACTGTCACCACTTCAATCTGCTCCTCCGCTCCGTATCGCAGAGCTGCTTGCTCCGCCAAAGTCTTCGATATTGCGTACATCTGAACATAACATCTACTATAAGATGAGCCATTTATTCTAATAATGATTATTGAATAAAAACTCCAACACTTACTCCATAAATGGCGTTTTGGCCTCTGATATAATCAACAGGAGTCCAGGAGGATTCATTAACAACCTCCTTAAGTTGCCCGTCATCATTTAGAGGATAAGCTGCGACGATGGAAGAAGTATGGATTACCCGCTTCACAGTTTTTGCTTTCTTGCAAGCTCTTAGAATGTCCACCGTTCCATCAATGGTAGACTGGACAATATCTGCCTGATGCCACTCCACTCACTGCCTCAATCTCATCCATAAAACATGTGCAAAACAGAGGGATTTTGTTGGGTAGATAAATATATTAGTTATTACCTGGAAATCAAGAACGGTGGCCAAGTTGATGACAAAATCGCAGCCTTCAATAGCAGAATCAAAGCTGCTATGTTGCAAAAGATCTGCTTTGAACAGTCGGAGCCTCTCTTTGGCTCCCGGAAGGGATAGCAGATGACTATTTTTAACTGGGTTTTCTACAGGAGATCCAAAAATAAATTGTGAACATAGTGTATGAATGAAGAAGAGGTATGAGATGAAGGAAGGAGGCAGGTACCTGGATCTCTTAAGGTAGCGTGAACTATATAACCCTTTTGCAGCAGATTTTTGACGAGGGAGGATCCGAGGAAACCTGCCGCCCCTGTTACACAGACTCTTTCCCTCTTACCGTCTTCTTTATCCATCTCCTTCTCCTTGGTGTTGTAAGATGCCCAAGGACTTCCTATTTATAATTTCACGGGTAATGAGATAGAAGGAATTTAGCACGGCAGTGGTTGTTTGGATCTCACCTGAATGCAGTTTGATCAGAAGCTGCAGAGGTTACATTATGGAAAAGAAACAACCAAGAGTTACGTGTTGAATGAAATGTAAAATAAAGAAAATAATACAATACAAGGTATGTCGGCCATTATCATGGAATGTTGTCGAGCGTATCTAAACATTTCAATATAATAGGGGACGGCGAGGGATCCATTACCCATCGCCCATTACCTAGCGCTCTCTTTTGTAAACAGTGAGCACACACGTCAATCATTCATTTGTCTTTCTAATTTGCAATTAGAGTATTGTTAATTCGAAGCCATTTTACAATGGCATGGCAGCAGGTAATAAAGCCAAAACATATTAAAAAAAAAAAATAGTTGATATGATTTAATATAAAATTATATATATGGTTCTAGGAAAATTATATATATATGTGGTTGTAGGAAAATTCACTTGACAAAAAATTCATCGTCATGGAAAATTTATGGTCTCCATCAGCAATTCACTAAGTGGAAACTTAACCACATTAATGTTTTTTAATCTATATTTCGAAAACTTTGTTTTTATTAAAAAATTTAATGCGGTTGATTTTTGCGGTAGTGAATTGCTAGCGGTGAATTTTACTTGGCGATGAATTTTCTGTCGGTGAATTTTCGTGGTATTGAATTGCTGACAGTGAATTTTTCATTGATGAATTGCTAGCAATGAATTTTCTATATATATATATTTTATATTAATTATTTGTTATTAGCAATAATGATAGTGAGTCTATCAACAAGGTTAGTTTGCGTGAGTTTTTTAATATCCTTCTTTTTGTAGGTAGTTGTTTGGTTTAAGCATCTGGGCATGCTTTGACAATGCTCTCCATGTGCACCTATTGGATTAATACTTGGATTCCATACTCTTATGGAAGGGCATATTTGAACTATTTAATCTCCTTTGTGATGCTTCACATTAGATAGCAACTTGATCGTAATATAGTCTGGAGCAGCTGTTCAAATTGGTATTGTAGCTATAATACTTAAATAATAGAACAACCTAACATTCATTTGAAAAAGTAGGTTAATTAAAAATTATTGAAGGTTATTTCTACTTTCCTAAAAACACACCACATAAGTTGCTTCACTAACGTGAAAAGATGTGACCAAGTGGATAAAGCGAGGTGGTTGTGGTGGAATTGCATCATCATATTTACATTTTCTAAGGTAGGGGTGATGAAATGGGGAATTTTCCTAGGGGTGCAAATTTGGTCCATTACACATACTAACTACTATTCTATTGAAAACTAGTTATTAATCACTTATCTAATCTATTATTTATGTATTAAAAAGTTTTGATTCAAACTTATGTAAATACAAAATTTAAATCAAATTGATAATTTATTTCATTTATAGAATGAACCATTTCAATTTTACTTTATTTATTGTCTTCATAAGTAATCATGCTTAAACCTTAATTGGTTTAGAACATTTGTATGTTGAAACATTAATCATCATTTTATGTTCCAAGGTTGATTTCTTCATTAAATGTGTCTTCTGTGACCAAGATATATGGATGAAATATTATAATTATTTGTGAGCATATCAAGCTTATGAGAGGTGATTTGTCATCTTTGAAGAAGACCTTTAGAATTTACTATCATTGTCAAAGAAGCTAGAAAACTTATTAAATATGCAAAGCATATCAACAATTATATCTACTATAAATACATATTTTAACTGTTTCCAATTTTTACCACATATGAATGCATATTCACTATATACACTAACAAAAATAATCATTTATGTTTAATATATTTTCTAAAGACAATCTTGATGACATTAAATGCACATTTTACATATATTTGAAAATAGACATTCTCCACAACACTTATCAACAATTTGTTACAATATTATTTACACAAACTAAACTAATCACAATAATAATTAAGAAACAAATACTAACTACTACATACCACTTACTATAATTATAATAACGTTTTTATTTTTAAAAATACTTCAATAAAAAATTAAATCCAATCAAATTAAAAATCTAATTTAAAAAAAAAAGTCTTTGACATCTATTTAATAAATAAAATTATTATTAAAATAAACAATCAGTTTACATAATTTTATAATATGCACCTAAAGAAGGATTACATTTCCATAAGGAAGAGTTGGCCCACTGACTATGCCTAAGTTCTAGGGGAACCCAGAAAGTCCCTCAGAAGACTTTCATTTGCTTTGCGCATTCGACGCTGTCGCTGAGTATTTCCTCCATATCATACTTGTATGAAAATCCCAGATCAATCAGTTTCTTGGAAGAAATTGCTACAACTTTCTTCCACTCCTCTTCTTCCTCTTCATTCCTTTTTCACATAACAAAGAAATTAGCTATTAAACACTTCCCCTGACTGCGAAAGAAATACAGAGTGCTGAGCATTAAATTACTTACCCAAAAGCCAAGGGGATTTCTGGATATCGCTTGCGAAAGAAATTTAGCATGTCGGGAACGGTAACAGGATCGGAACAGCACACATATCGACCTGCTGCAGATGGGTGCTCCATCAAAACAATATAGGCACTGCATACATCTTCCACGTGAACCAATGGCACCGATCCTACCGAATTTTTAGTCGAAACTGTGACTTCATAAAATAGTCTGTTTCCTGAGAAATTTCGGGGTTCAAATTCTCAGGTCAATATATATATGAAGAGAAGAAGCCATAATTAGAGATGGATATGTTTCCCTGTTTAAACTGAAGTAGGCAAATTACCTGTGAGTGAGGCTAACACTCTTGAAATGCTTCCGGGAATTGTGGGGGTTAGAGAAGGACCTCCCACCATCCCTGGAACCACTGTTACCACTTCAATCTGTTCTTCCGCTCCGTATCGCAGCGCTGCTTGCTCCGCTAAAGTCTTCAATATCGCATACATCTGAACATAACGTCTGCTATAAGATGGGCCATTAATTCCAGTAATTTTTACTGTAGAAAAACTTCAATACTTACTCCAGAAACGCCGTCTCTGCCTTTGATATAATCAATAGGAGTCCAGCAGGATTCATCAAGGACATCCTTAAGTTGTCCGTTTTCATTTAGAGGGTAAGCTGCGGCGATGGAAGATGTATGGATAACTCGCTTCACAGTTTTTGCTTTCTTGCAAGATCTTAGAATGTCCACCGTCCCGTCAACGTTAGACTGGACAACATCGCCCTGATACCAATCCACTCGTTGTCTCAATCTCACCCTCAAAACAAGGACAATATACGATGATCTGGGTAGGGTGGATAAACCAATTACCTGGAAATCCATAGAAATGGCCAAATTGATGACGAAATCGCAGCCTTCAACAGCGGAATCAAAGCTGCCATGTTCCAAGAGATCTGCTTTGAACAGTCGGAGTCTTTCTTTGGCTCCCGGAAGGGATAGCAAATGACCATTTTTAGCTGGGTTTTCTACAGGAGATTAAAAAATAAATAGTAAATATAGTGTATGAATAAAGAAGAGATACGAGATGAAGTAAAGAGGGAGGTACCGGGATCTCTTAAGGTAGCGTGAACTGAATAACCCCTTTGCAGCAGATTTTTGACGAGGCACGATCCGATGAATCCTGCGGCCCCTGTTACACACACTCTTTCCCTCTTACCGTCTTCTTTATCCATCTCCTCCTCCTTGCTACGATAAATTCCCCAATTCCCAAGGACTCACTATTTATATTGTGGCGATGGAAAGACTTCAGCCGGCATTTGCGTTGCCTAAATACCTGACATTTTGAGCATAGCCCGCTGGTTTAATAAGGTATGTGTGAAAGAAAGCATCCACGTGTTACATAGTCAACAAGATGAAAAAAAAAGGAAATAAAATAATGAAGGCATGTCGTCATTATCTTGGAATGTACTTTAGTCTAACGGAAGATTTCAAGATTAAAGTGGGCATACAACAAAAGTAAGTTGTAGCTTTCGCCTAAGCCAAGAAATGGCATCTAATGCATCCATCTCTAAGAGACGTAAATCAAATCAAAATAAACTGATGGAAAAGTCTCCCTTTCTATTATATCTATTTTATAAGTCTTTTTAGAATGAGGTATAGGATGCATTTTATTCCTATTTTATATATCTAGGAGGAATCTATTTTAGAATATGTTTCATTTTTTTTATCATTTTTATTCTTTTAAATTCTATAGTCTAAAATGATAAAATCTTTCAAAACACTTTCTCTTATCATTTTCACATAGCTTTTGTATTTATTACATACAACATAGACCCTTTACCACATCCATGTGACAAGGAAAATTGCATACCAAAGATAGAATTAAACATCCTTTATTTCCTTGATGTAATAAGCATAGAAGCACACTACTAGAACCAAGCTATTGACAATAAATTGTCATCCTAAAAATGCATTTAAGACCTTTCATTTCCTATTTTCAATATCTTATCATTTTTGTTTCCCTTTTTTATTGTTCCTCTATTTTCCCCTTTCTTTGATGTTTCACTTCCTTATTGTCTTCTCCTTGATTATCATCATTCTTTTTTTTCTTTTATTTGATTTCTTTATAATTGAATACCTTATTTTTTCTCTTGATTTTTATTTTTGTTTTTCTTTAAATTTCATCTTGTTATAATAAGACAAAAGTTGACAATCCATAAGATTGGCTTCTTCAACATAAACTAATTTGACTTACAATTGTATCCATTATTATTTTCTCTTCCATTTTCTTATATTAATTATTAGGGGAGAAGACCTAGTATCCGTTAGGGCTAACTTCGCGCAACCGTAGAATTCAAATTATACGTTGATTTGGAAAAAAAAATTATTGGTTTTTTCGCTCACGAGTTAAGTGCTTATAGCTAAGGTTTTGGCTTATGGGCAATTCGGTAGAGTGCGGGAGCATTAGATAAGCGCGCGGAAGTCAAAAAGACACCTTTTAGAGGTGTCGTCTGGTTGTCGCCACCTAATGTCCTAGTATCTACCCGCTATAATTTCAATCAATTATAACTATTTTATCATTCAAATCTACTAAAAAACATTCAATTTAGCACTTAATGAGAAGTCATTGGTGTTTTTGTAATTATTTATTCAATCAAATAAAAATTTTTAATTGATCAAAATGATATTTTTTTTGGAGGGTTAAGTGAACATGGAGATAGTGATGATTCAATAGATGACGATAACTGAAACTTCTTCCCCTGTAACTTTTTCAACATAAACTAATTTGATCTTCTTCCACTTAATGTTTTCTTATTGTATAGTTCATTATTCCTATAAAATCTATGTCATCGCTGAGGGACGTACGCCTTTCAAAACTTTAAATCTTCCTCATATATAGCTGGTAGCATAGATCGCTTTCACGAAGCTAGTGTGGTTGCCGTGTAATCTTTCAGTATTGAATCGGACGGATATACGCGTATTATTTCAGACCCAATTATCGAAGCCATCATTTTCAGGGAAACAGTGGAGTAAGTGTCGTGCATGGATTTACATCTACCGTGGGTTTAGCAGGGTTCCCGGTCGACAAACAGAAGCATTTTTCTTCATTTTGGCGAGATTTTAGATTGTGTGGAAGTAATGTTGGGAAGAATAAACAAATAAGTTTGGCACTTCCACAATTTAACGTTTGTGCTACTTTATCTTTATCATTATTTTTCTTAGGTTTTGTCCTCTTTCCATATTGCCTCGAAGGCTGTGAAGAGAGTGGAAAACCCCCTTTTAACCCCTTTCTCTCGCCACTAAATCATTTTCACAACCGTGTTTAAAAGTGACCTTTAACAAATCCAAACTAAGACTTCGTCGCCCCAATCTCGGATATTATGCAATCACAAACTGAATTAAAAATAGGCTATCTTGAAAATTACATAATTTTGATATTTAATTGTGGAGAGTTTTAAATCTTCAAAAGTTCGAATCTTCTTATGTATTTTATTGTATATTATTTGTATCTAGTTTATTCATTAATTTCAAATTTTTGAAGTTATATTTGATGTTTTAATATATAGAAATAATAATTTTTTACTTTTGAATGCTTAAATTTTTTTCTCATAAAATTGAAGTACATGTAAATGTATCATTCATATTCTCTCATCTTTTTTTCTTCTTTCCTCTTCTTTTTGTTTCTTTTTTCCCTCTTCTTCTTTATATTCTACTTCTTCTATTTTCTTCTTTAAATCTCATATATTTAGAATGCTTGTTATAGTTCATCCAAATAACAAAAAAATATTATGTAATGCTATACCATTGACTAGCTTCAACACTTATGAATAGAATAAGACCTATTTTTTAAGCATAAATTCTCTTATATTGGTTGCACTGTTCTAGTGCATCTCCACTTCCATCAAATTTATAAATATATATTGAAACTAGGGTATTTAAAAACCAAAATATTTCACTAAATCTACTTTTCTACCATATATCCTCAACCAAATGTTGACCCAATAAATTTATATTGTACCCAACATCAAATCTAAAAATGTGACCTTAATGTCAAAGGGGGTGAATATTTTGGAGATGTTTTGGCATGTTGCCATCAATAACAAAGGGGGAGATTTTTGGAAGAATGAGGGTATGTTATTGATGTAGTTGTTGACAACATGAGCATAATGGATAAGCATAAGGTATAAGTTATTATGTGTTGCAGTGTTTTCATTGATGTCAACATTATATTTTGATATGGAGATCATGACGTAGATCATTTTAGTTGGTTCTAACATGTTTTGGGATGTTTATGGGTATGTGTAGGATCATTATGGAAAAAACAGGCCCTTAAGTGGCAATAAAAATTTAGAAAAATCAGAGTTAGGCAACTTGACATAAAAATTTGAATAAGTTAATTATATTATTTCAAAAATATGTAAGAATAGAATTTGTTGCAAATTGAATCTAGTTTCTAAACTACTAGGTTTATTTTTATTTAAAAAAAATCTATTTGGTGAAAATTTAAAATTTCAATGCAGTAGTACTTAAATTTCAAGGAAAAAATAGGAAGTGGGTGTTTGTCTGACCACCCTAACCACAATAAAATAATAATATTTTTCTATAATATTTTAGATATAAGTAGAAGGCTCATGTCCCGGTGTGATGCATATTTTTTGTAATTTTTTGAGGTAAATAATTAATTATGATTCTTCTATTACAACATTTAAAAAATATAAAAACTCGTACGTCTGACCACCTTAACTTGGTCAAAACTTCATTAAATTCAATCTTTTTTTTAAATCCTATAGTATATGAAGCATAGAATGTGACACATGTTTTAGATTCAAAAAATGTGATACCCTTTGAAATCTATAGATGTTTTTCAATCAACCTATCAATCAAGACTTTAGTCGTAATTCAAATAGAAAATGAATAATAATTATTTATTAAATTCAATGTAAAGAATAATCTATATTGGTGGAAAGATAAGAATCTCCTTTAAAAACTATTCTTCGTTTCATCAATTTTGGGTAAAAAAAATTCGTCAGCCATATGGGCCATCATATCACTTACATATCACCACTTTTTGGCCCATCATGATCCTACACATACCCTATTCTTACATATTTTTGAAATAATACAGATAACTTATTCAAATTTTTATGTTAAGTTGTCTAACTCTAATTTTTTGAATTTTCATCGCAACTTAAGGGCCTCTTTTTTTCATGATGATCCTACACATACCCAAAATTTCTACATAATGCAATAAAATCTAATACACGGTATTTCTCAAATCAAGGTATTTACATGTTTTGAGGTATAGGTGTTTCCATGATAGAAATTAACAATGGGTTTCATATGAGATATTGTGGAGGTTTATCGTTTGGACTTTGATTCATTGTGGAAATATTTTTTTGAATTTATTTCATATTTTTTAAAAGTTAGTTTATGATAGGATCATTTTTTGACATGTTCTGAGAATTTGGTGAATATGGCAAGATTATGTAAGTGGTCAGTAGACTACTATGTTACATTTTTATGAGGGGTGAAAAATATTGAGGTGTTCTAGGTGATGTGACAAAATTATAATGATTCCCATTAGGACAACCTAAGCTTGGAGTTAGACCATTGGTGTATTTTATTGTTGAAGCTATGGTTGGTGGTATAAATGTAGGAATATAAGGTATGGTTATGGGAAAGGAAACTTATTTTCCTCCTTAGTTTTGAGCATTTGGGAATGATTGAGTGCATCTAGTTGCCATAGGGATGTTAGAATCTACTGTATGAGCTATACTATGAAACACCTCTATTTCTTGAGTATCATTGATCAAGTTCCTAAGGTTATCCAAAATAGGCACCATTTCTCCTACTAAAGATTTAGTTCTTATGTACTCTTGAAAACCCTATAAATATTTGTCCAATTATTTTAATTTGTCATCAAGATCATGGGAAATGGTAGTCTCTAAGTCCACATAAATGTTTTAATGTGAGGTTGTCATGGGTATTGTAGGATTATGGAAGGAGTCCAAAATGGGCTGGGTATTGATAATACCTTGTGTGAAAGAGTTGGAGGACTTGGGCTTCGCAGTGGATGTAATTACAAAGAGGGATGCCATAATTCTATAAATTCTCCTCACAGGGTATTATCAATAGGACATCAAGTCATGAAGTTCACATGAGTCTCAAAATGCTTGGGTTTTCCCACTATGAACACTAAGGTATAGAAGATTCATAGAAAAAAATACAAAATCCAAAATTAGAGAGACGAGCGAAAGAAAAAACATAGTAATAGATCTTTGATAAAAAATTGAGCCAAATCTAGCTAGTCTAGGGCACAAGGACACCATAGACTGGTAAGTATTTTTTCTAAATTAAATTTTTGATGTTTTAAATAGTTTTTAGGTTTTCTATTCTTTGATAGTGCAGGCTTAATAGTGAATCAATTTCTAGGATTTGGTTGATTTGTGATTAAGCAATTTTCAAAATGCAAGAATGCAAGTAATTTTAAAAATGTTCAAGCAACAAAATCAGATCCCAAATGCAATCTTTTAGATCTAAAGTGTAATAATTTATTGATTCTGATGTCAAAAATATGAAAATGAAGATCTTGATGCATTTTTTTAATAAAAAATAATACACGTTTTAACCTTTGTACTATATGCAAAAATGTCTAAATGAATATTTCAGATCTAATATGTCCTAATGTAGTTTTGTAAATGCAATTAATATGTAGATATAACCTATGATGAATTAAATTAACCCTATTTTAACTTTGGATGCAATATGGTATGAAATTTTTTAATTTTTCAATGAAATGATGGATGCCTAAATGATGAATGCAAGATAATGCAAAATTTACCTTAGAAAAAGGTAAACCCTAAGATTTGACCCTAGGATTTTATGCACTTTTTCAAAATGTTCATTCATTAGGTATTTGATGGGTAGTGAGGGTTTGCTGGATTTGGAAAATGTATAGCGCTGAATTACAACCTAAAATATGAGTCAACCAACCCTTAACAAAATCTATAAATTTCATAATGATGAAATACAATGACGTAACTAGGCTAAAGGTGTAATTTACTACTCTGATTCAAATACAAAAAAACATAGAAAGTCACAAGCAAATTCAAATAATTGAGTGGGATAGAGTAGGACACTATGCACCTATGGTTCAAATATAAGACTAATTTTGGAGGACACTCATGTCCAAGGCATGACTGTCCTTGTAGAGATTTTTTGGATCTATTTTTGTTGTTCTTTGATGTCGAATCTGAGCTTCAGGTTCCCACCTATAAATCTATCAGACTGTTGTCAAATATTTCTATAACTGAGTTTCCGTGAGTTGACAAGATGTAGGTATTCAAATATAACAATGAATAATTTGTCTCCAAACCCCTTTGAATCCTCTTCAAGCTTGAGATTTGCACATCCACAAAGAGAAGAAATGTTGTGTGATTTAGGGGCTTGCCTTAGTCAAACCCTATGTAAGTGTTTCCACTTCCACAATGGCAATGTCAATGATAGAATGATAATGAATGGGAAGGAATGATGAAAACACAAAGTGCTACCAGTCACTACCCTTCAATGGATTCCTTGAAGGACTGAAGTCATGCACATCACTTCAAGGTCTTGGATCTTTCTTGCTTGATTTTTTTAATGTTTTTTGTTGGCATGAATAAATGTCTTGTACCTAAAACTTAACTCACTCACTAGGGAGTTAGTGGACATATTCACATATTAAGTTTTCTTAGGTCCTAAGATTCTTTCTAGAAGAATTAGTTTTCATGTCTAGATTTTATCATTTCCTAGGTAGTTATCATAAGTTGTCTCATGTCATAAGAGTATGACACTTATCATAATATTATGACATATTATGTCTCACCTTGGCTATATAACCAAGGGGTTCTCATTTGTAGTCCATGACTTGGATAATCAATTATATTGCAATCGTGAGAATTACATATTGACCTCTTTGTGCTTTCCATTTGACCTCTAGATCTTGGGTGTCTACATACCCAACTCTAACATGGTATTAGAGCAGGTTGGGTGCCATTAGATAGTATTTTTGAAGAGATCTTGGTAGATCTTAAAAAGTTAAGTATGCTCTTCTCTTGCATCGTATAATAATTTGGAGAATCAAAAAAACTTGATAGAAATACCAGATTTTGGGAGGCTTCCTCTTTGTTGCTTTGTATTGCAGGTTCAAATTACAGCTTTTGGGTGCAAATCTAGGCTTACCATTGAGTTCAGGGTGTTCAAGAAAGTTATTTTTTCCTTTTGTTTCATCCAAATTGGACATATGAGGCTAGATATATGAGAGTTTGAAGCTAAAGAGTGGTTGCCATATCTAGAAGGTAGCTACAATTTTGGAGAATTTTGGGTTAAACCTGACCATACCATTGCATCCATAACGGCCAAAAACCCTAAGACCGACTGTTAAATCGTCGAATTTGGAGAAATTTGTCCACTGAGGAAAAAAATTGTCCAAGGAGTCATACGGTCCCCCAAGTCACAATCGGTATGATTGCAAAAATAAAAAATAACATTTTTGTCAATTTATTAATCTTTTTTGAATTTTTTTGAAAAATAAAATATCTAATTTTTTAAAATTTTTTTAAAATTATATTAAAATTTTGTTTGACAATAATATTAAAAAAATAAAACTTTATAACCTGCGCATGGGTAGGGTATGTGATTCCTCCCATGATGCCACATGGCTTGGGCAAGAGGCCTCACCATAGCCACTAAAATTTAAAACCAATGCCATTTCAGCACATACCAACAATTAAGGAATATTCCACCAAATAAAAAGGATTCCACCACCTTTACCTACCATTGGCGAATAATATAGGTCACATAATATTTCATCTAAGTATTCTTTGGGGAGCACATAGCTATGATGGTCAAACACCTGTCAAAATTAAGCCTACGAATAAAGAATATTTTTGGTGACGTAGGGCATATTATTGCATGACGGCTACCAACCCACCAATTTTATGCTTGTATTTTTGTGAAGCCAATAATAAATCAACCATTTGTTAAAAAAAATGGTCCCCTCACCATTGGTATTTTGGTTTTGAAGGCAAAATTTTGAATGCTCATATTTTGGTTGGATACGACCTCCTATTTGCAAGGAATTTTTTTTATTTGGAGTAGAATTTCATGCTCTACATAGTGGTGCAATCAAATTTTGATTTTGGTGCTTATTTTTTCTAGAAATTTTATATTTTCATTGGTGTTTCTTAGTCATTCTCATTTTGGAAACTTTCGGAGCTCGATTCTTGCTCCTACAATAATATTTTTAAGTCAATTGTTTTCCAAAGTGTATAATTTTTCATGTACTTTGTAGTGGTGTGATCAAATTGATCTCATTTTATGTAAAATTTTCACTTTAAGCTTGTGGCGTATTTTTCCATCTATAATCACTAAAATCTAGTCTAGTTTGTTGTTTTTGGCATCTAGCAACTATAAATGCACTAATTATAAAGTGCCAGATCATATATTGTTCAGGGAATTACTGATTGAGTTATTTGGGAAGGGCATATCTTGGTGCATTATTTTGATTTTTTTTCTTATTCTCTTCTTTGCATGGATCATTCTAAGGTTCATTTGCTCACATCATATAATTATTCAACATGGAATCAAAATGCATGGACTATTCTAATGACTGGAAGTCACTTTATATATGTTGAAAATAAGGTACTTGAACCTACAGATGCAGATAAAAAGATAAAATGGGTGATTGAACATACCAAAGCTCTTGGATGTCTTTATAGACTTGTTTCTCAATATTTATTGTTTCAAATTCAATCATGTAAGAATTTTCATGAAGCTTGGAATTAATTAAAAATATTGTATGGTACTACAGATGAAGTAAGAGGCTATCAAATTGTTAATAAATTGATGAGCTTTGATTCTAAAAACTTTGACAACATCCAAGACTAGATCACTAGGGTTAATGATCTAAGAGAGAAATATAAAGCATGTGGAATTGATAAGAAGTACATTCAATTGATCTGCAATACATTGAAAAAAAATGGTCTTGATAATGCTTTTTTTGTTTCTAGATTTCATACTCATAGATTGAATATGGGGTCTGCATATACTTCACATTAATTTGCATCAATTTTTGAGATGTTAATATATGAGCAACATAAGATTATATCAATGGATATCATCAAGACTTCTAAATCTCAAGCATTGTTGGTTATTTAGGTGAAAGAATCAGATATGAAAAAGAAAGCAAAGAATAAATCCTCTTCTATAGAGAAAACACCTAAGAAGGAGAAGACAACTTGTTCATATTGCAAGAAGCTTGGACGTGATGAAAATTCTTGTTATAAGAAGGATATTGATGAGTTGAAACATATTCTCAAAAAGAATTAGATTGATTTCCCTTCTAGAATGTTTGAATCACCTTCTTCTTCTTTTTAAAAATAGACTAAAAAGGACAAAGGTCATGCTGGTTTGGCTTCTACATCAGAAAATAAAGGGAAAACTCTTTGTGCTACTATAGGTCTTGGATCAAGGAGATGACTTCTAGGTTTAGGAGAATCACATCATATGACATCTTCATAGTCTATATTCTCTTATTTTGAGCCTTTTTCTATGTCTCCTATTTTTATGGGAAACAATACATAGAAGAGTGTAATTGGGAAGGGATCTATTGATATTATGGAGGGAACTTTCAATGATGTTTTATCTGTACCTCATTTGTCAAAAAATATTCTTTCCATCTATCAAATTACACATGGTGGAGATGGGAGGACTGTGGAATTCACTCCTAACTTAGTTATCATTAGAGACTTGGAGAGTAGAGAGATTCTTGCTACTAGGATGGTTGATCATTCATCTCAGTTGTATGTACATTTGTAGATTTTTCTTCTAATGATGAAATTATTCCTTTAGTTGTTTATCACACTTCTAGTGTAAACCATGATTTTGAGGAGACTTTTGGCTACTTGAACTTGGGGTTTCTCATATCGAATCCCATTCTTGATCCTTCCATTTCATCTCCTCTATCTACTATTGTATTAAATGACACTTGTATGGCTACAAATTATGGCTTCTTGTGACTTAGTGCAACATGACTTACATCATCTTCCAACTACATCTACTTTAGATGCATACTTGATAGACATTGGTGGGTTATTTGTTGAGTCTCACATTTTAGATTTGGGAGACACAATTGATTGCATACATCTTCTCTTTGATGAAGATGGTTCTTCTTCAATTGTTACGAGGGAAAACTCTAACCCTCTTGTCCATTCTCTACATGATCATCCTTTGTAGTTTGATGTGAGTGCAGATACTTTTGGACAAAATTTGGAGGAGGCTTCTTTGTCTTTAGAGGAGGCATATTTTTCTTTGGATTGTATTTTACATCCATCTCTAAGATATTTTGGATTGACATCTTTTGTACAGTGTGGCCTAGAATACCTTTTTGGAGTGTGTCATATTTTGGCATTGACATAGAGACACTTGAGCATTCTTCAAAGATATTGTCACATATAATTCCTCTTCCAACATCTTCCTTACAGGATGATATATTCTTGGTTTTTTTTCTTCCTAAGGGGAGGAATTTTGTTCAACGAGATTGGATCATCTTCAAAATTCAATTTTGAGCTTTTATCATTGCACGAGACTCACCATTGAGGGGGGATACATGGTATCTCTTCTTCTTCTCTCTTATGGGGGTCTTTTTCCTCGTATGGGGTTTTGGCCTTCTCAATTTTCATTGAGAATATTTTATTTTCATCTCTCTTTTGTGGAGGAGTTTTGTCCCACTAGGTTTTCTCCATTTCTCCATTTATGAGAGATTGTATTTGCATTTGTACATGGGTACCTTACATGGACTAGTAGTTGGGACCCATCCTTTCATCTTTGTTCCATTTGCATAATAACCTTCTCCCTAAGTTTCACTTAAGGAGGGTGTTGGTGTGAATAAATTTCTTGTACCTAGTTAATTCACTCACTAGGGACTTAGGGGACATATTCACATGTTAAGTTTACTTAGGTCCTACGATTTTTTCTAGAAGACTTAGTTGTCATGTTTAGATTTTATCATTTCCTAGGTAGTTATCATAAGTTGTCTCATGTCACAAGATTAAGACACTTGCCATAATCTTATGACATCTTATGTCTCACCTTGGCTATATAACAGAGGAGTTCTCATTTTTAATTGTTGACTTGGATAATCAATTCTATTACAATCTTGAGCATTGCATATTGATCTCTTTGTGCTTTCTATTTGGCCTCTAGATCTTGGGTATCTACATAGCCAACTCTAACACTTTGGAGGTCTACAAAAGTGTTAGCCTTCACAAAACAATGATAATATGACAACATGAACTCATATACACTTTGACATGATGCTTGGATCTTGATTCATTGCAATAAACCACTAAAAAAATTCTCTTGACTTGTCCTTGGATACTCTTACTATTCACATCTTACTAGATAGATCTCAAATGATGTAATAAGTAGTTATTTAAAGGAGTTTATTCAATTTCCTAAAAATTAAATCCCGATGGCTGACTTAAACAGTTGAATTTCAAATATTAAATTATCGACACTAACAAATTTCAATTTTTAGGGAAAATAAAAGGACACTCACGCCTAGGGCATGAGTTTCCTTGACCTGTTTTGTAGGACATTTAGTGTTGGGGGAAATGTATAAGTTAAATGCAATTGATTCCTACTTGCAATTCATCAGTAATTATTGAAAATGGGCCATAGAATGCATAATTTAGGAAATTAAATACTCAATTAGGTCCAATAATTATAGGGGGAAAAGAACATAAGGTGAAATTATCATGGGTGAAAATTTATGATAGTACATTTAGCCCCCACTTTAGTGAGAGTATGAAACTACACTCGGACTCACACTAAAGTAGAAAAATATATCAAGATGGATCTGATTGTCCAAATTTTTAAGAGATAGGATGACAAAGGACCTAGGGGGAGCACACAAGCCACTAGGATCCAAGATCCCACAACAAGACAACATAAGCACAAAGGAACACACACATGTATGAAATTCAACAATACTATATATGTTGAAAGAACGAAGATGAAACCCTTTATTATGTTATCATTGATATTGACAATGTTTGCTGACAATGTTGACTGATCTTCTAAAACAATTTTTGTGTCATCTTGATCCGATCATTTGGTATGAATTCACTCATGATTTAAGATCGACTTATGTGATTATAGTATGTTTTTTTGGGACTACTTAATAGATCTACGTTCAAGATTTCAAAAAATTTGGTCAATCTGGCTAAAAGTTACAAGTGACTGAAGTTTGGAAAACTGTATTTTGGCTTATACAGTACAAGTTAATAAGTGTTATCTAGTCCGCATTTCTCCTATATTTGGTTTTAGATTCTAGAATTTTGGGAGAAGGTTTACCGATGTCAATACTACACATATTCCAGATGGTGATTTCTTATATGATTAAATAGATGATTGATGTTGGATGAATTGGATTATTTTGTGGCTAATTCTAATCCTTGGCCAACCTAATGCTTGAAGTTAGGATATGAAGATTAATATGTATTGTGGATGTTAAGGGGATCTATTTTATATCTGTGTCGACCTTAATTCAAATTTTTGCACATTTTTTTAGCACAAAGAAGTTTGTTTTCATGTATGAATCCAATAGTGTTTTGAATTGAAATGGGAATGTACATCTAATTAGGTTGAATTAATTGATGTATGTGAATGTATTAAAGCCCGATATATATGTGAAACATTTTTGAGTTGCAAAGGAGATAGAGTGTGTGGTGATAGTATGGTATGTGTGAGATCTAATATTATGCGAACTTGCAAATTCATATGTGTGAAATCAAAATAAGGGTAAAATTGTAGTATATGTTGAGTGACTGCAGGGTACATAACTTTTTTGTTTTCATAACTTCATTGGAACTAAATTCAGCAAAAGGAAGGTGCATCTTCCACTAATTCACACCTTGGTTGGGTAGCCAATTTTGTCTTATATCTAGTTTTAGGTTGTGAGCCTTTTTAAGGACAGTGAGCCCTATAATATCTTATAACTAGTTATAATATATTGTGAGTTAATCCTCATCGTGGTTTCTCCCTCCTTGGGTTTTCCACATAAAATCCTAGTGTTCATGTGTTATGTTGTCTTGTGACTTTCTTCATGTAATCATTAATTGTTGCAGTTAAATGTGTTTTGATAATTGGTTGGATTATGACTAAATGGTTTAATAGTATATTGATTCACCCCCCCTCTCAATATTTTGGGTGTTCAACAATTGGTTTTAGAGCCTTGTTCAGTTTGAAAAGTCTAACAGCTTAAGGAAGATCTTGGAGTTTGAACACATAACTAATAATAAGTATCCTATTCCTTTGAAATAAATTTTTGTAATTGAATATGAAGAAGATGACTACATGTTTGATAAAGAAGAACTTAAATCTTCTCTTAAAGATCTTGACAAAGTTGAAAGTAAGAACAAAATTTTGAAAGAAAGCTTAGGCGAAGCAAATGAATGTATCAAAAATCTAAGAGAAAAAATCAAGAAGTTCAAAGAAAGACATAGAGAAGTTAATAAACAATTCAAGAAGGCAAGTGAAGACATCACCAGACTAAAAGTACAAATGGAAGAAAATAAGAGAAGTGAGGATCAATTGTCTGAATGCTAAAATACAAAGAAAGGTTGATGAATGTACAAAGGTTGAACAAGAGGTGGTATTCCTAAGATTTGATTTGGAGAAAAAAAGAGCTCATGAGGATAAATTTAAAAACAAGCACCACAATGCTTGATGAATGAATTGTAATTCAGAAACCTTCTAAGGATAAAGGTGGCTCGAGAATTGAAGAAGGACAAAGCTCAAAGATAAATCAGACATCTAACAAGGCTAACAATCAAATGCAGACTCAAGGAAATAGTAGATAGTTCAATAATCAAAGAAACAACACTGGAAGACCTCCTATCGGACAACTAAATGCTCAAAGGTACCCATCTTTCAATGGTATTTGTTTTTCATTCAATAAATTTGGACATAAGGTTGTAGAATGTAGAAGTAGAATGAGTCAAAATGTTGGATCCTTTTTCAAAAAATGTTTTGCATGCAAGAAATTTGGACATAGAGCTACTAAGTGTGGAAGTAATATATTGAGTAGATTCAATCCTTCAATGGCTACTATTATAAATGCAATGTATTTGGACATAAGGCTAACTAGTGCAGATCAAGAATGATTAGAAATCAATTTGGCAAAAAAAATGCTATGCGATATAATTGCAACAAGCCTAGACACATTTCAAGATTATGTAGAAGCAAGAATGGAACGAAGACTAATCCAGAATAGAGGAATAATCTAGTGAAGAAAGTTGATCCTATTGAAGTCAAGAATGAAATGGAGAAGATTTGGAAGAAAAAGGAGGAACCTAAAAACAAGGATGAATCAAATGCATATTTACCTAGATCTAGTGTAGATAAACTTCTTCTGAAAGCTAAGCCCATGATAGGCTTAGGGGGAGCAGTAACAGGAAAATCTAACAAACCCCTGGTATAATGAGGTGTCAAGCAGTGACACAAAGATATACATGGTGTATATTGGTAGGCTTAAGCCTTTGGAAAATATTTCAGTAGAAAATATGCAAATCCAAGATATTGTAGAGCCTTTACAATTTATAGTGTTTCAAAGAAGTAGTTACCAGCTTTTGGGAATTTGAGGCATTAAATGCAAACTTAGGGTAGATCGGTAAAGTATAAAGCGAAGTCCCTAGTCAATTTTTAAATCACTTTTGCACATTTGAAAGAAATTAAAAATAATTGAGGGGTGATTGAAGGAGATCCAAAATGAATTGTTTCAAACCCCAGTTCTTGTTGAAGCACAAAAAATGTATTTACTACTATCTGTTCTTTGTGGGTTTATATTTGAAGTAATTTTACAAGAATTTGAAGATAGAATTGAGGTCGTAATGGCTACACAAACCATAGTTGAGGTTATTGAAAGATCTAGACAAAATTTTAAGAGGTTTTCATGGATTTTTTTTTAGAATCACCCTGATGGTGCACTTTTGAAGATTGCAATTAAGGTTTTTCCCAATAAAGACACAAGAATCTATATATGTTGCAAATTGCATGAGTATAATCACCAAGTGCTCAAGTATTTATGGTATGATGAGTTGATTGGAGATTATTTTTTGGTGAAACTAGAATACATAAACCTAGTGCGAAAGAAGCTAGAAATTTGGAACTAGTTTCCTAACTTCAATAGTGATTTGGATGCAAAGTATGTAAAGATAGCCCTGAGAAAAATGCATGATAAATTCATGTGGACTGATATGCCTAGATTAATTTCAAAGGATGCAATTAAGGTTTTGATTGGATAGTATGATACTAGAACCATACCTATGTTGAAGTCTATAAAGAATCATGTAGTTATGAAGCTAACTAGTGCCACATTTGACATAAGAGCACTAACTACTAAACCAATCATCAATACTTCAGTAAAGTATGCATCTATCATGATTGGTCTCAAAATCTATTTCCAAAATAGAGATAACTCAATATCTACAACTACAATATATGTTGCCCATGACATGGTGGTAAATGGGAAGGATTATGACTTGTGTGATTTTCTTCAACAACTTTTGGAACTTGCAGCTGAGCAAAAAAAAAGAAATATTCTTTCAAGTATGGAACATTGATTGTTTTCTTGCTTTTCTACTTTATGAGAGAGCTACCTAGAAGCAAGAACATTACATGGGATAGAAGCAAACCAATTGCACATCAATTTTTTTACTATTTACACAATATTATAAACTACAATGCACAAGCTGATGCATTGAATACATTTTTTTTTGTATTCCAAAGGAACATGTATGACAGAGAGAATTCCTAAGAGTTTAGTGGAGAAGTATGGAAATGAAATAACCTTTATTGTCTCCATTGATGAATGTATAATAGAGGTGGTAGAACCCAGAACAATATGGATTGAACCTTTAGGATATGAAATTGATGAGAAAGAGGCTGAGAGATACATTGAAATATTGTTAAGCAGTCCTAAGGACCCCTCTCTGCCCAGACATGGCACATATGAGGAGAAATCTACTGAAGTATACTTAGAAACTTTAGCACTTGCTAGAAAAAAAAGGGTGAACAAACAAGTTGAACAACTCTTTGGAATGTATGAATTCCCGAAAGAAGATGTTGAAAGATTGAGGGAAGTTGTAGAAATGAGAAAAGATAAACTAGTTAAGATTGCTAGTGAGTCCTCCAAACCACATAGATCAGGAAGATTAGCTTCCACCCCTACCTCTGTAATGTGAAAACCTACTGACACAACTATTGTTAAAAGGAAGGAGGTGGATCCCAATGCTCTGACTACAGTTGATGTACTTGCACCCTCTGAACCTAGCACCAAGACCTCAAAGAGGAATAATGTACCTCTTGTAGCCCCTCCTACTACATTTGGAAGAAGAAAGAAATATAAATCATCTAGAGATCGAAAAATAAGTGATTTTGTTGAAGAAGAAATTGAACTTATTTTAGAGGAAGAAAGAAATTTGAAAAGAAAAAGAAAAAGCAGTGTTTCCACTAGTGGTGAAGGTGCCTCACAAGAGGCTAGTACAAAATAAAAAAAGAGCCAAAGTTAATATTGAGGATTCGTTTGAAGAAGAGGAGATGGAAAAGGAGAAAGAAGCCTTCAAAATTCATATCCACAAGAAGAGAGAGGAAAAGAAAATAGATGAAGGCACATAAAAGCCCAAGAAGAAGAAATCCAAGACTCCTCTGGTAAGAGCTCGTTCACCTATAAAGTTGGAATCCTTGATTAACAATATGTCAGAAGATGATGACTAATTAAAAACCATTGCCAAATTATATTTTGAAGTTGATGAAGAAGATCAAAAAAGTATTATAGATTCTTTTTTTCAGTATATGATCATTATGGATGAAAGTATGGACAACATGAAGGAGAAGGTAACTAATGTTGTATGGAAATCCCCAGTGAAAAGAAGACATAAAGTTGTCAAAGAAGACAACAAGATCAAAATTGATTCTTTAAAAAAGATTAGATCCTCTTTGTCTAAGGATGATAAGTATTAAGGCCACCCTAGTAGAAGCATACACACAAAAATTCAAGGTAAAGCAAAGAGTTACTATTCTTATGACCAAACAAAAGGACACCACAGAAAAGTTGAAACAAGAAACTTTTGATACAATGAGAGACATGGCACTACAATACATGATGATTTTTGGTCCTACATCAGATACAACTCAAGTCAAGGAGGTTGGTAAAGATAATGTTACTGTTGAAGAGGAAAATATTTGTCCCATATCCAATATACCTATTTTTCAAAAAGTAGTAGTAGAAGAGGTAAATACTTATTCTACATATGTGACTCCATGTTTGGATGTAATAGGGAATATGGTTGATGATACACATGCCCTTATGGAGACATCTACTCCTCTGGATGACACCGAGAACACAACTAGATAAAATAAAGATCGGAATAAGAATGATGTCAATGATAATGTTGAAGAATAATATGACAAATATGATGAAGATGCTAGAAATGAAGGCAGAGAAAATAAAAATAAAGAAGAAGAAAAAGGTAAAGATGAAAAGAATAATAATGATAAGGATGATAAAGATGAAAAGGAGGATGAAAAGAAAGAAAGGAAAAGGAAAACACCTGCAAAAAAGAAGAAGAGAAAGAAGAAAATTATAAAGAAGAATCTACAGTTGAAAGAAATGAAGATGAACCCCAGAAGACCACAGAGCCAACAAAGTCACTAGGAGAATCTTCCAGCAACACTCTCAAGGGTCATCTAACAAAGAAAAGAAGGATTCAACTAGTCATTCCTCCCCAACTGGTTTGAATTCCATCACAACAAGGCTATGTTGATTTGAATAAAATGGGGCCACTTGTTTAGAGAATGGAGATTGGAGATACTTTTATTACCTCTGGGAGAAAATCATAGAAACTCATTAGAAGGGGACTGAGCTAATCAATGATGCCACCAAATTTTTATAGGATGGAACCCCCAGTACCACTATTGATTATTCTTTAACACGTGTTGAGAATTTGAAAGTGTTGGTTGACTCATTTAGGGAATACACTTCTAGCCTGAAGGAGTATGATGTAAAAGAAGATGATTCAAGGATTGTGAAGAAAAGACTACTTGAAATTTAGGACAGATGTGCAACTGCACATAGAAAGGTTATGAAATGCTTGGAAGAAGTAAAGGAATGTAAAGATGAGGCCCAAACACTATTCTTGCATTGCATGAGATGGTCAGATGTTACTCAAGTCATTAAGGACCTAATGGAATCAATAGAGTCATAGTTAACCAATGCCTCCAGAACTTATGACCTTACAAAAGATAGAAACTATGCCTCTTGGGCTGCAATTTCAGACTTGTAAAACAATTTTTTCACCCTATGAAGACAGAAAGAGGATATTATAAGGAAATTGAATTAGCTTGGAGACCTGGTAAAGTGTAAGCATATACTCATAGAAAGCACTCTTACTGAAGCTAAAAAACTTGAAAAGATAAATTATTATCCGACTACTCTAGAAGATGGAGAGGAGAGTTTTTGGAGTTGGAATCAATGCATAACGCACTCGTTATAGCTAAGAAGAGTTGGGATGAATGGAAATATGCTTGGGAAGCTATTCTCAAGGAACTTGAAGGTGATTCCTCCTCTATGTGAACATATTTCACCTTGTATATCTCTTTTTCTCAGTTGCTTTCAATTTTTCTTTCCTGTACATATGATCAGATGTAATTTTTGGGATAATTCCCTAAGGGGGAGCTATTCATTTCAATTTTGTTGTCTTTTTGTTCGTGTATCTCATTGGCACACCCTTTTTCCTTGATGTCAAAGGAGGAGTTGGTTAGATGTTTTGGTGCTAAAATTTTGTTGGATATTTCTAGAGAAGTTGAAGAAGGTTTTGGAAGTAGTTTTTGGAGAAGCTTAGCTATTGTGTTTGGTGAAGACTCTTTGAGAAGTTTTTATTTGAAGTTGAATTGTTAAAATTCATTTTGTTGAAATCAATTTTTGGTACATGTTGCCATCAATGACAAAGGGGGAGATTATTTAAATAATGAAAAAGGAACCATTTGTCGTATTGTCATTAATGCCAACAATATTTGTTGACATTATTGATTGATATGTTTAAACAATCTTTCTATCATCTTGATCTGGTAATTTGGTCTAGATTTTCTCATGATTTAAGATCAGATTATCCAGTTATAGTATGTTGTTTGGGACTACTCAATACATCTATGTTCAATATTTCAGCAATTTTGGTCAATTTGGATAAAAGTTACAAGTGACAAAAGTTTTGAAAATTGTATTCTAGCTTATATAGTACAAGTTAATAAGTGTTATTTGGTTCACACTCCTTTGATGTTTGGTTTCAAATTCTACAATTTTGGGAGAAGGTTTATAGGTGTCAACACTACACATATTCTAGATGATGATTTCTTATATGATTACATGGATGATCGATGTTGGATGAATTGGCTTATTTTGTGGTTAAGTCTAATCCCTGGCTGAACTAATGCTTGAAGTTAGGCTATGAAGGCACACACTCAGAGGAGAAAAATCTACTAGAGAACATAGACTTTGAGGAGCAGGAACATCAAGAAGAAGGCACTCAAGAATTCCATGGGGAGTTTTCTAGCATTAAGATCGAAGGAGAAGAAGATACTGAGCATGTGCTAATAGAGAATAAATAGAAATCTCATTGAAAGTGGAGAGAGATAAGAAAAATAGGAAAGAGTTGAGCAAGAGAAATCTCATTAGAAGAAGATTGAGAAAGGGAAAGCTCAACAACAAGAAAGGGTAGAACAGGAAAATGCCTCTTCTTTAGAGAGGATTAAAATAGAAAATCTTGTAGAAGATCAACCAAAGGAGACTCCAAGAATGATACAACAAGTTTCTACAATAACATAAGCTCCAACTTGGTTGAAGTTTAACTTAGAGAAAAGGAAATAGGTAGTGGTACAACCCTTGAGCTGGTAGGATATGGTAGTAGATGTAGAGAAGACCAAGCCAAAGAAGAAATCTAGGACTCTCCACTCTACAAGGATGAATGAAGTTGGTGAATTGATTGCATAAATTGCTACACCTACCATAGAGAAGGATGACAGGGAAATTCAAAAAGATGATTATCAATTGTCAATTGTCAATTTGGGTAAGCAAACTTGAGGTGAGAAAATTGAACCTTTAGACTTAGTGGTTAATTCTACAAAATATAAGAAAACAAAGGATTAGTTAAAATCTCAAGTGGAGAAAATGAAGAGATTCTTGAGAGATTGTTCCTCTCCAACTTCAAAGAAGCCATCTTCATCGGAGGTTCTAGTTTTAATGAGTAGAAAGGAGGATGGGAATCTCAATGAAATGAAGAAGAAAGCTCACATTTTTTATAGATGGATTGAGAAGTTCTAGATTGAAATGGATGAATGTCTAGTTTTTGGATATAAGCAATATGAGGAAGCTTGCTCATTAGAGGAGTAGTTGCAGTAATATACCAATAATATGCGGAATGAAGAAGAAAAGTATAGAGTATACTTAAATCAATTGAAAAAATAGGCAAGATGAGTATAGAAGAATTCAGTCAGTCTAGAATTTTGGGTGATGAAAATCTGCAAGTTTTGTGGATAAATGTACGATGATACTATTATTCTGAATGGAGTTGATAATAGAGAATAGAATAATATTGCTTAAGATGCAAAAGGACTTGTATGAGGATTTTTCAATGTTTGAAAGATTCATGGTTACCATCATCAATCTAGATCTTCTACTACTGGGTACACAAAGGTTGGACACTCTACAAGCAATTAAGGAATATTCTTGGAAGAATAAACTGGAAGCAAAAATTAACTCTGAAAATGGTGATGAGGAGATTATTTTAGACAAGTTGATGAATATAAAATTTGTTACAAGATATGTGAAAAATGATATTCACCAACTAAGGAGTATTGTTACAACATCAGTTGTTGGTTTTGAAAAGACTAAGTTCACGATAGAATGGGTCGATGGACCAAATATAGAAGTGCTAACATAAGTGTTAGCTAATTTTGAAGAGTATAAGTGGTAGAAGACAAGTTAAATTTTGAATTTTAAAAAAGGAATATGCTATTTTTTATTGAGTCAAACTTAAAATATTTTATTTGGAATAGTTCCTATAAAATAGGAGGGTACAATAATGTAACTAAATTCAGTTAGCAATTTACATGGGAAACTCGTGCCACCTTCCTAAAAAATTAGTCTTCATGAGAAGCCATCTATAGTTCAGTCTAGTAATGCCTATAATTGTGGATCTACATGTTGTGCACTTAATTTTTTGGTTGCATGTCTCTCATTTTTGGAGAGAATTCCAATGTGATAATTCTATATAATGTAAAAACTTCCTCATTGTAAAGGTCTCCGAATTTAAGTGAGATTTGAGAACCATAGGCTAGACATAATTTTTTAGATTTTTTGCATTCGTAGTTTTAGTGAGTGAATTTGAAGACAATGGTTTTTTGTACACAAGTGAAGCTTGTTGGACTGAAATTGCTACTTATTTATTTTAAAGAAATAGAAGCATCCTGATTCAAAACTATCTTTGGATGTCTCTTTGAATGATATTTTTCTATTTACTGTTGATGTATAATTCTTTAGTTGAATGATTAAAATTTAATTTGCAATAAGTTTGAATGGTGTTAAAAGGAATGAATTGTGTTACTATTTTTGCACTGTGGATGAATTTAATTATGTAGTTGTTACAAGTTAATTCATTTGTCAACTTATCTTAAAAGTCTTCTTTCGAAGAATTGCATGTCTGATTAATTGAATGATATTCATTCATATTTTCTTACATGCTCTGAAGTATCTATTTTTTTGTTTAAATCTTCTTTTAGATTAGTCTTGATTAAAATAGCTCCATTTGAACCATAAAACTAGCAGTCCCCTTGAACAAATTACATCCATCTAAAACACTTAGTTAGCCAAAATTGTTGTGACGCAACCCCCAAGACCTTGGAAGGGGATTAATCTCACGATCATTCATATTTCTCAGGAGGGGTAAGGTGATCTAATCTTGCATGTGTTGCATGTGTCAATTTGGCCATCAACACTAACATGTTGTTTAGTGACAAGTAAAATTGGGTTTATCATTATGTTTAAAGGACCTAGTTTAGATTTGATTGATGTTTTGAAGAATTTATCAAAATTACTCAAACATTCTAAATTAAAATAAATCTATAATAACTTATCGAAGTTATTAAAGTTGCAAGTCTTTTTAGTTTTCCAATCCATTTATGATTTTCAATCTAAAGGATCTTAATAGGACCACCCTCTTAAGCTTAAAAAAGCTCAAAGTGTAGGAGAGAAGAGCTCTCTCTCATCATCTAGCATGTTCACCAAACTTTTACAATCATAAATAACATTTTTCTAGATGCTTGATAATAAACCTTAGAAGCTTTAAGTAAAATTTGTCAATGAGATTCTTAAGTAAAGTTGGTCATTGACAAAAAGAATCAAAATGTGAGATATAGAATGGAGGTAAATAAGGTGGTGATTGGAACCAGGAATAGTTCATAGGTTTGGATTGTGACCAATTCTCAAAACTAATAAGGGTATGCAAGGGTTTAACATGCTAGTTAAGCTCATCCTATCAATTTTTATGTAGCCATTGATAAATAAATTTAATATATACTTTAAATCCTCCACCATAAATTTTAAAACCAAATGCCTTACTAATTGTCTTCAATGTTCTTTTTATTTGGATTAAGATAAAAAAAAACATTTCAAATCATTATATTAAATGGTTGGTTTCTTTCCTTATTTTATTTCCATTTGCATACATACTAACTACTATTCTATTGAAAACTAGCTAGTATTCATTTATCTAATCTAAGATTTATGTATTAAATTTTTTTAATTCAAATTTATGTAAGTACAACATTTAAATCAAACTCACAATTTTATTTCATTTATAAAATGAACCATTTCGATCTTACTTTATTTATTATCTTCTTAAGTACTCATTCTTAAACCCTAATTGGTTTAGAACATTTGTATGTTGATACATTAATCATCATTTTATGTTCCAAGGTCGATTTCTTCATCGAATGTGTCTTTTGTTACCAAGATATATGGATGAAATATTATAATTATTTGTGAGCATATCAAGCTTATGAGAGGTGATTTGTCATCTTTGAAGAAGACCATTAGAATTTACTATCATTGTCAAAGAAGCTAGAAAACTTATTAAATATGTAAAACATATCAACAATTATATCTACTATAAATACATATTTTAATTGTTTCCAATTTTTACCACATATGAATGCATATTCACTATATACACTAACAAAAATAATCATTTATATTTAATATATTTTCTAAAGACAATCTTGATTACATTAAATGCACATTTTTACATATATTTGAAAATAGACATTCTCCACAACACTTATCAACAATTTGTTACAATATAATTTACACAAACTAAACTAATCACAACAATAATTAAGAAGCAAATACTAGCCACTACATACCACTTACTATAATTATAATAACATTTTTATTTTTAAAACTACTTTAATAAAAAATTATATCCAATCAAATCTAATTTAAAAAAAAAAGTCTGAGACATTTATTTAATAAAAAAAATTATTATTAAAATAAACAAATCAGTTTGTATCATTTTATAATATGCACCTAAAGAGGGATTACATTTCCATAAGGAAGAGTTGGGTCAGTGACTATGCCTAAGTTTCAGGGGAACCCAGAATACATAGTCACTCACAAGACTTTCATCTGCTTTGCGCATTCGACGCTGTCACTGAGTATTTCCTCCATATCATACTTGTATGAAAATCCCAGATCAATCAGTTTCTTGGAAGAAATTGGTACAACTTTCTTCCACTTCTCTTCTTCCTCTTCATTCCTTTTTCACATAACAAAGAAATTAGCTATTAAACACTTCCCCTGACTGCGAAAGAAATACAGAGTGCTGAGCATTAAATTACTTACCCAAAAGCCAAGGGGATTTCTGGATATCGCCTACTAAAGAAATTTAGCATGTCGGCAACGGTAACGGGATCGGAACAGCATACATATCGACCTGCTGCAGATGGGTGCTCCATCAAAACAATATAGGCACTGCATACATCTTCCACGTGAACCAATGGCACCGATCCTACCGAATATTTACTCGAAACTGTGACTTCATAAAATAGTCTGTTTCCTGAGAAATTTCGGGGTTCAAATTCTCAGGTCAATATATATATGAAGAGAAGAAGCCATAATTAGAGATGAATATGTTTCCCTGTTTAAAATGAAGTGGGCAAATTACCTGTGAGTGAGGCTAACATTGTTTAAATGCTTCCGGGAATTGTGGGGGTTAGAGAAGGACCTCCCACCATCCCTGGAACCACTGTTACCACTTCAATCTGTTCTTCCGCTCCGTATCGCAGCGCTGCTTGCTCCGCTAAAGTCTTCAATATCGCATACATCTGAACATAACATCTGCTATAAGATGGGCCATTAATTCCAGTAATTTTTACTGACAAAAAACTTCAATACTTACTCCAGAAACTCCGTCTCTGCCTTTGATATAATCAATAGGAGTCCAGCAGGATTCATCAAGGACCTCCTTAAGTTGTCCGTTTTCATTTAGAGGGTAAGCTGCGGCGATGGAAGATGTATGGATTACTCGCTTCACAGTTTTTGCTTTCTTGCAAGATCTTAGAATGTCCACCGTCCCGTCATTGTTAGACTGGACAACATCGCCCTGATACCACACCACTCGCTGTCTCAATCTCATCCTCAAAACAAGGACAATATAAGATGATCTGGGTAAGTAGATAAATGAATTACCTGGAAATCCATAGAAATGGCCAAATTGATGACGAAATCGCAGCCTTCAACAGCGGAATCAAAGCTGCCATGTTGCAAGAGATCTGCTTTGAACAGTCGGAGTCTTTCTTTGGCTCCCGGAAGGGATAGCAGATGACTAATTTTAGCTGGGTTTTCTACAGGAGATTAAAAAATAAATAGTGAATATAGTGTATGAATGAAGAAGAGATGCGAGATGAAGGAAAAAGGGAGGTACCGGGATCTCTTAAGGTAGCGTGAACTGAATAACCCCTTTGCAGCAGATTTTTGACGAGGCACGATCCGATGAATCCTGCCGCCCCTGTTACACACACTCTTTCCCTCTTACCGTCTTCTTTATCCATCTCCTTCTCCTTGCTATGATTAAGTTGCCCAATTCCCAGGGACTCAATATTTATAATTTCGCGATGGAAATACTTCAGCCGGCATTTGTGCTGTGCATAGCCAGCTGGTTTATTTAATAAGATATGTGTGAAAGAAAGCAACCACGTGTTACATAGTCAAGAAGATGAAAACTAAAGAAAATAAAATAATGAAGGTATGTCGTCGTTATCTATGTTTTACAATATTGTAAGGCGGGGGGACCCATTACCCGCTACCCTCGTTTGAGTAAAGTGCACATACAACAAAAGTAAGTTGTAGCTTTCGCCTAACCCAAGAAATGGCATCTATCTCTAAGAGACGTAAATCAAATCAAAATGAAATGCTGGAAAAGTTTCCCTTTCTATTAAATCTATTTTATAAGTGTTTTTAGAATGAGATCTAGGATGCATTTTATTCCTATTTTATATATCTACGAGCAATTTATTTTAGAATGTCTTTACTTTTTCCCATTCATTGATTTTTATATGTTGTGATTTTATTCTTTTTAATTTCAAGATATAAAATGACAAAACTTTTCAAATGATTCATAGTAATTATTAGTTCGTGTCGAAGGCACAATACTTATGCATCCATTGAGTGCAATTTTGCTAACTATCAATGACTTGGAAACCAATCATATTAAAGAATTTAATGTCATGGAATTTTGCTTCCATAGTTCAATTTTCATTGTGCTATTTATTATTTTCAAAAAATATGTCTTTATGCATTCTGATTGGCTCATTTGAAAAATAGTCATGACAAAAATTTGTTAAATTTAATTTTTCGAATGTTTTATATTTTCAATGGTGATAGTCCCCACAGTTCATTTAATACGTGGACAAATTTTCAAAAATTCAATAAATAAATGTCAGTAGAAAGAAAAGTACCGATGCATATTTAAAATGTTTTCCTCCATGAAAGGTCAATTATTTTATTAGGTTTTAAATTATTTTATCTGCCTACAATAATTGTAACACTAAATTCTATCTACAAAGTCTATATTTGTATCATTATATCCTCCTATTTTTGCAATGTAAGATAAGAAAAGTTGTAAAAAGTTGTTTTTATTATTTATTTTTGGGAAAAGAAGGAACATAGCCATTTAATAGGTGCAATGAGTGGCAAACAAACAACAGCCAGTACTTGCAGCCGACAAGACATGGATATTGAAAAAATCTTTCAGCATCTAGAGAAATCTTCAAAGATCTTATCTACTCTTTCCAAAATGAAATAAATATTGAAATTTGTCTCCCAGATGATAATTCTTGAATGTTTTCCTGCTGTGGCATCTGCAATTTTTTGTTCTCTTCTACCTTTTGACTGTAATTTCATTTCTGGTTCGTACTTGAATGTTTTCCTGCTGTAGCATCTCTAATTTTTTGTTCCCTTCTACCTTTTGACTATAATTTCATTTTTGGTTCCCACTTTTATAGAAGTCTCCTCATCAACAAACTACTGTTTTACCTACATTTAAGAAAAAAATAGATCAGTTTCAGACTAAGTTAAATGTGCAAATAGAAAACCAATATAGCAAAAGGTGGGCAATTAACTGTTCCTAACATCTTCATCAGTAAGGGTTGCTTCCTTTGTCTGTACTCCATAAGTTCCGTAGTAGTGCTAGTGTTTGAGCTTTTTTAGAGATATATCGAGTTATGATTAATTTGCTAAATCAGAGAATTTTGTCACTTTTGTAGTTCGGAGGAATAGTTAGGCTTAGAGGTTGTACAAACATAGGACATACATATTATAAATCCTTGCTTTATTGATAAATAGGTATGTATCACTTATTGAATTATGTTTCATCTAGGTATTAAATAGAAATGAGTAGCCACTTTTGTTTAAAGTTTATGTTTCTTTTCCCTTTTTGACTATGTACGAGTGCTTTATGCAAATCTTGAGAAACGTAACAATATGGAAGCTAGTATCACTATGCCATTTCTTTTAATTGGCTGAGTTTGTTTTATTGACAGATGCAATTTCTAAAATCTAGTAACCTTGCCTACTAAAGCTTTTTATTTTTTTGGAAGAAAAAAACAAACAAGAGGTAAGAGTTCAACTCATTATGAATGTATCCCGAATTTATGTAGCCACTAAGATACATCCTAACCATTCTCAGTATAGTGTCTACTAGAATATATTTGCTCCTAGCTGATTTATCTCCAAGATTCATCTTTGTATTTCCCTGTGTCCGCAGAAAAAAATATTTTACAAGCTTATAAATATTATAACTAAATATTAAGTTAATTGTAAGAGACAAAGTCAAAAGTGTTTTTATTTTTCCTAAAACTAAAATTTAAAACTAAAATGAATGATAGTGTATTCACGACATGAATTGAAGTTGATGGCTGGCACAAGAAGTGTTGTAGTTGGAAATCAAATAGTAATGCGAATATAGAAACTCCACACATTCACAAAAAGATTTATAGATTCTTATCTGCAATTTAACAATGGTATTTTTGTTTTTGGTTTCTTTTTTAACAAATTTTTCCACATTTTTTTAAAGGGATGGGGACAAGACGGCATTCCCAGACGTCCCTTGCAAAGGGGATCATCCTAGAGACAACCACCCTACAGGTGGCACCGGGTCCATCTCCATTAATTAAAAAAGTAAATTCACGCTCCATATATGGAATTAAGTTTTTAACTAAAAGAACACATAAATGCTCCAAGTTTGATCATTTGAATGTTAAAAGAGTGCAAAACCTATGCATAATGATAATTTCACTAACTACTGAAGATATCCTTCATAAAGAAAGGACATATGAAAATCATAGCTAATCTAATTAAAGTACTAAACCTTGTATGAGAGATGAAATACTCAAATAGATGAAATCAACTCATACACTTATTTATTGTAAATGACACTCAGGCTATCTTTTTTATATGCCAGAATATTCGACACAGTTTCAGTACAATTGTTTTTGGTTTACTCTGAGATAAAATGAAATCAAGCGAGACTTTTTGGGCGATTGCAATTATTCTCTCTTTCATTACTCAAGCTGGAAATTCTCCCTAAGCTACCAACAAAGCTCAGCCACTAAAATTTTAGCTATATTGGGTATACAATTGAGAAGAATCATTCAACTGTCCACTATTAAAACTCAAATGATCCTAGAAAATTGATTGAAGAATCTTACTATCTTGCCTCTCCTTGATCACTACCTTATGTTCCTTAGCTAGCTACCAGAAGCATCCATTTTAAGTCATACTAGCTACCCAAATCCAAGCATCCTTTAGACATTCAAGCATTACTTTCAGTTGTTTTTTGTCAAAGTTTGAAAAAATTGTTGAGATAGTGAAGGCCAACGGCTGAAGACCAAAGGTCTTCACTTTTTCCCTCTATTTCCCGTGTCTCTTTAGCTGATCGTGGTTGTTAATAAATGCAACCTTGCTCATTGTAAAACTTACTTTTTACATTAATAAGATTTTCCTTGCTCAGTGTGGACGTAGCCACTATTGTGGTGAACCACGATAAATAGTGTGTGTTGGGTATGTGCAGGATCATCATGGAAAAAACAAGCCCTTAAGTGGCAATAAAAGACAAAAAATCAGAGTTAGACAACTTGAAATAAAAATTTGAATAAGTTATCTATATTATTTCATAAAAATGTAATAATAGAATCTGTAGCAAATTGAATGTAGTTTCTAAACTAGTAGACCTTTATTTGAAAAAAAAAATCTATTTTGTGAAAATTTGAAATTTCAATGTAGTAGTATTTAAATTTCAAAGTAAAAGTAAGAAGTAGGTGTCTATCTGACCACCCTAACCACAATAAAATGATAATATTTTTTTATAAGATTTTAGATATAAGTAGAGGACTCATGTCCCGATGTGTTGCACATTTTTTTATAATTTATTTCCAAGTAAATAATTAATTATGATTTTTTTAGTACAACTTTTTAAAAATATAAAAACTCATCTGTCTAACCACCTTAACTTGGTAAAAAATTCATGAAATTCATTTTTCTCTTTTTTAATCCTATAGTATACGAAGCATAAAATGTGACGCATGTTTTGAATTCAAAAAATGTGATACCATTTGAAAGTTATAGATTTTTTTCAATCAGCCTATCAATTAGGACTTTATTCGAAATTTCAATAGAAAATGAATAATAATTATTTATTAAATTTAAAGTAAAGCATAATTTATATTGGTGGAAAGATGAGAATCTCCTCTAAAAACCCTTTTTGTTTCATCAATTTTGGGTAAAAAAAAGTCATCAACCACATGGACCATCATATGGCTTACATATCACCACTTTTTGGCCCATCATGATCCTGCACATACCCTGCTCTGTTTTCTGATTTATTGCTCTGTTATTTATTGTTCTACATATCTGGATTCTTGTTTTTCAATTCTTTCATTTTACAATTGGTATCAGAGCTGGGTGTACAACTGTTTTGGAAATTTGGTAATTGAATTTTCAAAAAATGGAAGATTTGAAGGTGCAAAAATTTTCTAGGAAGAACTTCGGGATATGGAAGATCCAGATGCAATCTTTGCTAATTAGGCAAGATCTTAAACTTGCGCTCGAAGGAAAATAAAAGAAGCATGTTGCCATGAAAGACGAAGATTGGGAGACTCTTGATGAAAAGGCCAAGGCAACGATCTTTCTTTCGCTAAATTAAAAGGTTTTGTTCAATGTTGTAGAAGAGAAAACAACAAAAGAAGTTTGGGATAAACTTATAGAAACCTATTCTATGGCATTGACTACAAATAAAGTGTTCATCATGAAGAGATTATATAAGCTCAAGATGAAGGAAGGTTGCGCAATGGAAAACCACATTAACGACTTCAACACTTTGATTAGCCAAGCAAATTCAGTTGGAATGACTCAAGGTGACGAAAACAAAGTTGTTCTTCTTTTATGCTCTCTACCAAACCATTGGGAAGGAGTTGTACAACCATAAGCACTTCGGCATCAAGCTCCAAGAAGTTGGTTTTCGATGAAGTTTCAACCACTCTTCTCTCTGAAGACTTATGGAGGAAGAATGATGAGCCCTCATTCGGTGATGCTCTCACTATGGTAAGCACCGAAAATAGAGGGAGAAGCCAATATAAAGGTAGATATAATCACAATTAGCAGTCCAAATCAGCTAGAAGATCGCAGTCTAAAGGAAAAGAAAGTGGTTGTTGGTTTTGTGGGAAGGCTAGTCATATCAAGAAAGATTGCAGAAAGTATAAAAGGGCACAAGAAAGGGTTTTGGACAGCGAAGAAAACATATCACATGATGAGGATGATGGTATTCTCATACTATCAACTAGTGATACAAAATCAAATTCATGGGTAATTGATTCCGGTGCCTCCTTTCATGCCTCTTCTTGTACAGAGGCCTTCACAAATTACCAAGAAGGTAATCTTGGAAATGTATATTTGGGTGACAACAAAGCTTTTGAAATTGTTGGCAAAGGTGATGTTGTTTTGTAGCTAGCTGGAGGAGTCAAGTGGCTGCTAAAAGAAGTTCGTCATGTTCCCAAATTGAAGAGAAATCTTATTTCCGTAAGTCAGCTATATACCCAAGGCTTTCTCACCATTCTCACGGATACTTGGAAAGTAACTAAAGGTTCTTTGGTCATGAAAACGGAGACAAAGTTGGAATTCTCTATGTTGCAAAAGTTTTTGGTGAGGTGGGAGCTGTGATGACTGTTGTAGGCAGCGATGTGGCTCTTTGGCATCAAAGGCTAGGCCATTGAGCAAGAAAGGACTTGAGGTCATGCTCAACCGAGACCAACTACCGGGTCTACAATCCGTAGATTTGGAGTTTTGTGAACATTGTCTTTGTGGAAAACAAACACAGGTCAGCTTCTTGAAGGATGGACACAACATGAAGACAACACCATTGGAGTTGGTGCACTCGAATGTCTTTGGCCCTACCGAGGTAACCTCTTATGGAGGCGCTAATTAATTTGTTACCTTTCTTGATGATTGTACTAGGAAGATTTGGGTTTATATGATTTCTAGAAAATTTGAAGTGCTTTCAAAATTTAAAAATTTTAAAGCACTTGTTGAGAATCAAAGTGGTCACAAAATTAAATGTTTAAAATTAGATAATGGAGGTGAATTTTTTTCTTTGGAGTTTGATAATTTTTGCGCAGATCATGGTATTTGAAGGATTAAAGTTGTCCCCTACACTCCTCAAGAAAATGGGGCAGTAGAAAGACTCAATAGGAACATTCTTGAAAAAGCTAGATGTATGCTTTCCCATGCTAGTTTGGGCAAAGAATTTTGGACGGAGGCATGTAACACGACAGTTTACTTGATTAACCATAGCCCATCATCTCGTTTGGAGTTTGGTATTCCGGAAGAAGAGTGGTTGGGAAAGAGGATTTCTTACTCACATATCCAGGTTTTTGGATGTGAAGCTTATGTCCATGTTCCAAAAGAAAAGAGGACAAAGTTGGATTTCAAATCACAAAGGTGTATTTTTGTGGGCTATGGTACAAACTAGTTTGGTTTTCAATTGTGGGATCCAGTTGGAAAGAAGATTGTGAGGAGCCGAGATGTGGTCTTCAATGAAACTGTGTTTCCAGCAAAGCAATCACATCTAGTAGGCACTGACGAATATGTGCCTTTCTCTATATGTGATAATAATAATATCACACAAAGGTCTAATATTTCTATTCCCACAACAATCACAACTTCTCCCATCTCGCGCCCCCTACTTCATCTAGTAATAGTGATGACTCACTATTTGGGAGCAATGCAATTTCTACGCAGGATAACTTGTCCTCTTCTCCTCACCGCCATGGGACATCATGCTCTCAGCCCTTTGTAGAACTGGCAGACTTCACCATGCCAACTCATGACTTGGCATGGTTTGGGCTTGGTCGTCCTCACTTGCCTCCTGCTACAGGTCATCACGCAATGGGTTTTCTCATGGAAGCTAGCCCTTCATCTGCTACGACGCCTTCTTTACAATCGCTGCCAGGCAACACCAATTCAGATGGTATTTTCCATGGAACTGCAGTTGCCATGCAAGGAGATGAGACCTCTCCATATGCTGCGATGCCTCAAACCATCGTACACAATGGAGCTCCATTCATGGCAGGGATAGATTGTTCTCAGGACTTTGTTTGTGAGTAGATTAATCATAGAATATAAGGTATAGATAATGTTGCTCATCCTCAATGTGAAAAGAGTCATGATGATTTAAGGAGGTCTTCTAGGCACAAAAGGATTCCTTCAAAATTTTTAGATTATGAGTTACTGCTTGCAAAAGAAGCAGAGCCTATGATGTTAATTTCTGATTAGACAAAGCCAACAAACTTCAAAACCACCATTCAAGATGTGAATTGTGATCAGTGGCAGGCTGCAATGCAAGAAGAAATAGATTCTTTGATCAAAAATCAGACATGGGATTTGGTGCCTCTTCCACCTAACAAAAAGGCGTTACGAAATAAGTGGGTTTACAAACTAAAAGAGGAAGATGGCGACAGAAAGCAATTTCATGCCAGGCTGGTTGTCAAGGGGTATGCTCAACAACAAGGTATTGATTTTGAAGAAATCTTCTCTCCAGTAGTAAAAATGACTATAATTAGAGCGGTTTTGGGATTGGTTGCGGCATGGGATCTCGAGCTTGAGCAGTTGGATGTCAAAATTGCCTTTTTACATGGAGATGTTGATGAGGAATTGTATATGATTTAGCCTGAAGGGTTTGTTAAACAAGGTAAATAACATCTTTATTGCAGGTTGAAACAGAGCTTGTACGGGCTTAAGAAAGCCCCAAGACAATGGTACCGAAAATTTGATCAGTTTATGATTGAGCATAACTTTGTATGCCTAGAAGCTGATCCATGTGTGTATTTTAAATGGTTGTCTAATGGTGAATTTGTCATACTTCTACTTTATGTTAATGATATGCTCGTAGCTGGCACTAGCATGAAGGTTGTTCATGAGCTGAAGAATCAATTGGCCACTAGGTTTGCCATGAAGGATTTAGGTGGAGCTAAGAGAATTCTTGGGATGACTATTTCTCGGGATAGAAACAAAAAGGAAATCCCGTTATCTCAAACAGATTACATTAACAAAGTATTAGACAGATTTTGTATGGCTGATGCCAAGACTGCTCCCATTCTGCTTGCTGCTCATTTTCATTTAACTTCTGATTTGTGTCTCAAAACATAAGAGGATAAGGAATTTATGGATAGAATTCCTTATAAATCTACAGTTGGCAGCATTATGTATGCTATGGTTTCTACTCGTCCCGATATAGCCCATGCGGTGGGAGTTGTAAGTAGGTTCATGAGCAATCCCGGGAAGCCTCATTGGGAAGCAGTTAAATGGATATTAAGATATCTTAAGGGCACTTCTGATTACGCTCTATGTTTTAGTGGAAATGATGTTCAACTGCAAAGTTTCACAAATTATGATCATGTTGGAGATTTATACAAATGGAGGTCTACTACTGGTTATGCCTTCACGTTTGTTGGGACTACCATTAGTTGGGTTCAAATCCACTAGTTTTCCAAAAATGAGCAAAGAAGCAAAAATGCATATGCGGAGGTTGTGAGGTGGATTGATTGCATATGTCAATGTGGGTATCTAGAATTTAGGTGCATTCATTAACCCATATCCATATCTAGCACTCAAACCAAGATCTAGCAACCTACGTTTGGGCCTATATAACTCATAATTGATCGAAATTCTACCCTGCACCCAAATCTCTGAAAACGTCTATTAGGGTTTGGTGTAGTGGTAAATGAGGGAACTTACTTTAAGAAGAGTTGGGTTCAAATCCACTAGTTTTCCATCTATTGTGTGTTCCCTGTAGAACCAACAAGCTTCTCTCAGAACACTTAACGACTGAAATATCCTTAATCAAAATCACATAACTTCTCATCCAATCTCATTTGTTTTTAAAGACAAAAATAATAATACAGAAATGTTTCTATATGTAAATGGTTTTGTACCTTCAACCTTGGAAATTGCTTCATATACCTCTCTCCTGCATTTCTCGCAGTTAATTTTAGCCTTTAACACAATTTTATGCAAAAACAAATAATTGTCATCAAGTACTCTCTGAATGAAGTTTATCCATTATAATAAGGAATCAACAATGATTTCATACCCACCTTCATCTTTGCTTTCCAGAAGAGGATTTGAGCTATCTGATAAAATCAATGCCTGAAAAATTTAATAACACCATCTTTGCCTCCATTACTACCGAAATTGTAGGGTTCGGGGCCTTCAAAATAAATAACCTAAAAACCCAAAAAACATAAAAGGTAAGAACTAAAAAAACCCAAAATACCCTCACCGCAACCATATTTCGAGCCAAGATGTACAAAAAGAAAATAACAAAATAAAAATTAAAAGAACCTATCTAAAACAAACAAAAGATGTTGAAAATGTGGACCGCTTCGAAAGCAATATGGAAACAAGTAGAGTTAAGTAGGTTTTACAAGCTCTCCTCCGTCATCCCAACGCCGCTTTTCATAGTATAGGGAACACTGAATAGTAATGAGCCCTCAAAGATTTAGCTAAATGCAATTCCCAAAAAAATCTCTGAAAATAGAATAGAAATCATAAGAACAAAAAACCAATTTCAAAAACCTTATGTGCTTATTGTAGAATCCTTGACACGATTGCTAAAGATTTAATGTCTCCCCTGTCAATAGACACGAGGAATTCTAAGTAGCATGGTGGCAACGAACTGGGGAATGGCTTCAGCGACAACTAGCGAATTAGGCTATAGAAACTTTTGGATTAGGAATTAATGTGTGAATAATTTTTAGTTATAAAATATTTGAATCCTATTGCAAAATATAGAAATTATCACTCATTTATATTTGTATTAAAATAAAATATTTCATAAAAGGCTTTATTTGTTGTATTATATATAAATTTAATATATTTTATTCTGTAAAATTTATTAAACTGGCACTTTCTTGCCAATGTAATTGCATCATATCTTATAAGTGTCTTCTAAACTCTTTGCTTAATATGTCTTATGGAGTCTATTACATATGCCTAGTTAGTGGTCAACATTCCTTATAGAAGCTTTAGATATTAAATTTTTTCTTAATGTTGACAACTCTAACATATTTGCAAACAAAAATGCTTTCCTAGTTTTTTTTGTACCTATATGCCATCTTTAGAAATTCTTTTATTCAATGTGCTAATAACTAACTAATATGTATCTTCTATCAAAATTAAACCTAATCCACTTTGATAAAGTGGATTTTAGAAGACTTGATTCAAAAAAGGAATTTTGTGTAAAGCTATATTGTACTCTACATCTTAAATTGACATGTTGATCTTGCAACATAATTGGACACTCTAAATGCTTTTGAGAAATCAAGTCTCCCTAATGCGATTACATCATAGTCTCAAAATGTCTTATAAGAACTTCGATTAAGATGTCTCATGCAACCTATTGCATATCACTAACCAATGCTCAACGTTAACCAAACAATCATGTTCCAATTTAAATAAAATTTCTTTTTCATAGTGTCATTAACCAAACCTTCTTTCTCTACTTTCTAAGTTACTTATTTTAACTTATGTTTTATAATTATTTCAATCTCTTTGTCTACGCTGCTCTCTCATTACCAATCCAGTGGTGCAATAATACAAAAGGGGACAATATTGCACTTCTACCATTTGGACAACCATATCTTTTGTGCTCAAACATGCCTATACAACTCTATTAGTTGTTTTCAAAAAAAATTCATGACACCAACTATAAACTTCAATTGCTGACACCAACTATAAACTTCAGTTGCATAATTATTGATGATACTACATGTCAATTGCTACATGCATAATTATTTGTATGAACTTTCAAGTTATATGTTCCCTATGATACAATGCTAAGTCTATGAATACATATTTCTATTCACAAATATTTGTAAACAATAAAATTTAAGTTATGTTTACTCTTATAATAAGTAAGCCTTTAGCTCACATCAAATAATTAGAATAAAAGAAAAAATATTTTAACTCCATGACTACTAGTTAATTATTTTTTAAACAAGACACATTAACATTGCACCCCCTAACTGCTTCTATTAACTAAATCTCTCAAACAACCAACACAACTCATTATCGATAGGAACCTAATGCAAGTGTGTCTCTTGTTTTCAAATGATTCTTGTGTCTATTATATATGATATAGATCTTTTACTACATCCATTTGACAAATAAAATTTCATACTAAAGATAGAATTAAATATCCTTTCTTTCCTTGATACATACGCATAGAAGCACACTACTAAAAGCTAGCTATTGACAATAATTTGTCATCCTAAAGATGTATTTAAGACCTTTCATTTCCCATTTTCAATCTCTTATATTTTTGTTTCCATTTTTAATTGTTTACCTATTTTCCCCTTTCCTTGATGTTTCACTTCCTTGTTGTCTTCTCCTTGATTATCATCATTATTTTTTTCTTATATTTGATCTCTTTATGATCGAATACCTTTTCTTTCTATTTTTATTTTTGTTTTTATTTTTTATTGAACTTCATCTTGTTATAATAAGACAAAGGCTAACAAATCATAAGATTGACTTCTTCGACATAACCTAATTTAGTCTACAATTGTATCTTGATTTTCTTATATTAATTATTACATATATTATACTAATCAAATGATTTCTTCAACATAATTTAATTTAGTTTGCAATTGTATCCATTATTATTTCCTCTTAATTTTTCTACATTAAATATTATATATTTACATCGAAGGCATGTATTTATTTGTGTTTTCTGAGCTTATTTTGTTTGTGGACAGTGGAAAAGAAAGTAGAGGGCTGGCAAGTAGGTTGAATGATTTCCAACCATTGATCAAAAATATGCACAATAGTCCCATCTAATATGCATTTCCCCAAATCCACATCAACTGTAGCCCATTGAGGGTCCTCTGTCTTTCAAGAAACAACTTGACTCCAAAGCGGAGCATATTTTTATGCTGAAGGTGTTCGCTCAATGAATTTTGCTAGCTCCATTTTCTCTATCAACAGTTATAGAGATGTAAGTATGGTTTTAGAATGCTAAATAAAATAGATACAAGATTTATGGCCCAACTCCATGGTTACTTAGCATGGTTTACTATGGCACAAAAATCATAAGTGAAAATCCATATACTATGGAATTACAATCTATTTGGGGCCACTACATTGCAAATATCATCTTCAACAAAAAAAAATCTATTTGTAATATTACCTCTTGACCTCAAATAATGATTTTTGTTTGACAATTTTACAACATCATACTTGGCTGGAGTGCCCAAGTAAAACAACAATGAAGGCATTTCCTTCATGTCTTCAAGAGATATTTGTGCCTTTTGAAAATTTCCCACTTGCTTTGGTGCATTAGGTGTTGTTGGCCTTGAAGATGAATTACACAAACTTTCGAACCCTAGAAGGAAAACTCTTTAAAACCAGTTGTCCTTCACATAGGGATGAAAATCCAAAAACAATGAGGAATTCACCTTGCATAATCTTTTGAAAAATAGGATGGAAATGAATTGCAAAAAATTCTTTTGATTCTCATGAAAAAATTGTTGATTTTTTTCACAATGAGGGACAAGTTTGTTCACCCAAGCAAAAAATAGTTCCCCTATTATTGGGGAAAAGGTTAATTTGGTGAGTGAAATGGATATGGAATCCCTTCCATTAGATATCTTGGTAAGTTTCCCCCTTTTAAATTATTGCCTTTTTTTTCTTTCGAAGTGCTTGTCATTCGTGTAGGTTTGTAATTATGAGAAAAGAGAAAATGGTTGGAATGTAGGTTTGTTAGTTTTAGAGAAAATAAAATGGAAGGAGGGTTGCCCAATCAAGTGCTAACATACTGACAGGTCACCTACCAATTTTTTTCCTGTGAATTGGGAAATTACATTATGGCTATGAAGTATTGGCAAAACTTATTTTTGTTATTTATACTAAAAAAAAATTAACTATTAGGTGAATAGAAGAGAAAGAGGAGTTTTCTTTTTCTTTTAGATGGGTATTGATTAAAGCTAAGGAAGTGACAACCATTAAGGGATTTGAACACAACATAGAGGTGCCCAAACTTATTAATTTGTCCTTATACCATATTTCCATGAGCTATTTAGGAATAGTTAAATCTATATATGGAAGAACTCCATAGGTTTTAAATAAAGAGTCTTAACACTATTTATATATTTCTCTAAAATTATTTGGGTTTAGCTACCCACTATGAAGGGTTATATCTTGCAGTAAGTTGCTTGCCCTCCTTTACTATTAGAAAAAAGAAAGAGAATGATTAGAATGATAACAACTTGATATCCTGATTCTGGGAAAATAGTATCATGTTGGTTTTATTTCCCCTTCATCTTTTGTTTGGTATCGTCTTCAAAGGATGGTCTGGACCCTTGTTTGAGTGACTTGAGATTCATTATTTCAGAATTCTTCTAGATTTTATTTTAGTTAATATTAATGAAAAACAATGATATGGCACAAATCTAGAAATGGAAGGGATGTTTTTTAGCCTCAAGGTTTCATGGATTCTTATGAAATTTGAGGGTCATGTCTAAGGGTTAATTTTCACTGGGCATTTAAAATGGTTGGGCTGCTTAGGCTAAATCCTCTTAACTTTCATGGAATTTTGAGAATAATCTTTTCTACTCCTAATGGAATAGAAAAGGAGAAAACTTATACAATTGATAATGTGACATGGTGAGAGGACCTCACCATTAACATAAGGGTGATCCCACAAAGCTGGTTTACAATTTTTTAGAGGAACTGATTTTTGCTGAAATCACATATTTTTAGAAAATATAATGATTTAAGCCTTTAAAATTTCCATTTTAAGGATTCCAATTGAAGAGGGTTTTATCAAACCACGTTAGATCAAACCCCCTTGGATAGAACCTCGCTAGTTTTAAACCGTACCTATAAATGAGTCTCCTTTACACCTATCAAAATGCTGATAAAAAATCACTTTTGATTTACCTTTTGGGGGATCAAATGAATTCATTTAAAATTTATTTCAAATGATCATGGTAGTCCTCGAAATGAGCTATCCCACAAATATAATTTTAATATGTTTTGGTTTTATTATGTATGTGTCTTTTAGTTTTATTAAACATAGGTTTTTCACCGAAAATCAAGCTCTTTGTTTTGTACATATGGAAAAATAGCAAATTATCAAAATATTTTTTTAAAAAATATTTTTGTGTTGGGTATTGATGTCTTTGATCCATTAAAAAAATAAAAATTGAATTTCGATACATACGGAAAACGTTATATTGTATACATTCCGCCTATGTCTAAGTTGCAATTGGTTTGACTTTGAAACTCTATTAAGGAAAAAATATTTAATAAAAAACTATGAGACCAAATTAAAGTGCTAGATATTATAGTTAAAAAACTAAATTTGAAAAAATTAGAATTTAATCCTTCATACAAATAAAGTTATGTTGTATACGGTGAGCGTCACTTTTTAAAAATGTTGTTTTCTGAAAAAAACAATTTTTGTGGGAGATGGAAAAAGTAGTGCAATCTTATTCCAAAAAATTTGAAAAAAATATTTTTAGAATCTACAGACAAAATTTGATGAGACTCTAGTTTGCATCATCTTCAAATTCCTCAAGGTTTACCTGCTATAGGTGCCCGAATGTAAATATTTAGTTAAAAATAATAATTTCAGTGTCTAGTTCGGCCAAAAATTGTAAACCACTATTGTGGGATCACCCATAAGCAACGGAATTTTCAACTTGAATATTCAATTACTTATTTACAATTAGAGAAAATGATCAAAAATTGATGAGGCAACCCTCCTACTTTTTCTATTTTCGAAAATTCCAAAATTGTTGATTGTTTCATAGAATTTGGTTTCCTAGATAATTCAGGGGTTTGACTAACCTAGGTCAAGTTCTATCCTTTTAGCTTCTAAGAGAACCAACCAAAATGATTAGTGCATATACTAGTTTCCTTTTCAAATCATATTCAAGAGAGTGGGCTAATTGAAAATGTTCTATGGAAGCCCTCTCATTACATATCTTACAATAGAAGCTCTATCCAAAGCATGGATTATTTCTTTCAAAGGGCCCTTTTATACTACTAAAAATTTTCTCTTAAAGGCACTCCAAGGATTATTCCCCAGCTTGGCATGAACAATCCATATGGTTGAGTAGCTATTTACTACTTTGTAGTGTTTATTGCATCTCTATTTTCTATACTTTTTTATCTCACATTTCTCTCTCATTGCTATTTGGCTATCTGTGGAGGTGGGAACACCAAAACGGGGGTCTGACTGAGGCAAACCCCTATACAACCCCAACAATTTTCCCCTCGTTCTTGTATGTAGGTGAACACGCTTTTGGAGCTAGCTGGCAAATTGATGCCTTGGTGAGATCATCTTTGTCACTTTTGCTCTCCTTTATCTATTCTATCATCTTCGTTTGTACCTTTCATACTTTCTAGTTTTGTTTTTCTCATTTAGGAGTACTTATCTAGGTCGTCAACTTGTTTTCTATTGGTTCATATTGTACTTTCTATCCTCTAGTCGTAAGGACACCAACACGCCTATGAAATGCTAGCACACCATATTTTCATCTCAAAACCATGCTTACGTCCTCAGACAGAGAGTTGTCTGAGGTACAATATTGACTCTGAAAATCAAGTTGCCTAACCTAAACCTAGATTTTGGGTCTGAAGAGTGATCGAAGTACATTATAGTCCTCATCATTCTCAAATCCTGTTTGAAGACATCCCTTTAGAGTGAGGTAAGTTAGGGAAGCCATCCGCTCTCAGCTTTCCGTGACTTGGAGCCTTGACGTGGTTGGTCCCTCTCTCTTACACATCCTATCAATTTTTACCTAGCCATTGATAAATAAATTTATTATACTTTAAATCCTCCACCATAAATTTTAAAACCAAATGCCTTACTAATTGCCTTCAATGTATTTTTTTTATTTGGATTAAGATTTTAAAAAATAAAATATTTCAAATCATTATATTAAATGGTTGGTTTCTTTCCTTATTTTATTTCCATTTGCATACATACTAACTACTATTCTATTGAAAAATAGTTATTATTCATTTATCTAATCTATTATTTATGTATTAAAAAGTTTTGATTCAAATTTACATAAGTACACCATTTAAATCAAATTGGTAATTTATTTCATCTATAAAATGAACCATTTCAATCTTACTTTATTTATTATCTTCTTAAGTACTCATGCTTAAACCTTAATTGGTTTAGAACATTTGTACATTGATACATTAATCATAATTTTATGTTCCAAGGTTGATTTCTTCATTGAATGTGTCTTTTGTTACCAAGATATATGGATGAGATATTATAATTATTTGTGAGCATATTAAGCTTATGAGAGGTAATTTGTCATCTTTGAAGAAGACCTTTAAAATTTACTGTCATTATCAAAGAAGCTATAAAACTAATTAAATATACATAAAACATATCAACAATTATATCTACTATAAATACATATTTTAATTGTTTCCAATTTTTACCACATATGAATGCATATTCACTATATACACTAACAAAAATAATCATTTATATCTAATATATTTTCTAAAGACAATCTTGATTACATTAAATGCACATTTGAATATAGACATTCTCCACAACAATCTATCAACAATTTGTTATAATATTATTTAAGAAACTAAACTAATCACAATAATAATTAAAAAACAAATACTAGCCATTTACTATAATTATAATAACTTTAATTTTTTATTTTTTTAAAATACATAAATTAAATCGAATCAAATTAAAAATCTAATTAAAAAAGATCTCTGCCATTTATTTAATAAATAAAATTATTATTAAAATAAACATATCAGTTTGCGTCATTTTATAATATGCACGTAAAGATGGATTACATTTCCGTAAGGAAAAGTCGACTCAGTGACTATGCTTATGTTTTAGGGGAACCCAGAATATATAGTTAGTCCCTCACAAGACTTTCATTTGCTTTGCGCAGTCGACGCTGTCACTGAGTATTTCCTCCATATCATACTTGTATGAAAATCCCAGATCTATCAGTTTTTTTTGGAAGAAATTGCTACAACTTTCTTCCATCCGTCTTCTTCCTCTTCATTCCTTTTTCACATCATAACAAAGAAAATTAGCTATTAAACAATTCCCCTGACTACGAAAGAAACACAGAATGCTGAGCAATAAATTAATTACCCAAAATCCAAGGGGATTTCTGGATATCGCTTGCGAAATAAATTTAGCATGTCGGGAACGGTAACGCCATCGGAACAGCACACATATCGACCTGCCGCAGACGGGTGCTCCATCAAGAAAATATGGGCACTGCATACATCTTCCACGTGAACCAATAGCACCGATCCTACCGAATATTTACTCGAAACTATGACTTCATAAAATAGTCTGTTTCCTGAGAAATTTCGGTGTTCAAATTATCAGGTCAATATATATATGAAGAGAAGAAGCCATAATTGGAGATGGATATGTTTCCCTGTTTAAACTGAAGTGGGCAAATTACCTGTGAGTGAGGCTAACACTGTTGAAATGCTCCCGGGAATAGTGGGGGTTAGAGAAGGACCTCCCACTATCCCTGGAACCATTGTCACCACTTCAATCTGCTCTTCGCTCCGTATCGCAGGGCTGCTTGCTCCGCTAAAGTCTTCAATATCGCATACATCTGAACATAACATCTGCTATAAGATGGGCCATTAATTCCAGTAACTTTTACTGAAGAAAAACTTCAATACTTACTCCAGAAACGCCGTCTCTGCCTTTGATATAATCAATAGGAGTCCAGCAGGATTCATCAAGGACATTCTTTAGTTGTCCGTTTTCATTTAGAGGGTAAGCTGCGGCGATGGAAGATGTATGGATAAGTCGCTTCACAGTTTTTGCTTTCTTGCAAGATCTTAGAATGTCCACCGTCCCGTCAACGTTAGACTGGACAACATCGCCCTGATACCAATCCACTCGTTGTCTGAGTCTCACCCTCAAAACATGGACAATATACGATGATCTGGGTAAGTGGATAAATGAATTACCTGGAAATCCATAGATCTGGCCAAATTGATGACGAAATCGCAGCCCTCCACAGCGGAATCAAAGCTGCCATGTTGCAAGAGATCTGCTTTGAACAGTTGGAGTCTTTCTCTGGCTCCCGGAAGGGATAGCAGATGACTGTTTTTAGCAGGGTTTTCTACAGGAGATTAAAAAATAAATAGTGAATATAGTATATGAATGAAGAAGAGATGCGAGATGAAGGAAAAAGGGAGGTACCAGGATCTCTTAAGTTAGCGTGAACTGAATAACCCCTTTGCAGCAGATTTTTGACGAGGCATGATCCGATGAATCCTGCCGCCCCTGTTACACACACTCTTTCCGTCTTACCGTCTTCTTTATCCATCTCCTTCTCCTTGCTATGATAAGTTGTCTAATTCCCAAGGACTCACTTTTATAATTTCGCCATGGAAAGTTCCGACTTCAGCCGGGATTGTGTTACCTAAATAACTTACCTGACATTTTGAGCATAGCCTGCTGATAAGGTATGTGTGAAAGAAAGCAACCACGTGTTAAATAGTCCAGAAGATGCAACATAAAGAAAAAAAGCTAGAACCTAACTATTGGCAATAAATTAAGACGCATTTGAGACCTTTCATTTTCCATTTTCAATATCTTACAATTTTTGTTTTCCTTTTTAATTGCTCCCCTATTTTCCTCTTTCCTGGATTGTGGTCATTTTTTTTCTTATATTTGATCTTTTTTACGATTGAATCTCTTTTTCTTTTCTTTTTTTTGTTTTTCATTGAACTTCACTTTATTAGAATAAAAAAAAGATTGTCAATCCATAAGATTGACTTCTTCAACATAATCTAATTTGACTTACAGTGTGCTTGCGGTGTAAAATCTTTTGAGTATTGACTCAGACGGATATATGCGTATTATTTCAGAGCCAATTATCAAAGCCGCCATTTTCAGGGAAAGAGTGTAGCCAGCGCCATGTTTGGATTGACATCTATCGTGTGTTTTTCTTCATTTTGATGAGCTTTCAGATTGTATGTATGTAATGTTAGGAGGAATTAACAGATAAGTTTGGCACTACCACAATTTAACGTTTGTGCTACTTTATCATCACATTCACACCCACTTCATTATATTTCTAGGTTTTGTCCTCTTTCTTCGCCATTCTTTATCTGACTGTTGCGGCCTGAGTTTTTCTTTCTCTAATCTTCTCGTTTGAACTGCACCTACTTGGATTTTATGCAGATTTTGATCAAGTTTTCCTCAATTTTCATTGTATTCGAGTATGTTGAGTTTTCTTTGGGTTTTGTTACTTTATTTTATGCATCATTAAGGGTTTTTTACGCAGTTTGTATGTTAGGTTTTTGCATAGAGATTTAATTTTAATGTTTAATATTCTTTTTGTTTTGTGAGTGTTTTCCCTTGTGCTTTTCAACTTCCCATAATAACTAACTAGCAATGGAACTTTGGTGTACAGTAGGTACGCCAAAGCACTGTGGAAGGTCAATTAGGGAGAGTTTTTGGTATTATTTTTTGCAAATCATATCTTTATATTTAAAATGTGGACAGGAATGTATCTGGTCTGATTTTTTACAAATCACATCCTTATGTTTAGAATGTGAACAAGAATGTATCGACATTTACACTTAAAATTTTGACTACTTGCTACTCAGATATTGGACTATAACCAACATCATGTTTCAGTTATTAAGTAAGCTTACCCTTCAGCTTCTTATAAGGATACAAAACAATTAAATAGGCACTTAAGTCATAATATTTAACTTTAAGGACCTAGGGCTATGATCTAGATACTTTCTCAATGACAAAAATAACAAAAATGTTAAGTTTTGAAAATCCTTATTTTCACCCTAAAAAGAGTGACGAAAAATCAAAGGGGCTGATGAGTCATCTAAAAGTGGTGTTGTGTAAGGGAGTTAGAAAATTTAATTGAAAGAGAAACAAATGTCTTGGTGAAGGGACAAGTGGCTTCCTCAACAGGGGAAATGCTTAAGGTTCTATTAAAATTTGATTTTAAGGAAAAAAGAGGGTTATTTTTGGGGGTTTTTCTTCTTCTCACCACCTGGTGTAATTTTTCTATAGGCTATTGCAATCATCTGTTGTAATTTTTCTATAGATTGTTGCAATCCTCTATTGTAATTTTTCTATAGATTGCTACAATCCTCTACTATAATTTTTCTATAAACTGCTGCAAAACTTTCTAGCTACTATTAAGGAGGTGAAATCAAACCTGTAATCTTAGTGGTTGGGAATGATCAAAATGACGAAGGAGGACCATATGTGAATTTAAATCAGATTTCTCCAAACATTGGGCAAGTGTTTAGGTAGTTATATAAACCTTGATCTAGTTTTCAAAATAATAAAAGGTTGAATTACTAAATTAAAAACAAGATTATTTTTTGCATAGTTGACTTGTTACTTAATGGTGTTGCTCACATTACAATTGAAAATGAGAATGTATATTGGTTGTACTGATGTTAAATGTCCTATTTTTCCTCTAAAGGGGAAACCACGAGGAGCTTTTTTCTATGAAAATTAATGCTTGACAAGTTGTCTGGTGTTGTACAAATTGTGATGTTATGGTGTTATGTGACTTAAGTTCTATGTGAAAATTGTGTTTCTGTGATGTGCATATGGTTGTGAAAGTATGTGTATTGCTTAGAGCTTGATCTATGTGGCAAGTCCTTGAAGGCTCAAAAAAAAGGAAAGGGAGAGAAGATATATGCTATGTGTACCCAATAAATAAATAAATAGATAAATTTGTATAGGAGCTCATACATTCTAGGTGATAGTGAAAGCTATGTAATTTTTCTAAGATTCAAAAACAAATCTTTAACTGTTTGTATGTAGACCTGAATGATGTCTTTATTTAATTACCTATATTGCTTTGAAAAGATAGTATGAAGAAGGGCATACAAAAAATATTAGATTATTGTGCATCATAGGAATTTCATGTCATTAACTTACTTTCTTTTATGGAGGAACAAATATTACAACGTCCCTCTTGCAAGAAGAAACTTGAATTTTGACTTTTGAGTTGATATTATACCGATGACTATTAAAAACAATAATGGACATTGTATAGGTGGATGAACATGGAGCATTGATTTATACATTAATATTACATCCTTCCTTTAAATTTTTAAAGAAAATTATTGTTGAACCTCTTCTATTTCTATTATTCAATCATGGATTGCATTGTTGAATAGACATAAATACTGTTAAAATACTACCTACATGATGAAAAACAATGAATGATCAACACTTTGCAGTTTGGACATTACAATGAACCGTTCTGTTTTCAACACAGTAGAATATAGGTTTTGTCTTATTTCTATTGAGACATTGAGGTTACTTCATCCATTAGATCTATTTCCTAGTTTGCACAATGTGCAAACTAACCTACCAGCTTACCATTGAGTAAACCTAATTTTGATTATTTATCTTCTTCTTTTTCTGAATATGAATATTTGCAGAGTATAAACGAAGAGCGACCTCTAGTAAAATCTTGTACATAGGTTAACATCTCACATAGATAAATGAGATCATGTAGGGACTGAGATAAATAAAGGAAAGAAAAATAAAGAAATGCTTCTCTGAAGGGTCGCTGCTAGCTAAAACGCCCTCTGCAACCACCACAAACTTGGCTAAAATTCCCTCTATAGCCACAATAGAATAAAAAAAAGGGGGGGTTACTATCAAGAATATAAACAAATAGATGAACAAAAATATATTTAAGGCAAATACTTGATGGTAGAGGAGACTCTGAGGAATAAGTACGACTTTGTAAGAGTTTCTGCATCCCTTGAATCATTTGAGGCGTGCATTTGTGGCACAAACCTCATCCCTATCACTTATATCTTCAGAATCAACTAGTAACAACAACAAAAGCAACAATCTTGGTGGAGGCAATGGTAGAGTGTAGGACAACTAGGTAGAGCCTCCTGAGGAATTGAGCCATCAGATGAAAAAAAAAAAAAAATGGTAAAGAGGTCCTAGGGCACGCCTTAGGATTAGGGTTAGGAAGCTTCTAGAGAAGTTTTATGTTGTATCTTTGATGTGCATAACTGAACATATTTCTCTTCTTGCTAACAATGGTTGTTTTTCGCCACCTTCACTACTTTCCCTGTTGTTATTGTTATCCGCTCCTCCAAACTTTGCCTCACTGGTATTGACCTTTGACTCCTCCAATTTGGCAAAAAATTATGAACGATTGATATTTTTTTTACTAACTTGTCGGGCTTCTTGGGAGTTTTGGTTTGTTCACGGACAAAATGAGTTCATAGAACTCAAATAGGGACATGCCTTCAGCATAAAAAAGCCTCAAACCCTTGTTATATTTCCTCTTTGTGTTGGTTGGGGAGTTTTCCCCATGCAACACTAACCATGTAGTTTCACACATGATGCATGGGATAATTTCCCAGTATTACACCTCACAGATCTTTCCATTTCACCATTTCTTATTAACTAGTGTCAATCAAGTAATCAAACCCAAATGACATAACCCTTCTCTCTTTTCTCCATGTCTTATAGAATATTTTATCTATGTTACATCCCTTTCTCACTGGTTAGTATGTACATCGGGTTTTAAAACCCAAAGCACTCATGGTTTGCATGGTTTTCAAGTAAAAATTAGGGAAAATTCCTCAATATGCATTTGATCCTCACACTATTCATGTAGTTTGAGGAATAAAAACCAAACTACACATCACCATTCACTCATCATTTAGGTCAAGATTTATTTCTTGAATTACATCCAATCCCTCTTTACTCATGTAGTTTGGGAAATAAATCCTGAACTACATGAACCAAACTACCCAATTATTTTGCATAAAGTTCTACACTAAGTTTAGGTTAGGGAAAATTCCCTGACCCACACCAAAACTTTGGTTTATCCTAAGATGCACTTTGAGTTTTAAAGCTCTAACTACATCTGTTGGTTATACTACCCCATGTAGGGTCAGAGAAATTCTCCACCCTTACATCCAAACTATAATATCTTATGTAAGAGCATTAAAATTATGTTCCCTCGTATTCCAAGGTTATCAACACATGTAGAAGCATAGAATTTTTCCATCATTGCACAAAAATTGGCAATTTTCTTTAACACTAGGAACAACCTGAAATTTCTTTTGCAGCTTTATCATTGATGTTTGATTCTTCACCAAACAAGAAAAACATGAAGTATACGTACCAAGGGGTATTCCTATCCACCTCTGTGACTTCAAATTTTGATGACACAAGGACACAAAAATTGGCCATGTTGACATGTTTGAATTTCTAGAAAGGGTGAATAAGATGCAAAGTGATGAAGGCATGAGATATATTTTTGAGAGCAGTATCCATTTCGTGGTTTCTTTCTCGGTCTCAACACATAATCAAAAATTTGTACTTGCGAAAGCAACCCATTTCCACAAGGAAACAAGAAGTGTTAGAGATGAAACCATGCTAATAAGATTGGATGAAGAGTTCTTTGATAAAATCTTCAAATGTCCAAGCTTTGATACATATGCTAACCTAACTATGGAAGATTCTTGAGCCCATTGTGTCAATAACCTTGATAAGTGCAAAAGGACCATCAACACTCGGTGGCTCAAAACTGCCATCCCAAATATCTCAAAGTGACCTAAGAACATTCACCATAGTGAATTCATTGAGGAGGTAAATGACTTGATAACTCTTCTCAGTAGAGTTAAGGGATTGTCCACTTCCACCAATTTTTAGGAGTGGATATATATTTACATTCATATTTTAAGGAAAATAAAATAGCAGATCTTTTGTGGAAAGCACATAAGTGATGCCATTTTTAGCATCTTTCTAAGGTTTTCACTTCATTGAAGTTCTGCATGACTTCATATCTATTCTATGTCACTTCTTCTATGAGGAAATTTCTAGGGTTATCATCAAAGGGTGATAAAAGTAAAATTCTTGTATATCAATACTACTCTCAATTGACTCTAAATCAAAGCATCAAGCATTTCAAGAGAGTCAATGATTCCTTTTTCTCCTCATACATGTGCATGTTTGATAGAGAGCTTGAGAGGAAGAGGGTATTGGATGAGGCATGGGAGCTAGTCAAGAAGTTTGGTTACATGTATTAATAGTTTACCACTTTTAAACATATATCTAAGTTGGTTTCTTTTCAATGGATACCCATATATGCTCCATAGGTATCCTAGTGACAAGATTGTGCTCATGGAGCTATGCAGAAATATCATGGTTGTTCACAATAGGCAAGTTGAATCACATAGGTTTGGATTCAAGTTTCCACTATCAATTCACAAGTACTCCATCACCACATCTCTGAGAGAAAAATCTATGGAAATAGATATGCAATTGGTTGCAATGAAGAAACAAAAAAGCAGGACTGACTTTGATTATAGAGGAATGAAGGACAAACTCAAGAAAAGCTACACTCATGTGCATAGGGTTGAAGACATATGGGTAGAGTAAAAAATTGATGAGGATGTAAGGAAGATTGACTATAGTCATCTTACCTTAGAGTAGATCATAGACTTGGGTCTTGTTGATATCCCTAAGGGAAGATGATGACGACATTCTTGATCCTATCTATGAAAATTATAAGATTGCTAACACTCATTTCTGGCCAATCTAATGTTCATTGTAAGAGAGGGGGACCAACCACGTCAAGACTCTAGGTCATAGAGAGTCAAAAGCAGAGGGCTACCCTAACTTACCTCACTCTAAAGGGTGTTTTGGGATGAGGATCAAGAATGAAGAGAATTATGTGGTACTTATATCACTCTATAGATCCTAAATTTAGGTTTGGACTAGGCAAGCTAGTTTTTGGAGTCGATATTGCACCTTAGATAACTCTCTATCTGAGGATGAAATCATGGTTGTGGGATGATAGCGCAATGCACTGGCATCTCTCTACTGCACTAGCATCCATATGAACAAAAAATGAAAGACGCATTAAAGAACACCAGAAAATTACTAAACTTCCTAGCTAGCTAATCTTAATGAAATAAACAGAGCAATGAGATATGAAGAGTAAAGATTGAGATGATAAAGCAAGTAAATAAAGGCTACGATGATGAAGTTTATCTCAAAAAAGCGCTAGTTCGCCAACTAGCTCCAAACACACGTTTAATTGCACATAAAGAAGATGGGGAAAATTTTTGGGGTTGTTTAGGGGACTACCTCAATTAGACCCCCATTTTGGTGTTTCTACCTCCACAAACAACCAAAAAGAAATGAAGTAGAATATGCGATAAAGGAAGTAGAAAGAAAAATCGTTAAACACTGCAAAAAAATACTATGCTACTCTATCAAATCACAAAGGAGATGAATGAAGCGTTACCACCTCCATCCAAAGGCTCACTAGCTAATGATGGGAGAATGCAAGGTATGGACTTGGAAAAGTCACCATAGCCACAACTATGATACAAGGAGGTCTCGCAAGACTCGAAGCCCACAAATTATATGGTTTCCCCACACTTGAAATGTGGAGTTGATGGAGTGTCAATGCTATTGTAATGCTCATAAAGAAGTGCTAGAATGTTGCTTGAGAGTGTGAAGAAGTGAATGAATTGCTAAGAGGATGTGAAAAGAGATGAAGTGATTGAATGAAGAATGATTTTGAAAGTGGGATGAGAAGGAACAAGATTTCTTTTGGTTGGTTGGTTGAAGAGGGACACTACAATTCAACCCCAATCAGGTGTGTAATGCCTCTACCAAATTCAGACAAGGGAATCCATCAGGGATGACAACATGTCATGTAGACCTCTGCATGTTGTGCTTCCCTACCCAACATATATTCTCTCAATGACACACATGACAAACACCAAGTGGATAGAAAGTAGGTAGATGATGTAGAATTTCCCTTCGAATTTGATTTTCTAAGGTGAGGGTATGTGAAAGGAGAATTTACACAAGGGGTGAAAATTTTATCCTATATATTTTTCCCCCACTTTAGCAAGCACGAGGATCAATGAGTGTTCAGTAAAGTAGATTGAAAAGTTAGAAAGGTATACTTGAACCATTGATGAAGCAAATCACAATTTGGTGAACTTGAAAGTGCAAGGTAGGAAAAGGACTCCACAAGTACTCTCCCTAAAGAGTTTCGAACAAAAGGACGCCATAGCCCCATAGAAATATGAAGTTGCACAAAGTACACCGAAGGCCCTTGAACCAATGATTGAAAAATCTAGTAAGATATAAGCACCTCACAAGCCCATAGACCTATAAGAAGACAACCCCCAAGTACTCTCTCATTAAGGAAGTCTAGTGAAGTACGCACCTTCTAAACTCACATACCTACAATAAGGCATCCCCCAAGTTATCTCTCATGGAGGAAGTCTAGATGTAAGGGAACTTTGTAGAGCCAGACTATAAAGCGGCTTCATAGGAACACTTGCAAAGCAACATGTTAATCCGTAGATAAAAACTTGTCAGAAAATAAGCAACCACACAAGGAAAACAAGTAGACAATCACACAGATAGTCAATGAATTGAAAGGCTTTGAAAGCGCTCCCTTGGGAACCCTTCAAAATAAGAGGGGTCCACTCAAGGGACATGCTATTTGAAAGTGTAAAAGAGATGTTTTTTGTTGAAATCAATTCATCATCAAGGAATCCTTTCGAAATATGTTCACTTCATCAAGGAATTTGAAAGGAATAAAATGCCTCCTCACGAGGGGAAGGTCAAGGCTTCTCCCATAGGAAAATTTTTCTCCCTCCTAAGAGGAAAGTTCTCAAGTTTATTTCTCTGCAAATCCATGATGAAGGAAAAATGTTTCGTTAGGGGTCCAAGTCAAGAATGTTATTTTCAAAAAAAAGGTTTACAAAGGATTCAATGACAACGAATGCATTTTCTAAAAATCAAAGTTGATTTAGCAACCTCCCTTAGGGTGGTACATACTAAATGTAGATGCACACAATGTCCTAAGGAGAGAAAAACAAGAACTAAAAAAGTGATATTGTGGCCCATGGGACATAGAAAGATGTCACAGTGGTGATGTTGTTACACATACAAGGTGCAAAAATAGGCACCAAAACATCACAAACAAAGGGCACAAGGGTGGTCTAATAATTTGGGGTCAGAGTTGCTCATATATATATATTATAGATACATATATATATGTATAATAATAGTATATAAATGAGCAATCATCAACCCCTACTATATCAAACCATATGAAGAATGCACGAGAAGAAAAAGTAAAAATAATAAATTGGGTCAACATGGAAGGGAAGCCTAAATGCCCCTAATGCTTTGCATTATCCCTAATTTGTAAAAATTCAAAACATATAATAAAGGAAGAATGATGATATAAATAGAAGAAGGTTTATGACACAAAATCACTCATGTATCCAAGCACCAACAAGGGTGAAAAGGTTCATCTAGGAACACATCACAAAAAAAACACACCTAATCTAAAGGTAAAGAAGAGGCCTCCCTAGGCTAACACTCATCGACCAAGAGATCATCTGCTTCCCAAGCTAGATTATTATAAGGGGAAGGCATGTGAGCCCGAAGTGGTGGAATATTAAGGGGAGGAGCTTCCGACCCACCTACAATAAGGGATAAGGAAGAAGGCACTACAAGGTCTTCTCTACTCAACTCTTGTGGAGCTATGGTTAATGATTTTGCAAAGATCAACGACAAGGCTGAGACCTCGTCCAGATAGTTGAGCATGCACTTTATTGGAGTGCCATGTTGTACTTCAACGAATAGGGAGGAAGACACCTGAGATTCATCGCATGGCTCACCGAGTGACTCCAGAGCAATGAAAAACTCAGGAGAAGCAAAAACTTGTTTTATCACTAGAACAGAACAAGCTAGCACAAGACCATCTGTGTCACCAAAAAGTGTAGCCTTTGACACTTTTCACTCATTTGGACCCTTGCCTATGGATTTTAGACTATTTTCAACCTCTTTTACCCATTTCCAATCCTTTTGCCAAAGTGTTGTAAGGTGTTGTAAAATATTTTCACACTTTCCTAAGCTTGTCATCGCTGAATCAACCCTTTCTTATGCTATAATGACCCCTTAATGCACTTACAAGCCTTATTTTAGTGTGTTTCAAAGGAGAATCCAAAAAAAAATCATTAACCACATGAGAATCGCTGAAAACCAATAAAAAATGCCCAGGTGGAGTAGGTGGCTTAAAAATTAAAATAAACTAAAATTTCTTTCGGGATTTTTTCTCCCAAACCCTAAGGTCGGCTTGTACGGTGTTATTTATGGGAAATTAGGGCATACCATGTATGAATAAGGGTTTTTATCCTCATTCCAACCCTAATTGATCATTATTCACAACTATCTCATTCACTCTCCACTCCTCATCCACTATTCTTCACAAGCAAGCTAGGGTTTTGCATTCTAAGTCATCAAGATACATTTTTGAAGTAGTCAAGGGTTGAATCTTCCACCATTGTTGCAGAAACTCAATATCTATCATCATGGTAAGCTACTAATTTTATTGGTTCAAATTTCATCCTTTCCCATTTCATTTCATCATTTTATTTGATTATTTACAAAGGGGTTTTACCAAGGCAAACCCCCAATCCCTAATAATCAATATTTCTTCTTCTTTCTTTGTGTGCTTGCTGATTTAGGTACTCTAAGGGTTTGTAGATCATTGAAGATAAGGTTGAAGAATTTTTTAAGACACTTCCATGCTGGCTAGGGAAAAACATCCATTAAAAGTCTCTTACAAGCCAAGAATCAAAGTTTCAGATTCAAGTACTTTAAAAAGTAGAAAGTGTAGACTGATGGTTCCAGATTCCACTTTCAAATTTCTCAAAAATTTGAAAGGGACTAGCTCATAATTAGTGGTGACTTAGTCCCACTATATATGCATTTCAAGGTTTTGGGTAGATTTGAGTACCCTTTTAACAAAAACGGGTTCCAATAGATTTTTCATAGAATTGGGACTAGGTCGCCCAGCTTGGTGCCAAGTGTCTCAATCAAATTTTTCATTATATTTTCCAGGATTTCAAACCTTCATACCATCCCTTTTCAACGTATAGGTGCACCTCTTTCATTTCCAACTTTTTATTTTGTTAATGTTTACATTTTAAGGTCATTTTGTAAATGTTTGCATGCAACATTGTGTTTTCCAGCATTTCACATTCTTTAGATTTAGCAGCAATAAGTAACCTTAATTTAAATTTATTTCACTTATATATCATAGTTAAACACATTCACACCCGCATTAATACATAATCTTGAATGTAACAATTAGTATTTTGGCCCATTTTTCTCCTTTTAGGTGAAAAACCTTAGAAGCATAAGAAAGCATTAAGGTGCCAAAATTTGAGTTACATTTTGGTGAACCTAACATTTCTACCCCCTTCTTATTTGATTTGGATTCCTTCATTTTCCTATAATTATCTTGCATTTCATGTTGCATTTGTTAAGTTGCATTCTAGGGTTTCACATTTTTGCATTATTGAAAAGTGCATATAGGTTGCATTTTTTGCATCTTAAAACATTAAACATTTTTAAATTTTGCATTTTTATCTTAGGTCTACATCATAAAACATAGAAACCACCTAAATCCATCAAAATATTATGTAAAATCTCAAAAAAATCACCAAGTGGACTAGGTCGCCATCCTGGGCGATGTAGTCCCTTTCCACCCCCGAAATAGCCTATTACAGAGCTAAAAACTTTGTTTTTAGAATTTTTTTTTCTCTCATTATCTATTTGTAGCAGTTGGTTGAGTTTTTGTAACATGCATGTTATTATATTTTGCTTAAATTAGCTCTTTCTATGCATTTTTTAAATTCAGTTTTGCATTTACACCACTTTATTTTCAGATCATTGCATAGTGTAATCAGTAAATTACCTTCTTTGAAATCTGAAAATTGCATTGCATTCTATGTCTTTACATTGAATTTTACCTTTGCATAGTTCCTATTACATTTTATTTATTAGAAATAGTATTCATGACAATTAAAATTTTGTAATTTTCATTTTCCGCATTAGTTCCTAGATCATTTAAATTAGATTCTTTAGAAAATGCAAACAATAATTTAACATCACAAGCATCCACTCACACCTTTCTTAAGCCCTTTATTAGAAATTAATTGGACATGTTAGATGAATCCCTTGATGAATTCCTCTCTCCTCACTTATCCTCTAAAGCTTTGCCACAAGAGGTTGCAAACATCGATAATCATCATAATCATAATTGTTCTTCTCTTTATATCTCTCTCATTGGTGATGAAGGTATCTTGTTGAAAGGAGACACAATCATTGAAGATCATGATTGTTTTACTTGTATTCCTCCTCCTCCCCCTTGCATAGACCTTACAACACACGAAGCTAAAACCATGGTTACTACCATACCTAGTCTTCAATCATTTGCCAACACCTCCCCTATTTGCGATAATGCTTTAATAACTAAGGATATTTTGGTATTAAGCAACCCTATGATTGAGATTCATAGCATCATTTCTCTCCTTCCTAATGTTCCTCACATTTGGAAGAGTCTATTTGAACAAACAAGTCCAATCTTTGGTAACCATCTAATTCCTAGCTCTCCTTCTCTTAATGCCTATCCTATGAGCGATGAAGCTACTTTACCAACTCTAATCATGATATGTGATAAACCTATTGTTTGTCCCTTTCCAAAAATCTCTCCTCTTCGGATAGATACTATGGAATTAAATAATGCAACCATTAACAACCACAACACCCAACTTTTCCCCTCTCCTAATATCTCTCCTATTAGTGAAGATGATATGGACCAAGACACTTCAACCATTGATCATTCCCTTACTTGTGATGAAATCAATAGTGTATAACCAAACAATAAATGTCCAGAACATCTTGTTTGTAGTTCTCCTAAACACTCTCCTAGTAGGGAAGGCATCATGGTACAAGAAAACAACAACATAGTTGCACTCCTTTCATGCAATAGTCATGTGTCTTCCTTGGGTAATGGTCCAAATATGATACTCAATTTCCCTTTCTTAGAGATACATCAACCCAAGCTCACTAAGGTTATGCATACGCAGGTGTCCATTAGATCACCATTTACTATTGAACCTCCTAAGCATCCTCTAATGTTTCCCCCACCTAAGAACAATGTCTCACATCACCCAAGTTACAATGACATTAATCACATCTATTAAAATGTTTATACCATCAAGGCCAACATAGCCAAAAATTTGTTTTCCTACCCATATAAATAGCATTAGTTATTGCTCCTTGTCATGTAATAGTTTTAGGATCATCACATACTCACTATTGCATGTTTTACATCCCTCGTGAGGAGCAACATACCATCACCCATTCTAGGCTCACCTTTGTCTTGTACTAAGTGGGGGCAATGGGTTACGTAGCCTTGTCCTCGTATGTCACTTATCATCTCTTTCAACTACTCATTAACCTTTCATGAACATATAAGAGAAAGCTTGGGATGTGGAAAAAATTTCTTACAATTGAATCACATGTGACATGCTACCTCTTCATGATGTAGCTAATACAAAAACACACGACTTGAAATAGGTTTTTCCAAGTTTTCTCTCATGCCTTCTCTCCTTTATCCTTGGCTAATTTCAATTGCTCACAATAATAGTGTTAGCAGCCGCTTTAAAGTGGGGGCATACATAAACAACATATTTTCCATGGTGTGAATTTTCTTTTTCCTGTGATGTGTCCTCTTCTTGGTGGTTTCATTGGGTTTGATGCCTTCGAAGAGTGTACGATCAATTGAAGTGGCCTGATGTGAATGAGGCATCCCATGGATAATGATCTGACACCCTGACTTGTCCTCTCTTGGAGACATTAGGCACAATTATACCTAAGAAGAAGACCTCACATGAACAAAGAAAAATCCCCTTCAACAAAATATTTACATTCAAATTCAAAATCATTTACACAAGCATTGTGGTGCCTTATAAAAATTATCAAGTGAGACAGCTTTGGTATGGTTAGTATAATGGGAATCTGACACACTAGCATGACTTTCTCACTAAACCACTCGCTCTTTTTGGACAAACAACCTAGATCTGATCCACAACTAGCTAGACAAATGGTCAAAGCTTGATCCAACCATTTCCTTTCCTTCTTCTTTTCATTCTAGTCCTTGTCATTTGCATGATCATGTATTTTCTTTTGCTGCAAATCATTCACCCTTGAATGTGTCCTCTTGTACTGATGTTGACTTCACTTAGGATCTTGAATCCTACGATCTTGAACACCTCCTTCCTCTTTTTCATTCTTCACCATCTCCATTGGGCTACTTTAGTGTGTGTTTGAAGCAAGTTCATGCTCTCACTAAAGTGGGGGCTAAATGTGTTGCTAAAAAGTGTATCCTTTGACACTTTTCACTCATTTAGACCCTTGCCTATGGATTTTGGACCCTTTTCAACCTCTTTTTACCTATTTCCAAGCCTTGGGCCAAATTTTTGTAAGGTTTTGTAAAACATTTTCACACTTTCATAAGCTTTTCATCACTAAATCAACCCTTTCTTATGCTATAATGACCCCTTAATGCACTTACAAGCCTTATTTTAGTGTGTTTGAGAGGATAATCCCAACAAAAATCATTAAACACATGATAATCCCCGAAAACCAATAAAAAATGGCCAGGTGGACTAGGTCGCCACCTTGGGTGACCTAGTCCTATGTGGTTTAAAAATTAAAATAAACTAAAATTTCTTTCGGGACTTTGTCTCCTAAACCCTAAGGTCAGCTTGTACAGTGTTATTTTTGGGAAATTAGGGCATAACATGTATAAATAAGGGTTTTTCTCCTCATTCTCACCCTAATTGATCATTATTTACAACTCTCTCATTCTCTCTTCACTCCTCATCCACTATTCTTGTCAACCAAGCTAGGGTTTTACATTCTAAGTCATCAAGATACATTTATAAAGCATTTGAGGGATGAATCTTCCATCATTATTGAAACAACTTAAGATCTCTCGTCATGGAAAGGTACTAAGTCTATTGGTTCACATTTCATTCTTTCCCATTTCATTTCAGCATTTGATTTGGTTATCTACAAAGGGGTTTGACCAAGGCAAACCCCCAATCCCTAACAATGAATATTTCTTCTTCTTTCTTTGTGTTCTTGTAGATTTAGGTACTATAAGGGTTTGTAGATCATTGAAGATAAGGTTGAAGAGTTGTTGAAGACACTTCCATGTTGGCTAGGGAAAAACATCCATTAAAAGTATCTTACAAGCTGAGAATCAAAGTTTCAGATCTAGGTACTTTGAGAAGTAGAAAGTGCAGAGCGAGGGCTCTAGATTCCACTTTTAGATTTACCGAAAAGTTGAAGGGGACTAGGTCACCATTAGTGGTGACTTAGTCCCACTATATATGAATTTCATGGTTTAGTGTAGATCTGAGTACCCTTTTAATAGAAATAAGTTCTGACAGATTTTCATAGAACTGGGACTAAGTCACCCAGCTTGGCACAAGTGTCCCCATCAACATCATCTTTTCCAAGATTTCAGATCTTCATACCATCCATTTTCAGCCTCCAGGTGCACCTCTTTCATTTCCAGCTTTTTGTTTTGTTAAAGTTTATATTTTTAAGTCATTTTGTAAATGTTTGCATACAACACTGTGCTTTCTAGAATTTCACATTCTTTAGATTTAAACTCAATAAGTCATCTTTCTTTCAGTTTATTTCACTTATACATCATATTTAAACACATTTAAATCCCCATTAACACAAAATCTTTAATGTAACCATTAGCATTTTGGCCCATCTTTCTCCTTTTAGGTGAAAACCCCTAGAAGCATAAGAAAAAATTAAGGTGCCAAAATATATGCTACACCACCCTTTGAAGAAGGTCAACTCCTCTTATTCCTTTCATTGCTAGAAATTCAAACCTCCACTTTCTGCTTCATTGGAGGACATGAACTCCCCATAGATGAGATGAAATGCACAAAAGAGGAGGAGAAAATCATGGTGGACACCTCCGACATATTTGGGATGTCTACGATTTTAGAGAATGGCGGGATGTACAAAAGGGAAATCAAAATGGGTGGCTTGATTGAAGGAGCAATAAAACCTGCACCTTTTTGGGGTCAAACGCACTTATGATCACAGTGGGAGCTGAAAGTGAGACTCAACTCGATTGAATGGAAGAAGAGGGAGGGGAGAGGAGGACACAAAAGGAGGCCTTGATGTAGGGTTATCCATCTCCTCTTCCTTCTTCTGCAAAGTGGCCTACTAAGCCACCAAAGCCTTTTGCCACTTGTGCTCATGCATAAGGTCATTTTTGAGACTCTTTGAGCTAGAGGCCAGGAGTTACGAAGGGATATAAGGCTCTTTCTCATCAATAGGGATGCCCATCACAACCGTTACCAGTAGAGGCTCAGAATCTTGAATGGGAGCAGGAGGAAGAATGGGGGGAGTCAGCTCTAGCACCTCAACAATAAGCCTCTTCCCATTCACTACTTTAGGAGTAGGAGCGGTGGGAGGCTACGAAGGTTGAGACATAGAGGATTCCCCATGGGATCCTTCCTTCTACCATACAAGTAGGGCCAAGGTCCAAGAGGCATAATAGGAAGGTATGATATCCTAATCTTAGCTTTGTGCCAAAAAATAACCAACAAACTACTCATGTGGAATCCCAGAGTAGACATCTAAGACTTTTCTTCAAAAATAGGAGAAAAAGAGGCACCTTGAGGATGCGTAGCCTCTCATTTCCCTTTCGAGAAGAGGAGGCAACTTGTTGCTACTCTAAAAAGAAGATTCATTTTCAGTTCTCCCTTGCCCCCAGTCTTATACTTTTCGTAGTTTCAGTAAAGTAGGTGCATTCTCTAGGGAAGCAAACTAACCCAGGTGGGCCAAAATGATCCAATGAGTAGCCCCCATGGCACATCAACAACTAGTATCTCGTTTCATGTACCATGTGCACAACACCTTCATGAGAGAATTTCAAGAATTTATGAATGATGGAAGAAATTCCTTCATAGAAGCTAGCCAAGGTATGCCTAACTATTGACTTCTCAGTTGTCTTTGGCTATCCTTGATAACAAAATTAGTTTGGTATCTCAGATAATTTTTTAGAGGATTTTTTTTTGGTATTCATGTTCATGATGATTCAATTTTTTCATGTTGATTACTCATGTAGCTTCTAGTTTAGATTTATGAATGATATTCATTTGCAGATGGTTATGCTTATATTGGACTAATAGTGTTGATAAGGCTTGGTACAAGTTATTCAGATGGTTTTCATTTTGACAGGGCATTCATCAGCGTCTATGATAAATGATATTGCTATTTTGACAGGACTTAGGTTGATCATGGAACAATTGGTTTCATTTTGACAAGTAGGCTCTTCTTTATTGCACGATAGGTATATTGTTTCAATTGCTCATTATTAGGTTGATCATGGCATCTTTGACAAGATTCATTTAATTATATCTTCATTTCAGATCTTCATTCCATTGATCTTCATGGTTGTCTCATAATTATTTGGTGTCAATGGTTATGATACATTATTTGATACATGGCATATTGGGTTGGAATTATATTTTAATTCTCTCTTTGGCACTCAAGTTTGATATTTAATTTGGCATCATTGGTATATCTTGATGTCACTAGCTAGGACACAGTGATTGATTTACATGGAATTTTCATCCGATTCGTATGTTTCAAATTGGCTTGATTGCATAGTTAGCTTCTAAAGATGATCATTATTTATTTTGGCACATATATGTGAATTTAATGTTTATGGATCAAAGAAAATATTGGTTTGGAAATTATGGTATGTATTATTATCTCTCTTAAAGTCTCAAAGGATTCGGCTTTAAAAAATAAGTAAACCCTATCGAGTTTACTTAAGCATTTTATAGAAAAAATTTCACTCATATCGGGCCTTATTTCATAATGAATGAATTTGATTAATGTCATATGTGTCGACAACCATCATATGATCTTTTCGGTTCTTAGAAATCATTGTTCTTTGAATAATGGTGATTAATTTAATAATGTGGATTGACATTCCTTAGCAATCATCAAATTAATTAAAATGTCACCCTCCATGGTAAAGTCTTTGACAACAAAATTCATCATATAAGCCATTTCAGACTCCAAATTTCATTATGTTTTTGAAAAAGGGTTTGAATGTCTTCATTTGATTGAAGTTAGGGAAAACATTGGTCATAATTCTTGCTAAGGGTTGAAACCCTTACCTCTACTACCGCCATGGGTAGCTTGTAATAGTTGTTACTCTTCTTGTTGCAACCTAATGGATAGATGTTGGAACTCACTATAAGAGCTATGACGTGGTTAGAGATCTAGTTTGTTGTTTCTCTATGGGTGAGGGCTCGAGCATGGAAGGAGTATGTTGTTTTTTATCAGCTGGATTGGTAATGTCTTCACAACAACTTTATCATGCTCTTTTTCAGTTTTCTTTGAGATCATGAGGTATTCATTCCTCTCACTGGTGAATGTTTTCAAATATTTCTCTCTTTGGTTCAAATTCATGCTTGGTATAGAATATTTTCCATCATTTGGTGTTTATTCTTATGAGAATCTGCAATTAGTCTTGTTGCTCGAATTAGATAAGGTGAAAATGATTTACTTTTCAGAAGATAATGCATTCATTTCGGTTACACTACATTTCTCATTATGGGTAGTCTAAAAACATTGTTTATGTTTTATTATGAGGTTCATCATCATATGGTTATGGTTACAAATTATTGCAGTGATATTCTTTTGTGTTTTCAGCTTGAGAAAGGTTATCTGAAACATATTATTGTATCTCTAATTTTATTCTTCCTCCACCTGTTACTAAACCTATTGGAGATTCTTCTATAAAGTTGAATAAGGGTATTATTTATCTTTCAAAGGGGTGTATACGTTTCATATTCTGGGAACATATGAGATTTTTGGTATGGTCTGTTGAAGGGGTTTTTTGAATCATTTCCTTAAAATGCAATTCTATCATATCTCTTTATTATTGTCAGAAGCATCATTTTTCCTTGGTGCATACTTGGTTGAACTCTGTTATTCTATGCAAATACTCGACATAAAGTTTTTTCTTATCTAATATACCTTTGTTGAAGGTTAAAGAGACAATATACATATTGTATTGTGATATGAGACATACAAAGAGATTATTTTTTAACACAGTTTTGTTCTTGATTGTTCTTGAGAAAAATATTGGATATCTATGCAATAGAAAATCTGGAGAAATAAAAATGCAGCACAAGAAGTCTTAATATGTGAATATGTATAGAGTTTTGAAGGTTCACTTGAGAACCTTGAGGATTTTAGGGGTATTCAGTTGAGAGGCTCTTGTGAGATAAAGAGAAATAGAGAGAACCTTTGTGTTATTGTAATTGTGTAAACTTAAAAGGGGTTGGTGCTCCTTGAAATTGGTGTTCCAAAATAAGGGGTTGGTGCTCCTTGAGATTGGTGTCTCTAAATGAGGGGTTGGTTCTCCTTGAGTTGGTGCTTAGAAATTATCCTATAAGGCATTGTTAATAGTGTTTTTCAAATAAGAGCCTGAAAGGAAGTAGTTTAGGAGTGGTTTTTCTACCCGAGGAGGGTTTTCCACTCGAAATATCTTGTGTCTCATTGTTCATCTACGGTTTCACTGCTTTACTATGAGAATTCTTTATTGTTCATTGTTTAGCAATTAAATTTCCCATTTTAGTTTATTAATGATTGCATTCAACTCATGAATGTACTTATCATTGGAATATTGAGAAAAAATGTTTGCTATGTTTTATTTTCTGAAAAATGTTAAAATATGTTAAGACACTAATTTACCCTCCCCTCTCAGTGTCATTTTCACTACAACACTAACTTCACTATGAAAAAATCTGATTCCAAAATAAAATCAAAGGTTGTGTCTATGACCCTAGGTCAAACTAGGATAGATAGAGTTATTGAGCCATACAACTTGAGGGAAAGGCCACCGTGTGTACGGATGGTATAATTCATTTTTTCATACTCCTCCCTCTGCAATGAATTCAACCATAATGTCTCCTCCATAATGACATTAACTCAACTCACAGGGTCAACTAAGACCCTTGTCATAATGTTTCCATTGAGGTGAGTGGAAATGTAGAGTGGAGAGGGATTGTTATTCAAGGGCATATCCTATGAGGTGAATGTCATTTCTGGCGAGCCAATTGTAGGCTACAAGGAAGGAGTAATCATGACCATGTTCAAAAACATTGAGAGTTGAGTGGTAGAATAGAAGGGATCAATAATTTATTTAGTAGAATGATACAGAAAAAGGTTCATGTATATTTACAACTCACTATTTTCTTTCATAGTTGATTAATGCATATTATATTTACTCCCATCAAAATGAATAGTATCATCCTCGATGTGGTCCTATATCTTGTGACATAGGCACATACAACGTTCAGTATCATGTCCATTGGACCGATGGTACTGACAGAAGGAATTTGCATTGTACCAATTAGGGTAAGGTTCCTTGAGAAGTTAAGGGTCCTCCAAGGTTATGATATTATCCTTCACCAACTCTTGTAAGATGGAAGAATAAGATTTTGCACTAACTTTGTCAACTTTATGTTGTGTCTAAGGCTGCTATAATTTGTTGTGGCTACTACATTCGCAATAGCCTTACCTTTTCCTAAGATCAATACAATAGATTTTCCTTCAAAATGAGAGAGTGAGGAGGATCCCCTGAACTGAACTACCATCTACTGATATTATCATAACACCACACATAGATGTGTGAAAGAAGGGTATTTCATAAGGGAAAAAATTTCCTACCAAGATCTCTACAAGTTACCTATGAACACCTTCTGCACATCATAATCGAGTAGCGAGTACAAGATCTGTGAAAAGAGAAGTTGATATTGTGCTATTAAATCAATTATTTTCTTATTATCCCCTTGCTTACACTAGACAAGATCTGAAAAATTTCATCTTCTATTTGATGTTGGCTTGGAACTATTTTGAGAAACTAATTTACAAGTTGATCAAATGAGAAAATAGAGTTGTCATACAAGGAATAGTACCTCTCGACCATTGTATCCTTAAGAAATCAAGGAAATAATTTTTCCATCAATGTATTATGAGGGAAGAAGTATGTACACACGGTGTTAAAGGTGGAAACATCCATTTGTGATTCCCCTTTGCTGACATACTTTTCAAATTTGGGAATCTTCATTCCTTGTGGGAAGGGAGTACTTGGGATTGCTATCAGCAATGGGCTATGCTAGAATAAGGGTTGAAAGATAGGTTGGGTAGAGGCTAGGGAGAGACTGACAAACTGGTTTTGCATACAACCCATGCTCTAAAGTAGGTAATTCAAAATAGGGTCAAAAGATCATCAAGAACCAGTGGAACCTCTAGAACCACTGCCACCAAAACCACCTCGTAACCACCTTCAGAGCCACCACTATGAGCTCCGCCAAAGCCACCACCATCGGTAGGGCCTCCACATGAGCCACCTCCACTACTGAGGCCACCTCTGTGGCCTCCACCAAATCCACCTTTGCTAGTGCCACCTCCACTACCAAAGCCATCCCCACCCATTCCATTAGAGCCTCTACCACTAGGGACAGTAGGAGGGGTGAAACTAAACCCAAGGGGTGTCTTTCTCATGTTGTGAGTGTGAGGCCCTTGAGAAATAGATTAGACGTTGATCGAGTGCCCTATTTTATCCATGCACACAGACGTAGTGGGCATTCAAATTCCTATTTTTCTTTCATAGGCATCAAGCACTTCTCCTTGAGTGGTACCCAATATAGGATTATACGAAGGGATATAGGCTTCAGTTAGATTAGCAAGGCCACATAAAAATTCTAGGCCTATTTGATCTTTCTCTAGAAACTATCACACCTTACTTGCAAGCCTAGTGACACTTCCAATGTTTGGCGCCTTCTTTAAATGATTTACAAGGTCTAGTAATCTATTATCTATTGCCATAAGGTTTTCTACAGGAATATGCACTACATCATCCTCATCTATGGACAAAGCCAAAGGGGATGCAGGAGGAGTAGGCACACGATTGGTATCTTCCATGAAAACCATATCATTAGCATAACTTATAGGAAAACCAATGGTAAACTCATTTGCTAAACCTATGGAAAAAGTGGAGGTGAAACTAGAAGTGATCTTCGTCTTCTCCATCGATAGATGTCACACACTTCTCCTAACAATGTACCCACAAGTCATGGACTAGGTTGTGATGCTCATTAAACTTCACAATACTCAAGGTTACAAAAATCACAAGGAACAAGGGAAAATCCTCAACACAAACAAATGGGTAGATGTTATTCACATCGGGTTCACCAAATATGTAAGAGAGGGGTCCAACCACATCAAGGCTCCAGGTCACAAAGAGCCGAGAGCAAAGGGTTGCCCTAGCTTGCCTCACTCTAAAGGGTGTTTTGGGGTGAGGATCAAGAATGAAGAGCACTATGTGGAACTTTTGTCACTCTACAAATCCTAAATTTAGGTTTGAGATACACGAGATCATTTTTGGAGTCGACATTGCACTTCAGACATCTCTCTATCTGAGGACGAAAATGCAGTTCTAGGATGAGAACATGGTGCACTGGTGTCTCTCTGGAACGTTGGCATCTGTACAAACAAAAAACATAGGATGCAATAAATAACACCAAAAAATTACTAAAATTCCTACTTGACTAATCTTAATGAAATAAATAGAGTAATTAGATATGAAAAGTAAAGACAAAGATGATAAAGCAAGTAAATAAAGGCTAGAGTGACAAAGATTATCTCACAAAAGCACTAGTTGTCTAGTTAGCTTCACACAAACAAGAAGGGGAAAATTATTGGGGTTGTATAGGGGCGTGCCCCATTCAGACCCCCATTTTGGTGTTTCCACCTCCATAGACAGCTAGAAAGAAACTCAGTAGAATATGTGATGAAGGAAGTAGAAAGAAAGATCGTTGAACACTACAAAACAATACTATGCTACTCTATCAAATCATAAAAGAGAGAAGTGAAGTGTTACCAACTCCACCCAAAGGCTCACTAGCCAATGAAGGGAGAATGCAAGGTATGGACTTGGAAAATTCACCACATCCATAGTAGTGATGAAGGGAGTTATCACAAGACTTCAAGCCCACAACTTCTATGGATGCCTCACACTTGCAATGTGGAGTTGATGGACTGTCAATGCTAGTTCAATACTCACAATGAACTTATAGAATGTTGTTGTAGAAGTTGAGAAATCCAACTTCAGACTCCAAGATCACCTGCATGCAAATGGATACTTGTCACAAGGAAGAGAATGGATAGAGAAAACAAACAAGGGTTTGATGCTTTGAAAAATGGAGAAATTATCTTATCAAAACAAAAGGGAAGATAGTGATAAAAATGTTGTTGTGTGAAATATACAAAGGGATCAATCCTTATAAAAGGAGATCATGCAAACCCTAAAGAAACCCTAATAGGAAAAACCTAAAAGAAGCCCTAATAAGAAAAAATTTAATAATTAATATAATTATTAAATGTCACTTTATGCAAACTAACTTGAAAACTTAAGAAGGGAATAAAGGTAACTTAATCAACACAATTAAGTTAAAACCTTTACTCTAACACCCCCCCTTAAGATGAGAAACCGTGCAACTACAAACAAGTGCAAGAAGGAAAACATGGGTCTCAACAACTAGGCCAGATCAGGTACCCAAATACAACCAAATCTATGTAAAGTGGAGAAATAGAGAAAACCTCATGGGAAAAGCTCTACTCCAAAAGAGATGCAGAAAGCCAAGAAGAACATCACTGAAGCAGAAGAATCTACAAACAACTGTCGAAAGATGACTGCTATGGTGCTGAAGAACCTTCACTGAAGATAGGATGATTAGGATCAAGAAGAAAATAATCTACATGAGTGCCCCAAATGACACTACTCAAATCAGAAGGAAAACAAAGTCAAACACCTCGAACGAAGATACAAATGGCACAAGTACCAATAGTCTAAAGAACATTGATCAACTGAGAATGGAAGATTCCTTCCAAGGAAAAACCAAGGAAGAATTAACATGAATAGTATAATAACCCCCCATAATGTTGAACTGGGAGAGCCTGCCAGATCCACTAAAATGTTGTGAAACACTCTATAGTGCATGAGGAAGAAGAAACAACATCTAAAAGTGCACAATAAAGCACCTGCAACTGAAAAAGTGGTGTGCAAAACAAAGCACACATACATGAGGCTGGAATCATATGGATCCACTATCGTCATGGAGGGACACTCACTGAACAAAGGTGTGATGGAAAATAAAGGCACTACACAACCCCCCATGGCACTTTATTTGTGAGTACAAAATATGGCACAACCTTATGTGCAAAATCCCCAAAAATACATGTACAATAGTGTGGCACTTTATCTCAGTGCGTTTACATAAAATATTGCTTACAAATGATGCTCAAAATGCCCACAAAGGACAAAAAGTTGTAAATACATGAAGAACAACCAAAAAAGAAGCATCCCATGCAAAAGAGAAGTTCCCATGAATGAATATGTCCAGGTAATTCACCAAAGTGTGAAAACACAAAAAAAGGAATAAAATATACTTGGAGTGAAATCTGGAAAAATTGAATGGATGGAACTAAAGAGCTCTGAAATACGGTTCCAATGCTGCTGAGATCGCAAAAAATGAAGAAACCAATCAAAAGTTATGAGCTCGGGACTGAAAGCAGCTCCTTTGACTTCAACAAGATGTAGAACGCACCAATAGAAAAATGAAGCAATGAAATCCACACGATTGGAAATGTGACAGAACCAGATTTTCGACGATATCATGTTTGCCAAAAAATGATATTGTATGCCCAAATTACGGCCTCTGGAAGAAAACAGGTCCAAAGGGGAAAAAAGCCAACACTGCATTAAATTTGACGGTCATATGGCCATCGCAGCAAAAACGTGGGCTTAAATTTGACGGCCAAACGACCGTCATCACAAAATTGCGATTGTGCTTATTTAATAAAAAAATCTTTTTTATATAGAAAAAACATTACAATAATTTTTTTGTTTTTAAAAAAAAAATTGAAAAAAAATATTTGGTGGGGGAGGCACGCGGGCCCATCCCCACCGCACCTTTATGAAGGCGCGACCCTACACAGGGTACCCACTTGCGTAAGGTGTTGGCCTAAACAAGCCATAAAAATTCTTTGCTTTTTAATTTTTTTTGTAAAAAAATTCAAAGATGCATTTACAAAATTTTAAAAAAATTGCGGATGAAAAATATGCTGAGAGAAAAAAATAAAAAAATTTACCACGATTTTTCATCGATCCGCGCGCAGACGGACAACTGTATGACCGTACTTGCAAAAAACATTTGCCCCAAAATTCAACTTTGTCCAAAATGGATGAATGAAAAGTCAATTTAGGGGTTTTGGACCGTTGCAGACACAATGACGAGGTCCATTTGGGCTCAAAAAACTTTGAAATTGTAGGTGAATCCCTGGATCAAAAAATGCAAACCCCAAAACTGTGAATGTCTGATCCAACCTTGTAGCTCCAAAATAGCTCCAAATTCTTCAAACAAGAATAGGCATGCAACATGAAAGCTCTGATACCATGTAGAAGTTGAGAAATCCAACTTTAGACTCCAAGATCACCTGCATGCAAATGGATACCTGTCACAAGGAAGAGAATGGATGGAGAAAAAAAATAAGGGTTTGATGCTCTAAAAAATGGAGAAATTATCTTATCAGAACAAAAGGGAAGATAATGATAAAAATTTTGTTGTGTGAAATATACAAGGGTAAACCCATAATAGTGATGTACAATTTTTATAAGGAAATTTGAGAAAATTCTCACGCATTGAAAATTTCATGTTTTAAAGGGTTTGTTCAAACTAGGGGGTTCGCACGAACCTAGAAGAGGGGTTCGGTCGAACTCCTAGTTCGAGCGAACCCCCTTTTGCATGGTGGGTTCACTCGAACCCTATGATGCCACGTTACCTTATGGGGAATTCAATAAAAAGGGGGGTTCGAGCGAACCCCCCTTCACCCTTTTGAGTGAAGGGGGGTTCATTCGAAAGGGGGTTCGCTCGAACCCCCCTTTTTTGCCCTTCTCCCCCTCTTCCACCAAATTTTAGTAGAATTCTACCCTTCGAAGCTTGGGTTGAGGATGAAAATGGAGGATAATTCACAAACCCAATTGGAAGATGGTAGTCCTCAGAACGAGCTATCCAATGAATTAAATTTTAATATGTTTTGGTTTTATTATGTATGTGTTTTTTTAGTTTTATTAAACATAGGTTTTTCACTGAAAGTCGAGCTCTTTGTTTTGTACATGTGGAGAAATAGCAGATTATCAAAATATTTTTTTTTAAAATACTTTAAGGCTGGGTATTGATGTCCTTGATTCATTAAAAAAAATAAAAATGAATTTCGATACATATAGAAAAAGTTATGTTGTATACAGTCTGCCTATGTCTGAATTGCAATTGGTTTGACTTTGAAACTTGATTAAGGAAAAAATATTCTATAAAAAACTACCAGACCAAATGCAAGTACTATATATCATAGTTACAAATCTAGATTTGAAAAAAATAGAATTCTATCCTTTATACAAAAAAAATTATGTTGTATACGGTGAGTGTCACTTTTTAAAAATGTTGTTTTCTGAAAAAAACCAGTTTTCATGGGAGATGGAAAAAAAAAATGCAATCTGATTCCAAAAATTTTGAAAAAAATATTTTTAGAATCTAGAGACAAAATGTGATGAGACTCTAGTTTTCATCATCTTCAAATTCCTCACGGTTTAGCCGCTATAGGTGCCCAAATGTGAAGATTTAGTTAAAAATAATAATTGCAGTGTCCAATTTGGCCAAAAATTGTAAACCACTATTGTGGGATCACCCACAAAGGGATCAATCCTTATAAAAGGAGATCATGCAAACCCTAAAGAAACCCTAATAGTAAAAACCCTAAAAGAATCCCTAATAGGAAAATATTTAATAATTAATATAATTATTAAATGTCACTTTATGCAAACTAACGTGAAATCTTCAGAAGGGAATAAAGGTAACTTAATCAACACAATTAAGTTTAAAAATTTACTCTAACAGAAGTGAATGACTTGCTAAGAGGATGTGAAAAAAGATGTGAAAATAGATGAAGTGATTGAATGAAGAATGTTTTTGAAGGTGGGATTAGAAGGAATAAGCTCTTTTTGGGTCGATTGGTCAAAGAGGGACATTACAATATGACCCCAATCAAGTGTGTAACACCTCTACCAATTGAAGACGTGGGAATTTTTAAGGGATGACAACGTACAATGCAGACGTATGCATGTGGTGCTTGCATCCTCGACAAATATTCTCTCACTAACACACATGAAAAATTCCAAGTGGATAAAGTGCATGTAGGTGATGTGGAATTTTTCCTTTGGATTTGATTTTCTAAGGTGAGGGTATGTGAAAGGAGAATTTACATAAGGGTTGCAAATTCGCTCCAATACAGTCGCAAAAAGAAATGATCTCCATAAGAGAGAGGTTTCAATATATTCTTGCAAACACTAATGTTTAGTTGCAAGAAAAGGGGATCAAATTGAAGTAAATTTTAATACAAGATCAAAAGAGGATGAAGGTATTGAAATTCCTACAAGTAAAAAGAAAGGAGAATTAAGGACAAAGAATAAATTTGATACTCCGAGTACCAACAAGGTACCTAAGTTCATTTTCACAATGAAAGGAGATAAGGGTGAGGAATAGGAAGGGACATCTATTTAGGGTGAAGAATAAGGAGAGGAAAATCTAATTGAATAAATAAAATACACTCTAGTTAATTCACAACTTGAGTCTACACTTGAAGATTCCCTCATATCTTCATCTCCTATTGTTGCTACATTTCCAAGGCCTACTACTTCCACCATTTCTAAAGCTCGAGACTACTATATCAATTTAGTCCATTCATTCATCTCCAACCTTTGATTAAATTTTTGAGAGTCCTCATCTAATTTAAAAACAAAAATTGGCTCTTCATCTTCTTTTCCTACTTCATCTTTGAAATTATGGAGGGAAATAGGGTGTTCCACCTTTTAGGAGATGGAACACAAAAAGGGGTTTTAGGACCTTCCTCCTATTTCCTTATATTTCATTCAAGGAAACCTTAGAGATATCAATCTAAGGAGGGAATTAGGGAAAGATATCTGAAATAATGTGTCCTATGGGTGTGATTAAAGACAAAAAGGGGGGTTCACCACCAAGCAAAGGCTTGGAAAGAAGAAGATGCAAATGATATGAGAATATAAATATGCAACCTAAGATATGAAACTAAAAATTAAAGTAATGAACTGAGAAAGGATAGAGGGGAACTTAGAAAACTGAAGATGCTAATAATAACCCTTTAAATCTTGGAATTGTGACTTTTGAAGCACATTGGGACTCATACACCAATAGGGGCGATTTAGTCCTAGTTTAGGGATTCAGGACGAAACCAAAATCTGTAACTGCTAAACTAGGATATATAGAAAATGCTTGAAATCTAGTATACTGGGACTCATACACCTCAAGTGGAAATTTAGTCATAGTATTAGGGTTGATATGAAACTTTGAATTCTAATTTGTATATGACTTTCTATGATCTTGCAATGTAGATGAAAACTTTGAAAAAAAATTTGAATCTCTCTCTTCAATGAATCTTCAACCTAAATATGCAAATCACACATGAAAGAGAGGGATTTTTTTTGTTTTGTTAGTGGATAGGGGTTTTCCTTGGTCAAACCTTGTTTTGGTAATCAAACCTTGAAATGAATAGAAATAGAATTTAGAGGAATAATGAATGAAAAAATATGATATGTTGAAACTCACCAAACCCTTGGAAGAAATTCTGCAATCTTGTATGAGATGGCTAGCATGAATGTAGATCTTGACTCTTAATTGTATATTATGGATCTTGACTTGAATGTTTGCTTGAATCATAAGAACCTACATCATAAATTTAAGCTCATAAAAAAACATGATGCATGATGACTTTAACATGATGGTTGAATCTTGAAGAATGCTCCAAAATACTTGATAATCAGCTCTTGAATGCTCTTGAATTGCTAGAATGCTTGAATTCTTAGATCACACTTTCTCATGAAAAATTGATAGGAGAAAATATGTGAAATAACCTTTTATTTATACTTGTTTATACCAAATTTATTTAAATTACAACACTACAAGCCGACATTAGATCTAGGAGAATAAAATATCGCCTAGAATTTGAATTGAAAATAGGTCCAAGCTAAGTGGGACTCATATGCCATTTGGGGTGTATGAGTCCTAGTAGCCTAGGCTTGGGACACAATTTTCAAGAAATGTTATGTTTAATGCCAATTTAAAATTCATGCCCCAAAACTTAGTTGGGATGCATATGTCCAAGGTGGGATATGAGTCCTAAGTATTGGTACATAAAATCCAAAATAATTAATTTATGATTGGTCTTAAGATATGTGTTAGGATTATCCTCAAAAAGGTGCATTAAAAAAGGCTCGTGGATACAAAATAGAGCTAAATAAGGCATAAATAAGCCTAATTTTAGTAGAGAGGGACCAAAAAAGTATGAAAATATAAAGGGATACATTTTGATACACTACATTTAGCCCCCATTTTAGTGAGATGAGGAAATTTCTTCAAACTCACACTAAAGTAGACAAAAATCACATCAAGAGGGGTCCAAGTGTACTAATGCTAGTAAGATAGGATGACAACGATCAAGAGGGTTGCACAAGACCCTAGGATCAAGATCCTATGGAAAACCAAAATAGGCACAAAAGAACGCACATGAAAATGATGTAAAGAGAAACAAAGAGATACAATCATGTACACTTCCAAAGACAAAAATGGGTGGATCAAGCCTCAACTATTTGTGCCACATGTTGTGGATAAGATGTAAGTTGTTTGTCCTAAAAAATTTACAAGTGGAATATGATGTCCACTATTCAAACCAAACACACACTCACAAGGGCTAGTCAAACCTCGGGCTATCCACTAGGTGAGCCCCCAGTGAGACACATAAGCACACTATTGGTATGCACTCATAGAAACAAGAAAGTGGCTATGGGAAAGTCATGCCTAAGTTCATCTCCTATATGTACAATCATACCAAAGATATACCTCCCGATAAATTGAATAAGGTGACACACAATAGGAACAACAAAATTTGTGATGCTAGAAAAAATTGATATGCTTGACACCCATCAACAAATAAGATAGTTGCATAGGCAAGAAAAGTGTGTTATGCAAGGTGGCCATATAATAGATATTTTAAATACAAAATAGTGTAAGGTAAATTCAAAGGATATTTTCTTATTTCATGTAAGGTCTTAACTTAGGGAAAATCATGCCTAATGTCTCCAAGAGAGGACCAATCGAAGAATATAAGATTCACAATTGAGGGGATGCAGTGTGTCACATCAAGTCACTAAGAGGAATATAACATACTAAGAGAAATCATGCTCTTGAAGGACACCAAACCCAATATCACCACAAATAGAAAGATGCATTACATGAAGTAAGAAGACTACACAATGAAACATGAGAATAATGCCAAAGTATGCCCCCACTTTAAAGAAATTGCTAAACACCATGCTATGAGAAACTACTTTAAAGTAGAAAATGATAAATGCTAACTATAAAGAGGACATGATCTAGCTTACGTGGAAAGCCCTGTGCCATGTCATATTTTTCCAAATAAATTTACATCATGAAAAGGGGTTTCCCCTATAGTGAAATCCAAAAATCACATAAGTGATCCATGAATTCGAGATTAGTATGTCTTTGCTACAATAATATTTAGAGAGCTCAAAACTATCATCATTCCCCAAATACTCATGGAATAGGAAGAAAGACACGAAGAGAGAGAAAACAAAGAGAATCTTTTGATTCAACATGGAAGAGACCTAAATGTCTCAATGCCTTGCATCATCCCCAAAAGGAAAACACAAGACAAAGAAAAGATAAAGGTTTATAACATAGAGGAGAATGCAGGTACATATAGAGGAATGTTACAAAGACAAAGATATGTCAAATAGAATAATACAAGAAGATTGTGCACATGAAATCATACACATAACATAAAAAAAATACAAAATCTACTAAGGAACATGTGATTAAACCTATTAGCAGGTCATTTGCATCACAATCCTATTAATTTTATACAAAAAGTGAAAAAATAGCCAAAGGGACAACATCAAGTTCCAAAACTAAGAAAAGGCTATCTAACCCCTTTCCCCTACTAAGTGCAAGACAAGGATGAGAAGAGATGAATGATGATATGTTGCTCCTTACAAGAAGGTAATTATTTGCAATGAATGTAAAACATGCAATAGTGAGTATTCTATGTGTTGATGGTGTTTTCTGCACAACAACAACTCACACAAAATATGATATCCTATCTCTCTTGAAAGGTAGAATTCTATGGGAAAAAGAGATAACCCCAAGGTCTCTAATGTGAAGTCTTGACAATGCAAATAAGAAAAACTCAAAGATAATGTGAAAATGCTAGTAATCAGAAAGAGACCTTACTACAACAATACACTGGACTCGAATTTATCAGATCTAGCAATATGTTGATACTTCAAACCCTAAATTTTACCTAGATAATAAAGAAATAACAAAAGAAAAAGGTTTTAGAGATAATTATAAGACTATTTTGAACCCTAAGATTGAAAATGCAAAAGATAAGATGCTCAAGATGGACCGATCCCTCAAAACTACCTTTTGTTCAACCCAGATAAATTTGCAATATTAAATAAATAGTGCAATATTCTAAGGTGTTAAAGATTTTAAAATCATGCAGATTCATTCAAAACAACCCTATTGCAATTGAAATGAAAAAAAATTCTTAATTGAACTAAGAAATTTTTTAATTCCATGCTAACTTTGCAAAGCAGCTAACAATCAGCTAACTACAAAAAGTATGGACTAGAGATTGTTGCAAAAAATTCAAGCATAACACCCTAACCATTATCAAATCATCTAAAAATAAAATTAAGCAATTTTAAAGATAGAACAACAATAACCATGCCAGATAAAACTCAACACAAGAGAGATACCAAATCACAATATCCTTTCTTATATTAAATCAACCAAAGTGGGAACAATTTGAGTCTTCTATTACAAAACTTTCTTGAAGAGATAAACTAAACCCTAGCTCTAATTCTTGCTCTTACAATTCGCTCTAATGTGGAATTGCTCTAAAACAATTTATAAATGAGCCATAACACCAAATATATAGAAAATCCCCCAAGATAGGTCGACCTCAATAAGGGTTTACAATAATAAATTCCATACAATAGGTTCGTCCAAAAAATATTCGAATACAACATGAAATGTACAATTTCCACCAATTTCATCCAAGCCGGTTTGGGATGTCAAAGCTTTGATCCAATGCCTGTGGATAGTGGGAATCACAAAATTTGATGTATCCCTATATAATTATTCCCATCCTTATCTTTGGCACACTCCACTTCACCATGCACTACTAGCAATACTCTATCCATTTCAGCAACAAGTGGCATAGGAAAAACCCTAACTTTTCTTTCAAGAGATTTGATGTCATCTCTTGCTTGCCTGACTGTACCATCCCAATCAACCCTATTTGTTAGATACCTATCAATAACTGCAATATAGGTTGCAACATCATCTAGCTGATATTCAATGAATGGACCTTCACTGACTGGAGAGTAGACATCTCTCCACCATTTCTTGAGTTGTTCCAAACTGAGATGCTTTGGAGCAAACTTCTTTTTCCCTATCATAATTTCAAAAAATGAGATGCACCTGTCATAAACGCCAGTCAAGGTGTCTTCAATCTACTTCCCTTGTTTATGTAACTTCTTCAAGGCCCTTTGCCTCATCTGCAAGATCTTGAACCATTCCCAAGGCTCAAAAACCCTTGAGAAAGGAAGAATCCCACTCTTCACCAGTTGATCTTCAGTGTATTCTATAATGGTCTTTGTTTTCTGCAATAGGAGATAAATTTCCTCCTTGTCCTGGGCTACCACCTTCTTTAGCCATTCCACCAACCTCATGGCATCCCCTACAGTCAACAAGATATCCTTGATGGAACAATATCCTTTGGTTTTAACTCCCTACAACCAACCAATTGTGGCATGTGTAGTACCTTTCATCTTTTCGAGCTCAAAGATTGTTTCCTGAGGCAAGAAACCTACAACAGAAGAGGAAGAGCTAATGGACTTCAAGGGTTTCATCAACTCCTGCAATTACCTCTTCAATTTCTCATTCTCCTTCTCCAACTCATGTTTTGTTTGTACCTCCTTCCTTAATTAGCCAAGGATCACAACACTGGAGCCTTCATACTCCTCAATATCGTGTTCCATAGATGTATGCCCTAGATCAATGGTCTGCACATGATAATATTTTGCAGTTACCCCATCTCTATGTTTTTTAGGAGTAGGAGTAGCAACATGGGCCACTCTGTTGCCAAATCCATCCCTTTCAATCCTGGAGATGACCCTAGCCTTCTTCTTGGTTTTACATTTCCCAATGTTATCCATTAGGTCATCCCAATTGGGAGGAGTGTCCTCCACTATTACCAATTTTCTCTTCAAATCTCTATCCAACCAACCTAGAATAGTGGATTTCATCTACAGCTTAGCTTGTTTATCCTGCTCCTATTGGACACTAGGTGCATCTTTCTGAATGCTTGGCACATAAGGGATTTCTCCAGTTGGATCCACTTTCTTCTAAGACTATTCCCCCTCTTTGTCCCGTGCTGGTGAAGGAATTTTAACTAGTATCTCCTCCTTTTGAGGGAATTTATCCTTGTGTACCTCTTTAGGTGAATCTACATAGGCTACCAAGGGAGACTGGATCAATTTATTAATTTCTACCTCTGCATTGTAGAGGTATCCTTCCTAGAATTCTTCCTCACCCAAATTCTTAGGATCTTAATTCTTCCTTGGTTCATCTGGTGTGCTGCCAGTATCTTGAGGAAGGGGTATATTCTCTTGTTCAATGATAGGAGCAGTCACTGGAACATCTCCTTTTTCTATAGCATCCTTTGGGGAAGGAGTCCTTGACCTCCTCATGTATACCTGTGTCTTCTCCCCTGAACTTTCTACTTCTACCACAGGTGTCTCAACTTCCTTTTATGCCTTGGAAGTTTCCTTTTCCTTCTATGACATTTCCACAAGTCTTATTCTCTTGAGAAAAGGAGTAGTAGCATCCACTTCTTCCTTTTCCTTTTTATCTTTTTCAGCCCCTCTCCTTGATACATGCCTTATCTTCTTGGCAATGGGATTCCTTTGTTTATGTGCATCTGCTACCTCCTCAGCTTGAACATCCCTGACCTTTATCTTGAAGGGAGAACCCACCTTGGTCTTTCCTTTGGGATCTTGCTCATGTGATTCTTCGGAAGCAGTATGAGACTCCAAGTCTCCCATTAAATCATAGGTGCACTGGTTACCTTCACTTTCTAACTCAAGAATTTTTTGTTGAAGCCAAATTTTGGTATACTTAGTCACTAAATTCATGATCTGATCCAACTTTGTCTTCTCTTCTTCCAACCAATCAATATCTCCAACCGGTTTGTCCTTCACAGCTTGAAATATGTGACCCTGAATCAGATTTCCATCTTCTCCGACTTGGTCAAGAATGGCCTTTATGTTATATAACCTCACTAGATCCACTGGCATCCTAGGGAATTTCTTCTTTCTTACATCAAACTCATCACCAAGGTTGGCCCAATAGTCCACAATGTTGTCCTTGTGGTTGTACTCTTTGTTGGCCTTCTTTTGTGCCTCACCTGTGATATCAAACCTTGTCCTCTTGGAATGGAAATAGAGACAAAAATTACTAATCTCATCCTTAGAAGCATGAGATGAATGGATGGAAGGGCATACATCCTTTGTGCCTATCTTCAATGGGAAGTCATTCCCAAACCCTGTTTTATGTTTGTCTCCCTTCACAATCACATCGAAGCCACAAATCTTCCTTGTGATTTCCAACAGTATGATGTGGTCCGTTGGGTACCTTGGGAGTCTGTAAGGATCCCTTTGACCACCATCAATCCTTATGTAGGAGAAATTAGGAAATTGAATGAACCATGCCCCATACCTCCTGATCAACTCATTGGCTTTGTCTGAAATTCTAACATGCTCTGCACCCTACAACAATTTGGTAATATACATGGTGAATGCATCATTCACCCTTCTATAGCTTCCCCCTCCCAGGTGCAGTTGTGGATACACCTCATAGATTGCATCCTGTCGAAATATAACTCTAGAACTCAACCCCTTGTATGGGTGAAATTGTACAAGTGCATACACCAAGTAAGAATTCATGGTGAAGGTCTTGGTCAGCAAGACATTGCACATCTGCTCATGGATCATTGTAATTATAACACCTGCCCAGTGGTAGTCTATACCTTGATCCATCCAAGGAATAACATTAAACATCCAGCTTTTTAATACCCTTGCATTCTTCAACCTTGCTAACCTTCTTAGGAGAGTGATGGTATCATAGTACTCCCTTTTGAATTTGAGTCTAACTAATTGCTTAGGCAGCTTTGAGAAATGAGACTTGGGCTTCTCCAACAGAGAATTAATTACCTATTGGGACTTAACCACATTTTCTTCGTAGTATTTCTTGGTTGTATCCATATCGAAGTCCACCACATGTGACCTATCAGGCATATCAAAATTTTGAGCAATGGACATAGGGTCAAATTTTGCAACAAATCTTCCTTGAGGACCAATTATTCTTTGTGTTCCCCTCTCATAATTCTTGGCACATTCAAGTACCAACTCATAGCAGTGTACTATAGAGGGAGATCCAGCCACATGGACTAACTTGGATTCCAATATTCATTTAGCCAACAAAGGGAGCTTTTGTGTTGTCATCCCTGCCTTGAATTATTGGTAGTCCCGCATTTCCACATTGGTATCAATAATCCCTGACTAGATGGAAGTCCACTTGCTCTCAAGAATCATATTATGTATGTCTATTTTTACTCTCTCTGCCTCGATGATAGTGGAACCTTCAGCATTTGGATCCATTACCTTACCTTGCCCAGCAACAACTTGCCTTGACCCTACCTAAAAACAAGTAAAGACAACAAAATGAGATCCAAGATAAATAATAAGTGTCAAAAATCAACTATCCCACCTTTGGGATTTAACCTTCATCATGGAATATAGACTGGACAGGAATTTCAGGGAAATGCAGCCTAGGTGGAATCCAGTGAAACAAACATACAATCATCCATATAATCATTTCAATCAATCATTTTAACTCAAAAATGATTAGATACAACTTAGCATAATGTCATTTGATCATTTAGAACATACAATCACCAAGAATATCTTCATATAACCATCATATTCTTCATTCCCACAAAACCTCAGAAAAATCTGTCTTGATTGGACATCTCCGAGAATGACAAAAGTTTCAACAATCCAGGAAAATGAAGGAAGTGCATACATTCAAGAAAATTGCGAGGGGGTAGATTCTGGTGAAGTTAATACAATTTTACCTTTAAAGCATAATTTTGGGAGAACAACCAAGTGACAGACACCAGGAGAATCTGGAGGAAGCAGAATTTCACAAGACAAGTAAAATTCTAGATTAAAGGCAAATACAGAATTCTGCGAAGGCACCAAAAACCCGAACACCTACATTTCTCTTTCCCTCACCCAAATAGATCGAATGATCATAGACTACAAACCTGGATCTCAACAATGACTTAACCTAAACCTCCAATTGGATCAAACTTGGACACAAAACACCTCTCAGTGAACTAAGAAGGATTGCCAATGCCCTCTGTCAAAAACCCTAAAATCTTCCGCCATGAAAGCATGTAACGGCTCGGGCACAACTTGCTTGCTCGCAAATACAAGAAATTTATTGAAAATGAAAGAAAGCTACCCGAGACAACAACAAATGATAAGCCCAAAGTGGAAACTCAGGAAAAGCACTTGAATTGACTAGCCAAACACAAAACCCCCAAATGCCCAGGGATGGCATGCACAAACAGTAAGAACATGATAATGAATAGCATGAAGGCACATACAACAAAGAAATTCAAACCAAAAGAGAGAGATAAAATCCACATACCATGAGAATAGAAAAAAACAAAACCAAGGATGCTGGCAATAAACTTCAAGCATGAGAAAAACATGAATAGTGCTTAGGAAATCTAGATGCAACACTTGAAGTCACTTCCAAATGCACAATCCAACAACACACCACAAGCTCAAGCACTCCAAAATCAAATGGAAAGTAAATAATCAAACTCAAATGGAAAATTACCTCCCATAACTCAATATAACATCGCCCTAAAATTTGTACAGTCACCATTAATGTGATCGACAAGACGACCAAGACCAATATCCGGGAATGTGACAGAGCAACAGACCTCGGAAAAATCTGGTGATGATGGATTTCTGTGGATGACCAAAATACCAAACTCCAACAAAAGGCAGTTGTCACTAGGTTCTGAAAGGAAATTAGGAACGTCTGCCCAGGGAGGATTTTCCTGAAAAATAGTGAAAAACTCGGAATGAGCCCAGAACTTAAGGTTTTTGATATAAATCATAAATGTACCATTCCAACTAGCAGGATGAATATCAAAGCACATGCCCAAGCAAGAAAAATCCCAAAAGAGAAGGGCCAAGACACCAAAGAGAAAATCAACAAGAGCAAGAAAGAGGGTCCCCACTTTAGTGGGGCACATGTGCGAAAATTGCACAACAAATGATGACTCTACTAGGGAAATGCTCCAGACTATTTCAGTGAGAAACTAGAATCAAGAACCCAGAATCTCTGGTTTTGGTACTTACATCAAAAAACCTATGAACAAAGTTTTAGAGTCTAGAAGAAGGAAGACTTCTTCCTATACAAAGGTCCAAGTGTGTGTAGTTGCATTCATTTCCCATTCCTTAGGTGCAACGAGGACCAAAGAAAATCAGACTGGTCTACATAAAAGTTCTAGCTTCAAAAGCACCCTAGATAGAGCCTCATTGCTAGAGAGGTGTCTATATCCCCAATGAGGTTATCACCATGATCCTCCCAAGCATAGCTCTACTACAAGCTATGCATCTATAGCCCTGGTAGAGATACTAGGATACCCCTGATAAAGTGAAGGTTATTTTGATTTTCAATGCTTTCTCTTTTCTCTTTTTCTCTTTTAAATATTTTATCAAACCTTTATTTCACCTCATAAGTAATGAAACTTACACTAGGGATGAGGGACACAGTGGCACTAAAGCAGAATATAAGATTTTTCACCAGGCCAAATTAATCAGGAACCCTATGCAACTCCAAAATCTTTAATTTTAGTGTGAAAGTGTGAGACCTGAATATATTTCAAAGTGTATCCAAAACAAGTGACTCTAATTCTAAGTACAAGGGACATCAGACAAAGGAGTTACACCACTTGACTCTAGAAAAATGATTAGAGTTTGTAAAAGAAACTTCCAAGATAATCCCAGGTGAATAACCTGTCATATAGATGCAACAACCCCAAGAAAGAAAGGAACCAAAATAAAAAACCAACCAAAGAAAACCTATACTAACCAAAGAAAACAAGCAAAGAAAAAAATAAAGAAAACCTACTCTAGCTATGTACAAGGATGAGTTACAAAAAACTCAATATTGGAAGTAATGCTTCAAATACTGCCCATTGATAGGCAATGGGCTATCCTCACTGAGGGTTTTCAAACGAAAACCATTATCTCCTAGAATATCTAAAATCTGGTAAGGACCAAGCTAGAGTTTGTCAAATTTACCATGCTCTCCCTTACAACCATGGGCTTTATCCCAATAGAGAACCAAGTCATATATTCTAAAGGCTTTCACCTTAGCTCTCCTATCAAACCATATTTTCACAACGCCCTGATGTTTAGCAAAAAATTTTAGGGCTTCATCTCTTTTCTCCTCAAGGTGCAACAACTCATCCAAATGAGCTTCACATTTATCTTCCTCATTATAGTATTCATTAATGAATTGTAGGGTAGGGATCTTCATTTGGATGGGAAACATGGGTTCCAAACCATACACTAGGTGATAAGGAGAGGTTCCTATAGATGCCTTATGTCTAGTACGGTCTACCTAGAGAGAAAATTGAAGCTAGGCATGCCAATCCTTAGGATTTTGTTCTAGCAACTTACAGATAATTTTCAATAGGTTCTTATTAGAAGTCTGAGCTAAGACATTACCTTGAGGGTAGTAATTGGATGCAAATTTAATAACAATTCCATGATCAAATGCCCAATTAGAAAGTTTCAGTGATGCAAATACAAGACCATTATCACAAACTAAAGACAGTGGACAACTAAAATGATTAATGATACGTGACTCAAGAAAACTTGATTACCACATCTGAAGTAAATTGTTTACAAGAAAGAGCCTATTTCCACCTAGTAAAATAATTAGTTATGGTGAGAATATACATGTGGCCCGTAGAAGATGGAGGATTAATTGGACCTATGAAATCCATTCCTCACTGTGCGAATGGTTGTACCTCTATGACTGACTGAAGTGGAAGAGCTGTATGTTTCCCCCTACTTGATGTAGTTTGACATATGTGACAAGTTTTCACATGTTGGTGTGCATCTTTGAACAAAGTAGGCTAGTAATATCTTGCCATTAAGATCTAATTTGCAGTAGATAATGCAAAACCATGGCCTGTGCCATATCTTTCATGAAATTCAATCATTACTTTGGTAGCTTCTTCCTTCCCTAAGAATCTCAAGTATACACCCTCATGATTTTTCTTATACAGGATAGCTCCTTTCATCACAAAACTTCCACTCTGCAGGCGTAAAGATCACCTCTAAATTGTATTAAGGTGATCGGGACATTGATAATTCAGTAAATAATAAATAATTTCATCATACCAATCTCTTGGGGAAACCTCTTGAAGATAATAGTGTTTTGTTATGAGACCAATACCTATCTCATCCATTGTCTTCTTCAGTCCCTATCCTCTCACTAATTTCATGGGTTGAATCTCTATATCATATTCTTGCAACATAGTCACCCATTTGGCTCTTCATTCACCTAGCTCATTTTGCATTAACAACAACTTTACTGTAGGATTAGGCACTATGGCAAAAACCTTATTCCTCAAAATATAGTGTCTAACATTTTTCACTGCTCTGACCAAAGCATAGGCCTATTTTTCTACATTGTGATATCTCAATTATGCATCCTTTAAAGGAGTACTCATGAATGCTATAGGATACTCATCGCCTTGATCAAAATTTTGTGTTAACATTCCAACACAAGAGTGATCAGAAGTGAATGAATATATGTAAAAGGGTGTAGCATAATCTGGACTTACCAACACCAGAGCCTCAACAATAGCTTTCTTGATTTCTATAAATGCCTCTTTAGCCTCTATATTCCATTCTACTTTTTCCTCTTGTTTCAACATAGTGTTAAATGGCTTCACTATCTCTGCAAATCCAGTGGTAAACTTTCTAACAAAGTTAATCTTCCCAAAGAATGACTTCATCTCTTTCTTACTTGCCGAAGGCTAAATATTTAAGATAGCATATATTCATTCAAGATCAATAGCAATACCTTGTTTTGATATGATATGTCTTAGTAATTTTGCTTCTGTGACTCCAAAAATGCACTTCCTTGGGTTAAGTGACATTCCAAACTCTCTGCACCTTTGGAATACTTTACATAAATATGCTATATGATCACCTCATTTCTTAGAAAATACTATCAAGTCATCCATATAAATAATGATGTACTTACCAATTATGTCCTTAAAATAAATATCCATAGCTCTCTAGAATGTAGCTCCAACATTGACCAACCCAAAAGGCATCCTTTTGTAAGAAAAATTTCCCCATTTTGTAGTGAAGGCGGTTTTGTGCCTATCCTCATATTTTACCATTACCTAGTTTTATCCAGAATACCCATCAAGAAAGGACATCATTTGAGATCCATTGACGATTTGAAGCACTTCATCCAGTGAAGGAACTGGATAGTTATCCTTTTCTGACACTCTATTCAAATTTCTAAAGTCCACACACAATTTGATTTCTCCATTATTTTTCCTTACTGGAACCAGATTCGCAACCCAAGTTGAATGTCTTACTGGAAATATAATTCGTGTTGAAAGCAACTTCTGCACTTCCTTTTGAGTGATGGGTTCTAATAGAGCGTTGATTGGTCTCTGTCTCTGTCTGACTGTTTTGACATTTGACTTTAGGGGAATGGTGTGTGTAATGATTGAAGTATCATATGTTTTCAAATCCTCATAGCTCCAGGCTATCACATCATGATATATGTGTAAGGCATCAATAATCCCTTTTCTTTCTTTTGGAGTAAAAACCTTACCAATAAAAAAATTCTTCATGTCATCTGGTGTCCCCATATTATATGTTTCACACTGGCGACTAAGAGACTCCCTTTTAACTTGTTTTTCATGACTTCTTATGTTATCCAAATACAAAATTCGTTCAAGTTGCACCATACCTCTTGGGATTGTGTTGGTCTTCAGATTAATGATTCCTCCCAAATCCATTTCTGCCTCTTGAAGCTCCATCTCATCAATGACTTGAGAAGAAAACACATCAAAACTTGTAATAAAATCCAAAATATGCTTATCATCTTCAAATACTTGTAAATTAGTAACGTTGTCAGGTACTTAAGGTATTGGAGTGAGTTCAATTGTAAAATTATTCAATCCTGAAAGTGATAAAGGTTGCAAGGTGTTAGTAGCCTGTGCCAGAGAATTTGCAACTTGATTCCTTCTTCAAGGGATCAACTGGATATTAAAAGCATAGAATCCCTCAATGAGATCCCACACTCTATGCCTATAATTAGTCATTCTCCTGTCATGAAATGTATATTGTTTCCTTAATTGTTTGACTACTAGTTCAGAGTCTCCAAAGACCTATAATATCTTAATTTTTTTCCTTGATTCCATTAACAAACCATGGATCAAAGCTTCATATTCAACAACATTGTTAGTGCATTGAAATTGGATTCTATGAGCAGCAAAATAATTCTTACCTTTAAGACTGATCAACTCAAACCCTGTTCCAGCACCCTGCTTAGATTTTGATCCATCAAATCTCAATGTCCAACAACCATCAGGCTCCAGTGGCCTTAATTTATCCTTCACTTTGCTGCAAATGGGGGCCTTCTCAGGAAGCATTGGGCTCTCACCCTTATCATTATCTAACTCCCTATGTATATTAAGTCCAACAGTAGGGATTGGATTAATACATTTTCGTATCTGCTCCACAACAATTTGACACAAGTCACATTCTAGCTCAGAGTGAGGAACATCATGAACTCTACACAAATTGGGGAGCAACAATTTTTCAAAATTCATATTCCTCCCCAGCTGAATCTGATTCTCCACACACCTTTGGACGAATTCTTGAAAGTTATCTAGAAAATTGAGCTTCGTATCCTATTGGTCATCAGTTTCATTTGTTTGTTCACTCAATGTTTCAAAGCCATTGATCTCTAATATAGATTCTCCTTGCATCATAAAAAATTCCTTAGGACAATTGGATTCTAATGTAGATTCATAAAAGGGACCCTGCAACATAAAGACTTCTTCTGTGTCTGGGGCTGCTGCACAAATACATAATTTCCCATGTTGAATTCTAATATTAATACCTTGTTTGAAGTATTATGGTATTCAGTGATTACATACTTCATTTTGGGCTCTCTCTCAATCTTGATCTGATTTGGGACTCCCTTCCATGGTAGAGACATGTGAGAATGGTCTTTAGATATATATCCATTCAATGCCTTAGTGAAATCTCGACCCAAAATCAAACCATAAGTATCGGGAATATCAACAACATGAATGTTGACCACCTACTGCACCCTAGGATCCAATGCAAGCTATGTGAGGATCATGTTCAATTCTCCTACAACACTTACCTCTATTTTGTCTGATTGAGTGACCTTCTTTTGAGAGGCTATAGGGGTAATACCCAATGTTTTATAAACTAGAAAAGGTATAACATTTTTAGATGCCCCTGAATCCAAGAGACAATTATGCAGATTCTTTCCAAAGATGCAAATAGAAATTAGGAAAGGAGGGGTTTCCATCTTGCCTTGAAACAAACTCAACTGAGTGTCAGCTTGTGCAACTTGACCTTTATCCTTATCTCACCCTTTTTCTATAGGTGGGACTTGACCTCTAGATTCTTGTGAACTAAACGATCTGGTAACAACCTCATTGGCAGTTACTCCCTTTGATACTATATTCGAACTGAATGACCCCAAAACTGAATTTATAATAGCAGGAAATATTAATAACTCAAAAGTAGAAATACTTACCTTTACTTTCTTGAATTCTTTAGTCACATTCTTTCCCAATTGCTCCACATTCAGATCAACATGGGTTTCCTTGTAGCCACCAGTCTATTTGTCCTTTGAAACTTCAACATTATTTCCCTTTAACAATTACTGTGCAGGTACATGAGGATAAGGTGGATTATTACTGGCTTGTGGATCTGGTAGAGTAGTGAAATTGTTAGGAGGGGTAGAAGTAGTGAAAGGACCTCTAGCATGTGGGCTCCTGTTAGGCCTATTCCTCAAATCATATTTCTTTGTTGGTTGCTAAAACATCTAAACTTCTTCAACACCAACTCCTTCCTCATCCAAGGTGCCATTATCATTCTCATTTTCCTCATTAAACAACTGGGAGATCTAATCTTCATTTAACACCTACTCTGCCTCATTCTCCTGATCACTGGACTCTTCTTCTGGTTCATTTTCCTCACCTTTTGGGAATGGTGCATGATTAAGTACCAACACTAGAGAATAATAGGGATTTGAGGGAACCATTTCCTAACTACTGGAATTGTTCTCAATTTCATACTGAAAACTGGAAGCAGTAGTCTGAAACTCGATGCAATCCAACTCAGAATATTGGCTTGTTTTATCATGTCTGCACCAACCAGACAAAGCTGCCTCCACCAGATATACACCATTTGGAGGCTTCCCCTGAGTAGAAGGTTGATCCAATGGAGTAGGAACCCCTCCATTATTAGGTCTAGTATTCAATGATTTATTCTACCTAGGTGGTTTCCCTCTATCAAATCCTTGTCCACCTTGTTGATTTCTATCAAATTTTTGGCCAAAGCCTTGTCTTCTATCAAAATTGTGACCAAAGCCTTTTCCTCTGTCATAATTTTGATTTCTATCAAAATACTGCCCTCTTTCAAAGTTTTTTCCTATATCAAAGCTCTTGTTCTCCCTACCATAATTAGATTGCATGTTCTTCTCAGTAGCCTAAAGTTGGCTATTTTGATTTCTCAAATAAGTCACCTCCATATTCATTTTTTTTACTTGCTCAGATAACTCATCCAACCGCTTCTTATCTAGACCATTAGGTGGTGCCAAATTCACATTACTAGGAGGGTATCCAAGTATTCCTCCAAAACCAACAACCTGATTCAAAGCTTCTGAATTTTACAAATATGTAGGCAAACCAGCTTGTTGTTGATGAAGGGGTTGATTAGCCACTTGCTAAGGATAAGAGGTCATAGGATGAGCTTGATTTAATGGAGGACCTCGATGAGGGACCAAAGGCAATGAGGGTATTGGATTCATTATAGGAGAATGATTAGTCAAATCCTAGTTAAGAGCTTGGACTTTTTTAGGGTGAGCAGTAGGTCCTAAGGATGGCAAAGCACCTGATAAATGTTGTCTCAAATCCATGTTGACCTTTATGGCCTCAACATATGCGATGAGAAAATTAGTTGGGGGATTAGTCCTTTGCTTAAGGTGGTTGTAAGGCTATCCAAGGTTTCAAGGTAAACTTCTAGGGAACTGTCTTCATTCCCAACATAAGGTGCATGGAGTCTGGTGTATTGTTGGTGGAAACTGTTATTGAATGATCCTATAGGCTCACTAATCTCTCTTTTCACTCTAGTAAATTGTAGGTATAGCTCATTAGCACTAATGGGAATCTTAAACTTCTATAGAAATTTAGTTTCTAGTTCACTCCAATTATGAATGGAAGCAATAGGTAAATGATTATACCAATAAAATGCCTCTTCTCTAAGGGAATAAGGGAAAAGCCTACATGAAAAATCTTCATGATTTATTCCTCTATCCCTTAGACAGGTTTGGAAAATCCTAATATGCTCTTATGTTGTCCTATTGGGAGCACAAGTATGGAACTTGGAGAAAAAATATTTAGGGTTCATGGACATGACATTCTAATTATTAAAGATCAATGGAGATGGGTTATTGGCGAGGAAATCCATTGGTCGAGGTGGGGGTGGTAATGGTTGATTTATGACTGGTTGTGGCTGTGGAATAGGAAGTCCATTAGAATCAAAATTAGATGAGGATAATGGAGATGATGGAAGTGGTTGAGCGAATGATGATTCTTCCCCTCTTTTGGTCCTTCTTGACCTAGTAGGGGTCTGCAATTCTTGAAATTCCTCTTCTCCTAGAGTAAATCTAGTTCTTCTTCTAAGTTGTTCAGGAGAAATGGCGTTTATTAAATGCTCCATCTTGCTTATATAAGGCACTCCTTCTAGTGCCAATCTGTTGATGGTGTTTTTTGCACACAAATAACTCAAACAAAATATGATATCCTATCTCTTTTCAAAGGTAGATCTCTATGGGAAAAAGAGATAACCCCAAGTTCTCTAATGTTAGGTCTTGTAAAGGAAAATAAGAACAAATAAGAGATAATGTGAAAATGATGGTGATCACAAAGGGACCTTACTACAAGCAAACAATGGACTCGAATTTATCAGATCTAGCAATATGTTGATACTTCAAACCCTAAATTTTACCCAGATAATAAAAGAAACAACAAAATACAAAGGTTTCAAAGATAATTATGAGACTAATTTGAACCCTAAGATTGACAACGCAAAAGATAAGATGCTCAAAATGGATTGATCCCTCAGAAACTACCTTTTGTTCAACCCAGATAAATCTGCAATCTTACAGAAATAGTGCAATCTTCTAAGGTGTTAAATATTTTCAAATCATGCAGATTCATTCAAGAAAATCCTATTGCAATTGAAATGAACAGACATTCATAATTGAACTGAGCACAATAATAAGTCCAGGCCAACTTTTCAAAACAACTAACAATAAGCTAACTGCAAAAAGTATGGACTAGAGATCACTGAAAACACTTCAAGCATAAAACCCTAAACATCATCAAATCATCTAATAATAAAATTAAGCAATTTTAAAGATAGAACAACAAGAACCATGCTAGATAAAACTCAACACAAGAGAGATACCAAATCAAAATATCCTTTCTTATATTAAATCATCCAAAGTGGCAACAATTCTAGTCTTATGTTACAACACTTTCTTGAAGAGATAAACTAAACCCTAGCTCTAATTATTTCTCTTACAATTCACCCTAATGTGGAAATACTCTAAAAAAATTTACAAATGAGGCATAATGCCAAATATATAGAAAACCCCCCAAGATAGACCGACCTCAATAAGGGTTTACAATAATAAATGTCATAAAATAGGTGGGCCCAAAAAATATTCAAATACAACATGAAATGTGCAATTTGTGCCAATTTCGTCCAAGTCGGCCTAGGGTCTCAAAGCTTCGATCTAATGCATGTGGATAATGGAAAGCACAAAATTTGATGTAGCCCTATATAACTACTTCTCATCCTTATCTTTGGCATGCTCCACTTCACCATGCACTACCAACAATACTCTATCCAATTTGGCAATAGGTGGCATAGGAAAAACCCTAACTTTTCTTTCAAGAGATTTGATGTCATCTCTTGCTTGCCTGACTGTACCATCCCAATCAACCCTATTTGTTAGATACCTATCAATAACTGCAATATAGGTTGCAACATCATCTAGTTGATATTCAATGAATGGACCTTCACTGACTGGAGAGTAGACATCTCTCCACCATTTCTTGAGTTGTTCCAAACTGAGATGCTTTGGAGCAAACTTCTTTTTCCCTATCATAATTTCAAAAAATGAGATGCACCTGTCATAAACGCCAGTCAAGGTGTCTTCAATCTACTTCCCTTGTTTATGTAACTTCTTCAAGGCCCTTTGCCTCATCTGCAAGATCTTGAACCATTCCCAAGGCTCAAAAACCCTTGAGAAAGGAAGAATCCCACTCTTCACCAGTTGATCTTCAGTGTATTCCATAATGGTCTTTGTTTTCTGCAATAGGAGATAAATTTACTCCTTGTCCTGGGCTACCACAGTATTTAGCCATTCCACCGACCTCATGGCATCCCCTGCAGTTGACAAGATATCCTTGATGGCACAATATCCTTTGGTTTTAACTCCCTGCAACCAACCAATTGTGGCATGTGTAGTACCTTTCATCTTTTCAAGCTCAAAGATTGTTTCCTGAGGAAAGAAACCTACAACAAAAGAGGAAGAGCTAATGGACTGCAAGGGTTTCATCAACTCCTGCAAGTACCTCTTCAATTTCTCATTCTCCTTCTCCAACTCATGTTTGTTCTTTGCCTCCTTCCTCAATTAGCCAAGGATCACAACACTGGAGCCTTCATACTCCTCAATATCGAGTTCCATAGATGCATGCCCTACATCGATCATTTGCACATGATAATATTTTGCAATTACCCCATCTCTATATTTTTTAGGAGTAGGAGTAGCAATATGGGCCACTCTATTGCCAAATCCATCCCTTTCAATCCTAGAGATGACCCTAGCCTTCTTCTTGGTTTTACCTTTCCCAATGTTATCCATTAGGTCATCCCAATTGGGAGGAGTGTCCTCCACTATTACTAGTTTTCTCTTCAATTCTCTGTCTAACCAACCTAGAACCGTGGACTCATTCTACACCTTATCTTGTTTATCATGTTTCTGTTGGACACTAGGTGTATCTTTCTCAATGCTTGGAACATTAGGTATTTCCCCAATAGGATCCCCTTTCTCTAGAGATTGTTCCTCCCCTTTGTCCTATGTTTGTGAAGGAATGTCTGGTATCTCCTCCTCTCGAGGGGATTTATCCTCATGTACCTCTATAGGTGAATCTGCATAGGCTACCAAGGGAGACAAGATCACTTTATCAATTTCTACCTCTGCATTGTAGAGGTCTCCTACCTAGAATAATTCTTCACTAAAATCCTTAGGATCTTCATTCTTCCTTCGATCCTTTGGAATTCTGCCACTATCTTTTGGAATTCTGCCACTATCTTTTGGAATTCTGCCACTATCTTGAGGAAGGGGTATGTTCTCTTGTTCAATGATAGGAGCAGTCACTAGAGTATCTCCTTTTGGTGTAGTATCCTTTGGGGAAGAAGTCCTTGACTTCGTCATGTATACCTGTGTCTTCTCCCCTGAAAATTCTACCTCTACCATAGGTGGCTCAACTTCATTTACTACCTTGGAATTTTCCTTTTCCTTCTGTGATATTTTCACAAGTCTTCTTCTCTTGAGAAAAGGAGAAATATCGTCCACTTCTTCCTTTTCCTCTTTATCTTTTTCAGCCCCTCTCCTTGAAACATGCATTCTCTTCTTGGAAATGGGATTCCTTTCTTTACCTTCATCTGTTACCTCCTCATCTTGAACATCCATGACCTTGATCTTGAAGGGAGAACCCACCTTGGTCTTTCCTTTGGGATGCTGCTCATGTGAATACTTAGAAGTAGAAGGAAACTCCAAGTCTCCCATTAAATCATAGGTGCACTGGATACATTCACTTTCTAACTCAAGAATTTTGTGTCTAAACCATATTTTGGTATACTTAGTCACTAGAGTCATGATCTGCTCCAACTTTGTCTTCTCTTCTTCCAGCTAGTCAATCTCTCCAACTGGTTTGTCCTTCACAGCCTCAAAGATGTGACCCTGAATTAGATTTCCATCTTCTTTGACTTGGTCAAGAATGGACTTTATGTTATATAACCTCACTAGGTCCACTAAAAGCCTGGAGAATTAATTCTTTCTTACATCAAACTCATCGTCAAGGTTGGCCCAATAGTCCTGAATTTTGTCCTTATGGTTGTACTCTCTGTTGGCCTTCTTTTGTGCCTCACCTGTGATATCAAACCTTGTCCTCTTGGAATGGAAGGAGAGACCAGAAGTACTCATCTCCTCCTTACAAGCATGAGATGTCTAGATGGAAGGCCGAACCTCATTTGTGCCTATCTTCAATGGGAAGTCATTCCCAAACCCTATTTTATGTTTGTCTCCCTTCACAATCACATCGATGTTGCAAATATTCCTTGTGACTTTGAACAATATGATGTGGCTAGCTGGGTACCTTGGGAGTCTGTAAGGAGCCCTTTGACAACCATCAATCCTTCTATTGGAAAAATTAGGGAATTGAATGAACCATGCCCCATACCTGCTAATCAAATCCTTAGCTTTGTCTGAAATTCTAACATGCTCTACACCCTGCAACAACCTTGTAATATACATGGTGAATGCATCATTCACCCTTCTATAGATTCCTCCTCCTAGGTGAAGTTGTGGATACACCTCATAGATTGCATCCTATCCAAATATACCTCTAGTAATCAGCCCCTTGTATGGGTGAAATCGTGCAAGTGCATACACCAAGTAAGAAGTCATGGTGAAGGTCTTGTTCTGCAAGACATTACACATATCCTCATGGATCACTGCACTTATAGCAGCTACCTAGTTGTATTCTATACCTTGCTCAATCTGAGCAATAACATTAAACATCCAAATTTTGAATACCCCTGCATTCTTCAATCCTACCAACCTGCTGAGGAGAGTGATGGCATCATAGTTCCCCCTTTTGAATTTGAGTCTAATTAGCTACTTAGGCAGCTTGGAGAAATGAGACTTGGGCTTCTCCAACCAAGAATTAATTATCTATTGGGACTTAACCACATTTTCTTCATAGTATTTCTTGGCTGCATTCATATCGAAGGCCACCACATGTGACCTATGAGGAATATGAAAATTTTGAGCAATGGACATATGATCAAAGTTTGTAACAACTCTCCTTGAGGACCAATTATTATTTGTGTTCCCCTATCATAATTATTGGCACATTCAAGTACCAATTCATAGCACTGTACTATAGAGGGAAATCCAACCACATGGGCTAACCCGGATTACAATATTCTTTTAGCCAACAAAGGGAGCTTATGTGCTGCCATCCTTGACTTGAACTCTTCGTAGTCCCACATTCCCACATTGGTATCAATAATCCCTGACCAAATGGAAGTCAACTTTCTCTCAAGAATCTTACTCTTTATGTCCATTTTTACTCTCTCTACCTTGGTGATAGCGGAACCTTCAACATTTGGATCCATTGCCTTACCTTGCCTAGTAACAACTTGCCCTGACTCTACCTACAAACAAGTAAAGATAAAAAAATGAGATCCAAGGTAAACAATAAGTGTCATAAATCAATTATCCCACCTTTGGGATTTAACCTTCCTTGCGGAATCCAAACTGGACAAGAATTTTGGGGAAATCTGGCCTAGGCGGAATCCAGCAAAATATGCATACAATCATCCATATAATTATTTCAATCAATAATTTCAACTCAAGAATGATTAGATACAACTTAGCATAACTTCATTTGATCATTTAGAATACACAATCACTAAGAAAATATTCATATAACCATCATATTCATCATTCCCACAAAACCTCAAAAAAATTCATCTTGAACGGACATCTCTAAGAATGACAACAGTTTCAACAATCTGAGAAAATGAAGGAAGTGTAAAAATTCAAGAAAATCCCAAGGAGGCAGATTCTAGCGAAGTTAATAGAATTTTACCTTTAAAGCACAATTTCGGTAGAACGACCAAGTGACGGACACCAGGAAAATCCGGAGGAAGCGGAAATTCATGAGACAAGTAAAAGTTCTGATTAAAAGAGAATTATGAAGAACAAAGAGAAAATGGGAGAACTCGGGGAATTCTAGCAGAGACAGAATTCCCTAAAGGCACCAAAAACCCGAACACCTACATTTCTCTTGCCCTCACCCGAATAGATCGAACGATCACAGACTACAAACCCGGATCTCGAAAAAGACTTGACCTACACCTCCAATTGGATCAAACTTGGACTCAAAACACTTCTTAGAGAACTAAGAAGGATTAGCAAAGCCCTAGGTCGAAAACCCTAAAATATTTTTCCATGAAAGCACGAAACGGCTTGGGCACAACTTGCTTGCCCACAAAGATAGGAAATTTATAGAAAATGCAAGGAAGCTACCCGAGACAACAAAAAATGATAAGCCCGAAAAAGAAACCCAGGAAAAGAACAAGAACTAACTGGCCAAACATGAAACCCCCAAACACTCAGGGATGGCATGCACAATCAATAAGAACACAAAAATGAATAGCATGAAGGCGCACACAGAAAATAAATTCAAACCAAAAGAGAGAGAAAATCCACATACCATGAGAATAGAAGGAAATGAAACCAAGGATGCTAGTAATAAACTTCAAGCACAAGCAAAACACGAATAGTGCTCAAGAAATCTGGATGCAACACTCGAAGTCACTTCCAAATGCACAATCCAACAACATGCCTCAAGCTCAAGCACTCCAAACTCCAATGGCAAGTAAATAATCAAACTCAAATGAAAAATTACCTCCCATAACACAATATAACATCACCCTAAAAGTCATGCAATCACCATTAATGTGATCGACATGACAGGCAAGACCAAAATCCAAGAATCTGACAAAGCAACGGACTTCGAAAAAATCCGGTCATGACGGATTTTGATGGACGACCAAAATACCCCAAATCCAACAAAAGGTAGTTGTTATCGGGTTGTGAAAGGAAATTGAGAAAGTCCATCTAGGGAGGATTTTCCCGTAAAATAGTGAAAAACTCAGAATGAGCCCATAACTTAAGGTTTTCGATATAAATCATAAATGGACCATTCCAACCAGCAAGATGAACATCAAAGCACATGCCCAAGCAAGAAAAATCCCAAAATAGAAGGGCCAAGACACCAAATCGAAAATCAAAAAGAGGAAGAAAGAGGGTCCCCACTTCAATGGGACATGTGTGTGAAAACTGCACAACATTATGATCCTACAACTATTACATGGCAAGGAGTAGCGCATATTATTATTGATTCATATCTAATGAGATATTTCCACATGTAGTATATATTTATTTAGGATGCATTAAAGTTAAATTTGGCTTAGGATAATATTTTATAAGAGTTGATATTGAATGAAGGTTTGTTTGATGTTTTCATTTCTTTCAAAGGACAATAACCAATACCACTAGTTGTTTCTTACATGTTAGGCTCTATAGGGACATCAATACCTTGTTCTCTATGACCACATCCTTTTCCACTATACCCAATTTGTTTCATAAGTTCCTAACCTCTTCCATAAATTTGTTTCATTTCTTTCGGATTTGGTGGTTCTTCAAATTCATAAAAGGTTGTCATGTATATTGTATTTTCTTCTAAACTAGTTCAAGTGCATGCTTTTGAATTTTGTATTGACATTACTTCTTTTTATTTTCCCTCATTTAGACTCTTTTTTTTATGATCTTGTATTCTCCTATGAATGTAGGTATGAAATCAAAGGTTTCCCAAGAATCTTCCAATAGTTTTGTGACCTCTTCAATATGCTTTCCTTTTTCTTTCTCAACATACAAGCAACTTTCAAGGTTAGGGCTGGCCTTGATTATATATAATTTTTTATATAAATTAACAATGGTATTGTAAGTTGGTTCCTGAAAAAAAATATCATTATCAAGTTGTCTTTTAGGTGATTCTAAGATAGGGATGAGTTTAATTTGAACTTATGATTGTTGTGAGGTTGGATAAATGATAAGTTCAATCTTGGGATATTGTTTCAATGGATATCTAATGTGCATAACATCAAAATTATTCTCCTTGTTTTTATAATCACTTAGTGAAGGGGAGCCTAATGTCACTTCATCATCTTCGCCTAAGGAAGCCACATCACTATTTTTTGAAAGACATGTGTTAATGTTATCATTTTATGTTGGACTCAAGGGAACACTGAGAGGGGGAGAGTGAATCAGTGTGAACAATAAGATTTAACAATTCTATCCACTCAAAACATGAAATAATTTCATCATAGCATTATACAAAATATGTATGCATTAAAGAATAACATCCACAATATGACACAATTTTTTTGCATGGAAACCCTGTTAGGGGCTAGCCTTTTAGCATAGATAATTAACAAATTATTTTGCCAAACCTTCTAGATCACATACCAAAGAGTGTGCGCCAAAATAGTTCTTTACCAAGGTACCAAAAACATCAAAATACCTTCCATGGAGATTCACAACTCGAGATACCTATCCAGTGAGGTGACTAGATCACCTTTTAAGCCTTAAACCGGATCTTTTGTGCTTTACCCTGTTCTATCAGTAGGAGCCAAAATAGTTCTTCTCATTTAGATGCAAGACTTGAGTTACCATCCTTGGGTTTCCATCAATGAAAACACCTAAAATTCAAACTCCTTAGCCATATACCAAAAATCTCTCCCTTTGGAATTGATCACAATACATAGTGAAAAAGACTTTTACTGCACTTTCTCCCCCTTAGATATTTTTTCACTGCACTCTCTCCCCCTTTGAAATCAATGATAAAGTTGGGATGAAATATGCCAAAAAATGACAAAGCATGTGTTCCAAAAACTTCAAATTTTTTTACTACATATATGTCGACAATTTTCTTCCTTTGCACAAAAATTTCAAAAATTTGAAAACCATTATACCTGTTATCCTTAGAAGATTATCTTATGATTTTTCTTCACTTATGGGAGAAAACTATTCCAAGCATCAATTGGAATTCTAATACTGATAATCAAGCTATTGTTTTTGGGACATTTTGTTGATAATCTCGATGAGAGATTCAGGGATAGTGATTGCTTCTTCCAGTTTTTCACCATTTTGTAGAGTTTCCACCAGCTGCTCCATCTTGCATTCAACTAAGTCTTTTACCTTCCAAAAGGTGTCCAAAAGAAATTTCTTGGACAATTGAATTTTTGTTTATGCTAACTGTAATTCCCAGATTCTCCTTATGATAATGCCATTTGGATCCTGAGACATATTGAATATTTTACCAATGTTGTTCAGTTCTCTCTCAATCTGATCCAAATTCTCCTTGTAATTGTTGATTGCATGAGGCTAGCAAACACAATGGTTGTAGATATTTGAGGCTGAGTCAATACACTTCCTTAATTCATTCATCTTATTTTTAATCTTTGTAAGAGATAGTTTGAATTTCTCTTTCAGGTGAGAGATAATTTCACCTTCTTCTCTGCTTCTGTCTTCAAATCCCATAGATTCCCTACTACACTCAATCATTTCTTCAAGTAGAATATCTTTAATAATTTCCAATCTTAACTTGTAGTGCTCAATATGTGCATTTTGAACTCCCATAATTAAGTCCTAATCATAAGATGGTCTGGATGACCATAATCTTGCAATATTTTGCATACCACCTGTGCTTTGGATAAGTTGTTGAAGTTTTTATTTTGATAGATCTTCCCCTTCTTCACTCCCTTTTTCAATAGTAGAATCATTTTCTAGTTGATTCTTAGATTTTTCATCAAAATCTTCATCCACAATGTCCACGAGTTCCTTTTCTTTCCTTGTTTTCTTCAATTTTGAGAATTTTACTTTTTGGTGGCCTATATACAATAATCTCACATTTTTTTTTTCCTCTTTTAGTGCTAACAAAAGGGGAACCAATTTCCATTATCCTTACCGGAGAGGAAACAACTGATCCACATTTCGCAAGTAATTTTTTATAGAAACTTTCAAATTCCAAATCCTAGTTAGACAAACTATTAGAATAAGAGTATATTTGAGTGCATATCGGTTTATCTGATGTCCATGCTACATTATCGATTTTTGGTAACAAATTCAAAAAATACATAACCAGACATATAATTAGAGTACCAAACCTGAATGGATACCCTATCACCTTCAAAAATTGAACATTTTCCAGCATCTAATCTCTTAGCAATCTACATAGGTCAAAGTCATAACCTTCAATTATCATTTTATGAGCAATGTATACTGCACCAGCTGATGTGGCTCCTTCCCAATTTGGTAGAATATTTTATAGGTTATCTTGTGCGCAATGTACTTTGTAACATGATTCCTGATTGTTGCAATCATTAGAGCTCTTTGATCTCTGATTACACCAGTTAGGCTTTCGACCTCCTTGTTCTAGATAGATTCATTTCTAGGAACTTCACCAACTTTGTAAAATCCAGTTAATCTCTCAATTACCTCCTTCGAAATTGAGTAGGGTTTGTCCAAATTTAACACATCATCATGCAATTTTTTTAACAAGAATTTTACAGGTATGTGCAGGATCATGATGGGCCAAAAAGTGGCGATATGTAAGTGATATGATGGCCCATGTGGCTAACAACTTTTTTTAACCCAAAATTGATAAAACGAAAAGGGTTTTTAAAGGAGATTCTCATCTTTCCATCAATATAAATTATTCTTTACTTTGAATTTAATAAATAATTATTATTCATTTTCTATTGAATTATGACTAAAGTCCCGATTGATAGGCTGATTGAAAAACATCTATAGCTTTCAAACAATATCACATTTTTTGAATCTGAAACATGAGTCACATTCTATGCTTTGCATACTATAGGATAAAAAAAAACTCATGAATTTTTGACCAAATTAAGGTGGTTAGACATACGAGTTTTTATATTTTTTTTAAGTTGTAATAAATAATTCATAATTAATTATTTACTTGGAAAAAAATTACAAAAAAAAATGCATCATATTAGGACATGAGTCCTCTGCTTATATCTAAAATCTTATAAAAAAAATATTATCATTTTATTGTGGTTAGGGTGATCAGACAGACACCTACTTATTTTTTCCCTGAAATTTAAGTACTACTACATTGAAATTTCAAATTTTCACCAAATAGATTTCTTTTTTAAAACCTAGTATTTTAGAAACTATATTCAATTTGCTACAAATTCTATTCTTACATATTTTTGAATAATTTAGAGATAAATTATTCAAATTTTTATGTCAATTTTCCTAACTCTGATTTTTTGAATTTTCATCACCACTTAAGGGCATATTTTTTCCATGATGATCCTGCACATACCTTTACAAATTCGAGATCTGTGAAATATGGAAACTCACTCCACATATCCAGATTTTTGTGTTTGGTTTCAATTAATTATTTCAATTCATCAAGAAGCAGTAGGTTTCTCATAGATCTGATTTTTGCACTATTATACTCATCCAATGTGATTGATCCTTTTATTTGCTCCATTTTTTATGTTTTAGAGTTTGCAACTATACACAAAATTATATGAAGAATTCAATAGTAATTTGAAGTACGTGATAATTTTTTTGATGAGTTTTCTTTTGATGCTTTGACATCCACTTGACGAGTGCTCTTCGTCTTCTCCTTGATGAGGAAAAATGACAAATGGCAGCTCGATTTTGAATTTTATAGTTCACACATGCACAATAAATGCATTTTCCCTAAGCAAACCGGATACTCTGTTTTCTCCGACTACAAAAAAAAAAATTACGGACCAACAAATTTTCTGAATTTCCTTTGCTAAGTTTATCCAAAACTTCTGTAGACTAAGAGTACATATTTCTAAATTCTGGTACCATCTATAGATAAGGGAGGAAATGTTTTCTTTTAAAGCTCCCCCTAGGCCTATGGCCTCAAATCAATTACCGAAGGAATTAACGGAAGTAGGTTTCGGTGCAGAGCCATTTCCATCATCATAATCACTTTTCTTTACCCATGTCTTCTTCATTTGATCTCTGATATCATCCGTAGTTAATTTTTCTTTTCCTTTATCATTTTTCTTTGTATTTTTTTTTCTGTTTACCTGACCTCTTATGTTTATGTTCTTATTCCAACATAATCTAGCAACATGACCATAATTGTTGTAGTTGTAGCAAATGATGTTCCTTTATCCATTCCATTGAATTTTCCTCATCTTGCACTGATTAGCAATATGTCCAAACTTCCCACTTGCATAACATTCAACATTTCTTCTTGTCATATTTCTACATTCAAATGACTTATGGCCATGCTTTTTGCATTTATGACACTGACCAAATAATGATGAATCTTTTGAACTTAGATTACTTCTACATTGAGCAACCATATGACCAAACTTACTACAGGAAAATAAATACCCATTAAATATTTGTGCATTAGGTTGTCTTACTGAATGTCTTCCACTTTTGTTCTATTTGAAATTATTTTGTCCTTCTCTGTAACTTTCTCCCTTTCCATATCCAAGACTTATCTTATCATTTTCATTCTTATGTGCTTGCATCATTTCATCAAGTTTTACTGAGCTGGGTTTTGAATTTTCTTTGAATTCATTTGCAATGACCAAATCATTCCTGAGAGTAGTAATCTACTTACCAAGTTCTTCTTCATTATTTCAGGTACTTTGAAGTTCACTTTCCAACTGAGTGAATTCCAATTTTATTCTACTGTATTCATTGGATTTCTCTTTCAGAGTCTGAAAAAGATTCTCCTCGTTCTTCTTTCTTTCTTCAAACTCTTTAGTCATCTTCATGGTCATAGATTCCAACTCATGCTTTAGGTTTTCATTATCTCTAGAAATATTTTTACATTCTTCAGTTATTTCCTTCAAGGCTTGGTTTAAGTGATCATCGTCCATATTTTCACTTTATTTCTTCTTAATCTAATCACATAGATCTTTCCTTTTCACCCTGTATTTCAATTTCTAATCCTTCAATGATTTGATTAATTTCTCAACATCTTTAAGATTAGCTTTGAATTCTTGAATTTCTGCTTTAGACTCACCAAGTTCATCAAGAGCTACCATAAGCTATTGTTGAAGACTACTAGATTCAATTACATTCCAAGATCCACCTCAAGCTATTAGACTTTCTTCTTTTGGAGGAACAAGCTCTGATACCAATTCTTGGACTCAAGGGAACATTGAAGGGGGGGGATTGAACTAGTGTTCAATAAGATTTAACAATTATATCCACTCAAAACATGAAAGAATTTCATCATAGCATTATAGAAAAGATGTATGCATTAAATAAGAACATCCACAATACAACACATAAATTTTTTTCATGGAAACCGTATTAGGGGAGAAACCACGATGGAGATTAATCCACAATTTGAGTACTCAAAGTATAATGTTCATAAAAGGAATGCAATTGCATTCAGGTACACTAATCAAAAGATAAAGGCTTACTACCTATGAAATTCAGATTAAGACCATCTAAATAGGTGGACTGAGATAATATCATCTAAATATTCTAGGTCCAATAGTTTCAGTGAAGATCATAAAATTGATTATGGATCTGTTATCCAATTTTGCACTTTACTTTGTTCTACTCTACTCTGTTCTGACCTTCGCATCAATTCACACTTCTTGCACACACATAATTTTTTTCACATCACACCACACATCACACCTTTAATGAAAAATAAAAAAAATTATATATATATATATGTGCAATCAAGGATTTGTTCATCCAACAGTTGGTGTCATAAGGTATTAAGACATTGTAACTTGTTGGCTAGATCCACCACAAAATCTTTATGTGCATCCTCCATAGTTAGTTAAGACAAAGAGAGGACCCAAATAAAAATTATTCAAGCATGAAAACTTCTAATTATTTTTATCTCATACATCTGTGGATTCCACTTTTGCCTGGTCGGACTTTTAGCATAGATAGTTAAAAAATTATTTTGCTAAACCTTCTAGATCATGTACCATAGAGTGCGCACCAAAAACGTTCTTTACCAAGGTACAAAAAATATCAAAAGACCTTCCATGGAGATTCAAAACTCAAGATACCTATCCGGTGAGGTGACTAGATCACCTTTTAAGCCTTCAACCAGATCTTCTATACTTTACTCTGTTCTTCCGGTAGGAGCCAAAATAGTGTTACTCATTGAGATGCAAGACTTGAGTTACCAAACTTGGGTTGCCATCAATGAGAACACCTACAAGTCAAAATCCTTATCCATATGCAAAAAAAATCTTGCACCATTATATCCTTTGTAGTAGGATATTTTTTAGGAGAGAAACAAAGTAGATGTTCATGACATTCAAAGGCTAGTTCTTCTAAAATGACTTCATTGCAAGTGAGGGAGTTATAAATGGTTGGTTTGTTTTTCTTATCAATGATGGCATTATTTTAAATTCAATAATTTTTTCCCTAAAGGAAGAGAGACAAAAACGATTCTCACAACTTTCATTGGTTTGATCCTCTAAGACCAAAATATCTTCTTCACAACTACAAGAGATATTAGGAGAGGGAAAAATATGATTGTTATGGTTGTCCATGATTTCATCATTTTTCTCTAAGGTCTCATTCTCTTGTGTCATACTATCTACCCTGGTATGAGAGGAGAAAACAAAGGGTTCATCACATTCGATTATTAGATTTTGTAAAGTAACTTCATCGGAAATAGGGGAGTCATCAAGGGAAGGACAACTATGATTTTCATTAGAGATATCAAGTTTCCACAATCCATACTAATTATGTACATTCAATTTTATAGATTTGATTGTGTAAATTTTTTTGCATCAATGTTTCAAATCACACTCTATGATCCATCGTCGTGATTAAAGAAAAGAGCTGTAAGGAAAAAGATGAATCAAAGAGTGTGATCCAAAACTATTTTCTTGCATAAAATTTTGTCCTTCAACTCTCTTCTTTCATCTGAATGATGGATCACGAAGTGTGATCCAAAAAATTTATGCAAAAAGAATTACACAATCAAATCCAAAAAATTGAATGTATGTGATTTTCATGTTTACTAATAATTTGATCCTTTTGTTCAAATAGACCTTTCCAAATGTTAGGGACATTAGGAAGGAGATAAATAATGTTATAACTCTCAATCACCAGATCTCTTAACACCAACATAGCCTCTTCACAAATGTGTTTTTCATGATTTTCCATGATTGTTTCCTTTTTCACTAAATCATTCTCACAAGTAGGGGATGTGTTAAGAAATGTTTCAATGATATCATCTTAATATCTTCCCATGGGGGAGGAAGAGAGGAATAAACAAGACTCTCAATGATTGTATCTTCTTTCACCAAGATACCTTTGTCACTAATAGGAGAGGTATCGAGAGAAGAACAATTATGATTGCTATGATTTTCCACGCTTGTCTAAACTTGTGTTATGACTTTCTTACAAATCCAATAGATGCTAGGAGGGTAGCCCACATGCTTGTCAAAGGTTTTATTTTGTTTTCTTGGATTATTCTCATGAGTAGCGAAAATAGAATCATACAAGGCATATGATACTCTGTAAATAATAAATTCTTGAAAATCAACCATGCTAATATGAAAAAGTAAACTATCTAAACTATGCAATGCTTTTGAAATGTAAAAAAATGTCCTACATATGTGAAATTATTAATACTAAAATGATTTTTGAAATGATTTAAAAATGACTACACTACATGTATGATTTGACCTAGATACATAAAACAAAAGTTCTTGAAACTTTCTAGATTAATACTATAGATTACTAGCAAGCCTAAGAAGTATAGAAATGATTCTTTTAATGATCATTTAAAATGCAGATTTGGACCTGATTCCAGACTAAATTACCCAGAGGGGTATATGAGTCCTAGTAAGTAATAGACACCACAAAATTCCCAGAAATCATGTAAAAAAACCTGTACTAGGACTAAATTGCCTAAAGGGCTGTATGATTCCTAGTTTATGATTTTGACACTAAACTCAACAAATTTTGAGTGAATGTTAAGGTTTTTAACTTGTATGCAATCTAGAATATGTGCAATTACACATTTCAAATGAAATTTAATGATGCACGATAGAAAAATGAAACCTATATGCACTTTTGCTAATGCAATATTTAGAAGCCCTAAATGCAAATTAACTAATGCAAGATCTAATGCAAAGCTGATGAAAGATAGATCTAGGACTATGATGCATGCCAAATCAGAAATAAGGTGTCGAAAGGCTAGGTTCACCTAAATGAAATGATGGGGGAAAATAGGGTGTTCCACATTTTAGGAGATGAAACACAAAAATGGGTTTTAGGACCTTCCTCCTACCTCCTTATATTCATTGAAGGAAACCTTAGAGATCTCAATATAAGGAGGGAATCAGGGAAAGAGGTCTACAATAAGGTGTCCTAGGGGTGTGATTAAAGATGAAAAGGGGGGTTCACCACCAAGAAAGGGCTTGGAAAGAATAAGATACAAATGATATGCAAGTATAACTATGCAACCTAAGATATGAAACTAAAAATTAGAGTAATTAATTGACAAAGAATAGAGGGCCACCTAGAAAATTGAAGATGCTCAGAATAAGCTCTAAAATCTTATAATTATGACTTTTGAAGCACAATGGGACTCATATTCCAATAGGGGCAATTTAGTCCTAGTTTAGGGTTTCAGGCCGAAATTGAATTTTGCAACTACTAAACAAGGATCTAAAAAAATGCTTGAAATGAGGTATACTGGGACTCATATGCCACAAGTGGTGATTTAGTCTCAGTACCAGGGCTGATCTAAAAATGTAATATCCTCTAGTATTCACCTATAGATTCTCTCCTATCAAATCTCTAGATCTGAAACTCTGAATTCTACTCTATAGATGACTTTCTCTTATCTTGCAATGTAGATGACAACTTTGAAAACTTTGTAACTTTTTTCAATATTTCTCTTCAATGAATCTTCAACCTAAATATGAAAATCACACATCATGGAGAGGGAAATTTTTTATTTTGTTAGTGGATAGGGGTTTTCCTTGGTCAAACCTCATTTTGGTAATCAAACCTTGAAATGAATATAAATAGAATAGAGGAAAGATGAATGAAAAAATATTCTATGTTGCAACTCACCAAATCCTTGGAAAAAAGGGTACAATCTTGTATGAGATGGCTAGCATGAATGTAGATCTTGACTCTTGATAGTATATTATGGATCTTGATGTGAATTCTTGCTTGAATCATAAAAATGTACAGCACAAATGTTCACTCAAAAAAATATGATGCATAATGACTTTAACATGATGATTTAATCTTGAAGAATGCTTGAAAATACTTGATAATTAGCTCTTGAATGCTCTTGAATTGGTAGAATTATTGAATGTTTAGATCACACTTGCTCTTGAAAAATTTCTAGGATAAAATATGTGAATTAACCTTTCATTTATACTTTTTTATGCCAAATTTATTGAAATTACTAAAATGTAGAAAATTGGGGCTCTTTGTACCCTTAGGATGGTTGTAGGGGTAATTTTCAATTTCACTCAATAACAAACCCTTGAGATTTCAATGCAAAAGGGAAAGAGATCTACAAAGAGAGTTGTCCTAAGGGCTGAATATGATGCTAATGAGGGGTTCACCACCAAGTAAGAACTTGGAAAAGACAATGAAATGCAATGTAAAGTGAAAAAACCTAATTGAATGCAAACTACAACTAAATGACCTAGAAAAGTGAGTAAAACAACATAGAAAACTATAAAACAAAATGTGTGCACCTGGGAATCCAAAGAAGGCGGGATGGAGATCTGGAATTCTAGAAAATCAAACTTTACTACTGACTGAGACTCATTTTCCAAGATAGGAAAATTAGTCCTATTTCTAGAAAATTGTGTAGAAACAAGAATCTGCAAAAACCTTAAAATTGGCATGAACTGGGATTCATTCTTCAGAAGTGGCAAATAATTCTAGTTGGGATTTTTTGGAACTTCAAAATCTAACTCTTCTCATCTTTGTATGATCTACCCTTCTTGATTGGTTTCTGAATCCAAATCTTTGATTTTCAATATGTAGGTGATCTCCAATGTATTTCAAGATTTGGTGACAAGTTAGACAACTTTGAATGATTTGCAACTTTTCTCCAATGTTTCTCCTTAAGAAATATGCAACCTAGACCTACAAATAAAACATAAAGAAGAGGGAAAATTTTATGGGGTTAGTGGATAGGGATTTTCCTTGGTGAAACCCCTTGTTGGTAATTAAACCTTGAAATTAAAGAAAATATGAATGGAGAATGATGAATGAACAAAAGAAAATGTTGCAACTCACCAAACCCTAGCAATAAGGTGTTACAAATATGCTTTAAATGGCTACAATGGATGCGGTTCTTGAATCTTGTTTGAATGATGTTGATATTGCATGAAACACTTGCTTGAACCATAAAATTTACAGGATAATTGTTAGCATAATAACAAACATGACATGATGATTGATGCTTAAGAATGCTTATAAAATTATTGATAATCTACCCTTGAATGCTCTCAAAATTATCTTGTGAACTCTTTTTAATGCTAGGTATGAAAATGAGTGAAAGAACCTTGTATTTATACTCAATTATGTAAGAATTCTTGAAATTACATTATTGCAAGCCGACATTAGATCTAGGAGAATAAAATCCCATCAAAAATTTGAATTATATTTTATTTTTGGCCACACGAGACTCATTCTCCCAAGGTGGTGAATGAGTCCAATTAGGCACAATGTATGAGACCAAAAACCAAAAGTGATAAGAAATATATGAAAATCAGTTCGAGGAAAAAACATCTAGGTGGGAACCATTCACCCAAGGTGGCGAATGAGTCCCAAATCCCTAAATCTAGGCCATGCAAGTAAAAAAAACTTGACTTATGATTGGTTAATGATTTGTGTCAAGATTATTCTTGAAAAGATGCAATGAATGAGGCTTGTGGATGCAAAATAGGGCTAATTAAAGCATAAGAAATCCCAATTATTAATGACAAGCCTAGAAAAATATGGAAGTGTGTTATAACACTTTACAATTATTTTTAAATAAGGTAAGGTTAAGATTGATTTTGATTAAAAATAGGTTTATTAAGTTTAGTTATTTAATAAAACCCTAGAGAAGTGTGAAAGTGTGTTAGAATACTTCACAACACTTTAGCAAGCTACCATTAAAATTCGTTAGTTCACAAGGGCCCAAGACCTAATGTGAATGTGCCAACCACATTACAACACTAAATCAAGAAAATATTAAGCCTAAATCCACAAAGAGGGCCCAAACAAGTGTGAAAATTTCATCGACGACATTTTTTGACACTACATTTAGCTCCCACTTTAGTGAGAGGATGAACCTACTTCAAACTCATACTAAATTAGAAAAACACATATCAAGAGGTGTTCAAATGCACCAATGAAATTAAGATGTGACAATGATTAAGAGGGGTGATCAAACCCCCAGGATCAAGATCCCACGACAAGCCAACATAGGCACAAAAGAACACACATGAGAATGATATAAAGAGCAACAAAAAATAAAAAGCATGCATTTTCAAAGACGAGAAGGAGAAAAGGTAAAAGAAAAAAGAGAGAATCAAGTCAAACTTTGACCATTTTTCCATCGTGATGTGGATCAAATCTAGGTTGTTCGTCCAAAAAAAAACATACTCACTCTAAGGAAATGGAACTCTTGGTTGTTTTTTGGGTGAGAAGTCCTAAAAGGTGAGACACATACACTCATGGATGGTATGAACTCACACACACAAAAGTGGCTTTGGGGAAATCCATTCCTCTTTTAGGCTTCCCACTCAAACCATACCAAATTTATACCTACTGATAAGTTTAATAAGGTGCCACACAAAAATGATTTTTGAGCTTCATGAGACAAGACAAAATCTGTATGCTTGGATCTCATGAATAAGCAAGAGGAATCTACAGGAATGCAAGCTATGTTATGCAAGGTGGCCATATAAATAAAAATTCAAAATTCAAAATAGTAAATGTTCAAAGCTTTTTTGCTTAGTTCATGCAAGGTCTTTAACTTAGGGAACATTTTTCCCAATGTCTCTAAGAGAGTACCAATCAAAGAATAAAAAAATTGCAACTTAGGGGATGCAGTGTGCCACATCAAGCCACTAAGAGGAATTTAATATGCTAAGATAGATCATTCTCATGAAGGAAATCACACCCAATGTCATCCAAAAAGTGAGAAACACATCGTATGAAGTAAGGAAACTGTAGCAAGAATCATGAAAAATAAAAAAATAAAAAAGAATAATGCCAATATATGCCACCACTTTAAAGAAGTTGTTAAAAACCATGGTATGAGCAATTATTTTAAAGTAGAAAATTAAAAATTCCAACAAAAAAGACATAAGAGATAACTTGGAAATCCCTATGCCAAGTCCTATGTTTCGAAATTAAGCTACGTCATGTAAGAGAAAAAAAGAAAAGACAGAGGTTGCCCCTAAAATGAAAACAGCAAACACATAAGGTATCTATGGATTTTTGGTCAGTATGTTCCTACTGCAATGTTTTTAGAGAGCTTGATATTGTTATCATTCCCCAAATACACATAGAACTAGAAGAATGACACAAAGAGAGCGAAACCAGAGAAAAAGATTTTGGGTCAACATGGAAGAGACATGAATGTCTCGATGCCTTGCGTTAGCCCCAAAAGGAAAACACAAGACAAATGAATAAGATAAAGAAAAGGAAAATCCTTTTGTGTCAACATGAAAGAGACATGAATTTCTCGATTTCTTGCATCATCCCCAAAAGGAAAACATAAGACAAAAATGAAAATGAAAGGAAAAGATAAATGAATAGGGAAAAGCTTATGACAAATAGAAGAATGAAGATACAAATAGAGGAATATCAAAAAGAGAGAGGACATCAAATAGAACATCACATGGGACCGCATTACACACATTCAATAACACAAAAGGAAAATAAATGATGTAAAAGACTAGTAAGGAATGTGTGAGTTAACCTATTAGTAGGTCGTCTGCCTTCCAATCATGTTCATTGTATACCAAAGGAAAACAACTAGCCAAAGGGACAAGAGCAAGTGGAAAACTAGGGCAAGCACCAGGTTCAACACTCTTTGTAGGAGATTTATCATTTAAGCTCATGAAAGAGAAAAACAATGTATTCAATTCATTATACACCTATTCATAATTTTTTGCAACCTCGTCATCATCATGTCCAAGTTAATCACAATAGGAGGTCAAAGGATAATTTCCATGGAAGATTTCAACTCTTGCTATGGTTTTTATATTGGATTGATTTTTTTCTGGGTAGGGGTGGAGTCATCTTGCATTGCTTTAGTCAAGTTTGGATCTTTATTTTCTTTATTTAATTCTTCATGTAACCTAAGATAAATAATGTGACTTCTACGCCTATTCTCTCTAACACCTTTGTTTCTTTTAGCTTTTTTTTCAAGTTGTGTTTTTGTAGGAGCAGTTTGATCAACCATAGGTTTGTTCTCTTCCCTAAGGTGAGGAACGAAAGGAACCACAGGAAGTTGTTCGACATATTTCTCTTTGAATTTTTTCACTTATTCTATTCTAGGAGGTGTGACGGGGTTGTTTTCGTTATCTATTGGTTGCTTGTAGGATGTAGGTGAAGTTTCTATCATAGGCTAGTCTTGATTGTTTGGGATTTCTTTAGGTTCAAGCATGGTTTTGTAAAGTATGGTAGGCTCAGAGGTGGATGGGGACATGTTTCAGAGGGATAGTTCTTCTATTTTCTTTGCTTTTGGATTTTTGGTAGGATAGGAAAAAGAAGTATTCTCAAAGTTTTATAGGTTACATAGGCTCAGGCCAAAAGGAATCTAAGGAAATATTTCCTTTGGAAGACAAAAGGTTGAATCCACAATGGTGGACAGTGAATATTTCATTGTCAAAGGAAAACTTTAAGTATTTATGCACAACTGAAGGTACATCTTTCATGGAAAGAAGCCATGGATGGCCCAAATTCATACAAAATTGGTCCAACTATGGGATGATGGAGAATGAGACATCTAATATCTTTGGTCATATTTGTAATGGTAAGGTGATTGATCCCATTGTAGGGCAAGAAAAACCATTATCTGTCTTAATCCATGCTTTCATTTTATTGTAGAAATCTTGATAGAGTTCATGCAAAATTAAGAATTCCTCAATCAAATTCTCTCCATATGTGGGATCTATTAGTATCCCATTAGTGTGCTTTTCATATATACAGCCAACTATGTAAAGAGGACTATCGGGTGTATTTTTATGTATATCCTTAGAGGAGAAAGCAATTTCAAGAGGGTTTTTAGTTCGTCCCTTACAAGGAATGATGTTTATCACTCCTACCATTTCATCTATATGATTTATATTTATAATATAATTGTTATCATCATCTGTTTCCATATTCATAATATCATTCTTTATAGTTTTGCTAGCTTTGGAAAATGAATTATTATGTTTTGGCATGGGGTTGGTAAAGATTTGTAGCTTTTGGTTAGGAGGAGCAATGAACTTATTTCCTTGATTGCTAACACCTCTAATGGAAAGACGGTCAGAATCAATGAGGTCTTGCACAAGATGTTTAAGACGCTTACAATGTTATGTGTCATGTCCATTTTTTCGGTGATAGTGACAATAAGCATTTAATATAAAGCTCAGGGGTAAAGGCTTATTAGGTTTAGGTGTTTTGATGGGAGGCAAGGTAATCATTTTATGTTCTAAAATTTAGGGCATTATGTTATGAAGGGTATTAGGTTAGGGAGTGAATTGTCATTTAGGGTCTTCATAGCTAAAGGTTATTGTGGCTTTAACAACAACTACTTGGTTATTATCATTGGGAGTTGTTTGTTGAGGAGGATTAAATTGAATGAACCCTTTATTCTGTCTTCTAAAAGTTTGGGAATTGTTTTGGTTTTCGGATTTAGATTTCTTAGTTCATCTAGAAGTACACTTTGTATTGTGAATACTAATCAAATTTTGATAATCATTGAGGACAATACACAAGTGCATGAAGGATGGGAATTTCATCATGATGTGCTTGTCTTGAATCTTTCTTTGTAAGATTTCTATGAACATCTTTTGAAGGTGAGGGTTGGGGACCTTGACATCGATTTGGGAATAAAGCGATTGGTAGCGTGAGATAAAGTCAGTTAAATTTTCTTCTTCTTTTTTCTTGCATCTCATTAAATCAGCCAAGGTCATTTTAAGAGTCATGTGTACTTTGAAATGGTTCACAAATGCATCAACAATTCCATGAATGAACTAACTAATTTTTTTGGTAAAGAGGAGAACCATTCCAAGGTGGTATGTTTTAGTGATCTAAGAAAGAGCTTAGCCAATAGTTTATCATCAAGGAAAAAGTCACTACATAAGGCAGTATAGGAATTAACATGGTTAGAAGGATCTTCCTTCCCTCCATATTTTTCAAATTTGGGCACCTCTACACCTTGTGGCATCAGTGTTCACAATATCTCCAAGGACAATGGATTGTTTGAGATATAATATGGTAGGTGGGCCATTTTTATTTTGATTGATGGTGGAAACTTTCATTTGGAGGGATGAAATGATTTGAAAGAGTTAATTAATGAGAGGTTCATTCCTTGTGTTATGAGATGGAAGTGACAAAGGTGAAGGGGTTTATGTGTTCATAGGACACGTGAATGTAATTCTTAGAGGTGGTAAAGTGGTAGGAGATATGACATGTGATGCCACATAGGAACTAAGGATGCTAGTAGGAATACCCAAGGAAGGAATCACATTACTAACTTGTTGCATTGTTGTTGTGAATTGAGGGCTGGTATAGGTAGGTATTGAGTTAATTGTTGTGGGAGGAGGAATTTGAGTTCCTTTTTGGCTTGACATTTCTTGTTGGAAAATAACAACTAATGGTTGAGGTGATATTTTCTCCATAGATTTGAACTATATTTTTCACAAGGTCAAGGCCATCTTCACTTTCAAGCATGCAGTGAATGTTATATATAGTAGGGATGGTAGTATTTGAAATGTTATTATTTTCCACTTGGTATTGTAAGTTTGCTAGGTCCTCATGAATTTGGATTATGCTTTCTCAAGAGACACTATCTTCCCTTGTTTCAACATACGTACTACTTGAAGGAAAAGAGTTATAAAGGTATTATCCATATATAGTGTACAAGTGTGAATACTAGGAGTGAAAGACCTAGACAACCCAAGATCCACAATGATTGTGCTATCATAGGATGACAAGAGCCTCAAACTTTGTCTCACTAAGTATTATCAATAGGACACCAAATACTCATGCAAAGGATACTAAATGCAAGGTGAATGCTAATGCAACGTAAGCTAAGAACAATGAAATGCTTATAGCTAAAATTACGGAAACTGAAACAAAAAGACATAAACAACAAATAGAAACTCAAAATGTGAACTGTACATACCATAAAATGCAATGTAGTATGTGCAGAGGGACTGACTTTCCCAAGGTGGTGAATGAGTCCCAGTGATAAATTTTTTAAAAAAAATTGGTTGATTTTTATGTTTTCTATGTGCTGTATGACCTAGATATGAGATGAAAATGCACATTTTGAATGGTTATAAATGAAATTAGATTAAAAAATGCAAGCTATATGAGCTTTCACTAATGAAAAATTTGAAACCATAAAATAAAAATTAATTAATGTAAATCCTAATACAATGTTAATGCAAGCATAACCTAGGATGAAGATGTACTCCAAATTAGAATTTTAATGATTAAAATGTGGCTTCACCAAAATGAAAGGTGAAAAATTGGGCCCTTTGTACCCATAGGATGGTTGTAGGGGCAATTTTCACTTTCACTCAAGAACAAACCCTTGAAACCTTAATGCAAAAGGGAAAGAGATATAGCAAGAGGGGTGTCCTAGGGGTTGAATATGATCTTCATGAAGGGTTCACCGCCAAGTAAGAACTTGGAAAAGAAAACGAAATTCAATGTAAAGTGAAAAACCCTAATTGAATGCAAAATAACACTAAATGACCTAGAAAAGTAAGTAAAATAACACATAAAACTATAAGAAAGAATGTGTGCACCTGGGAATACAGAGAAGGTGGGATGGAGATCTAGAATTATAGAAAATAAAACTTTACTACTAACTAGGACTCATTCACCAAGTTGGGCGAATCAATCCTATTTCTAGAAAACTGTGTAGGAATAGGAATATGCGAAAAGTGTATCCAAATTTGCAAAAAAATGAAATCTAGCTAGAAATGGGACTCATTTTCCAAAAGTGGTGAATTAGTCTAGTTGGGATTTTACAGAACTTTAAAAGTTGACTCTTCTCTTCTTTGTCTTCTTTTCCCTTCCTTGTTGGTATCCATATTTGAATATTTGATTTGCAACTTGTAGGTGATCTCCAATGTATTTCAAGACTTGGTGACAACTTTGACAAATTTTAATGATTTTCTTGAATTTTCTCCAATCTTTCTCCTTAGGAAATCTACAACCTAGACCAACAAATCAAACACAAAGGAGAGGGAAAAAATTTGTGCAGCTAGTGGATAGGTTCGCCTTGGTCAAACTCCTTGTTAGTATTTAAACCTTGAAATGAAAGAAAATATGAATGAACAAAAATCAAAGTTTCAACTCACCAATCCCTATCAATAAGGTGCTACAAATATGATTGAAATGGTTGCAATGAATTTGGTTCTTGACTCTTTGTTGAATGATGTTGATCTTCCATGAAACACTTGCTTAAATCATAAACTTTACATCAAAAGTGTTAGCACAATAATAAACATGACATATGAAATCCTTGACATGATGACTTATGCTTAAAGAATAGTTCTAAAATGCCTGATAATCTGCCCTTGAATTCTCTTGTAAAAACTCTTGAATGCTATGTATGAAAATGAGTGAAAGAACCTTGTATGTATACTCAATTATGTAAGAATTCTCAAAATTACAAAATTGCAAGCCGACATCTGATCTAGGAGAATAAAATCCCACTAGAAATTTGAATTAAATTTGATTTAGGGCCACACAAGACTCATTCACCTAAGGTGGTGAATAAGTCCCATTAGGCATAATGTATATGTTGCAAAGATGGTTTCTATTGTACCAAAATATTGACCTATTAATGCCTGATACAATTGTTGGATTTATACAAGATCCAAGATCCACAGGAGGTAGTTAAACCATGTCACAAAGCTCAAGTGCCACACTAGACCATGCCAAGGAGACCAAGGGAAACACCTTTAAACAATCCCTCCCTAGCACAAGCAAGGGGTTTGAACTTGTGACCTCGGCTCTGATACCAGTTGTTGAATAAACCGGATACTGAGAGGGGGGTGAATCAGTATCCACTAATTCCTATTGATAATTACCATTAATTGATTTCATTATAGAACAAAAAGGATAAATAACAAAACAAGACATTCATAACATTGAAACACTAGATTTTACGTGGAAAACCCAATGAGGGAAAAACCACGATGAGGATTATCTCACAATATATAGTTATATCAAAAGGACTAGCTCACTTCCAGATACAAAATCTCACTGCTTACAAAGGACTTGTTGTCTAAAAAGGAGGCTCACTGCCTACAAAAATGTATATTTTTTTTAGCTAACCACCAAAGTTGAACTAATGAAGATACACCTCAAGTGCTAATTCAATTCCCAAATGATCAGAGTGTTTTCTTGCAGACTAATCTTCAATTTTCACACTTATACTTCTCTTTTTCACATTTGCATCACACATCATAAAACCTTGCACATCGCTCTTTGTTTTCACTATCTTCAGATCTTCTAAACATCTTGTATATATACCCATATGTAATAGTTAATTCAGCATCAAAAGATAATTCAATCATCTCAAAATATCATGAAGTCAGTTGGGACCAAGGCTAGGCATTCACATATAATTCACAATCCAATCAACTAGATATTAGGTCAGCCAAAACAAAATACCAAATTGCAAATACAAAAATTGATGGCAACACATCCCCCAAACATTTGAGAATGCATACATACACACTTCCAACCGTTATAAACCTTTTCCCAAAACCTTAGATCATATCGAATACTAGAGAGTATATGTGGACCAAAAATATCAGAATTATCAGACCAAATACTACATGGGATAAACTGGTTCTATACACTAGTACAGGGTACCAGACCACCATGGTGACATCAATGACAAACTAAGACACATTTCCAACAATCTCCCCCTTTTTCATTGATTGCAACATTAAAAAAAATCCAATTCAAAAATTTATATCTCTCCAATATCTCTCCCCCTTTGACATCAATGGCAAAGGGTGCCAAAAAGAAAGAGAAAAATGACATGGTGACATTCAAAACTCCAAAAAATTCAAAACGTCCAATTCTTCAAACCAAAATAATTGTTTTTACTTCAAATACATTTTTGTATCTTTCTTTGATCACATGAAGCAATTTCTTCCATTCCAGAACAACATAATCCATTCTTGTAGACACACTTTGCAATAGTATGGGACCAAAAACCAAAATTGCTTAGAAATGTGTGAAAACTGGTTCAGGGCCAAAAGATCCAGGTGGGACCCATTTTACCAAGGTGGTGAATGAGTCCTAGATCCCTAAATTTGGGCCACACAAGTCAGAAACACCTAAATTATGATTGGTTAATGATTTTAATGTCAAGATTGTCCTTTAAAAGATGCAATAAATGAGGCTTGTGGATGCAAAATGGGGCCAATTAAAGCATAAGAAAGCCCAATTATTAATGAAAAGCCCAAAAAAATTTGAAAGTGTGTTACAACACTTTACACCACTTTAACTAAAGAAAGGTTAAGATTGATTTTAATCAGAAATAGGTTTATTAAGTTTAGTTATTTCATAAAATCCTAGAAAAGTGTGAAAGTGTGTTACAACACTTCACAACACTTTAGCAAGCTACCATTAAAATCCATTAGTTCATAAGGGCCCAAGACCTAATGTGAGTGTGTCAACCACACTACATCACTAAATCAATGAAACATTAAGCATAAGTCCACAAGGCCGACCCAAACAAGTGTGAAAATGTCATCGATGACATTTTTTGACACTACAATTACATCACTACAATTTGACATCAGATCTAGGAGAGTAAAATACCACCAAGAATTTGAATTTAAAATAGGTCCAAGCTAAGCAGGACTCATATGGTCGTTGGGGTGTATGAATCCCAATAGGCTAGGCTTGGGACACAATTTTCAAGAAATGCTATGTTTAATGCCAATTTCAAATCCAAGCCTCGAAACTTAGGTGAGACCATACGCCCAAGGTGGTGTATGAATCCAAGATCACTAAATCTAGGACATACAATCCAAAATCAATAAATTATGATTGGTTTTAAGATATGTGTCGGGATTATCCTTGAAAATATGCATTAAATAAGGCTTGTGGATGCAAAATAGAGCCAAATAAGGCATAATGAAGCCCAATTTTAGGAGGGAGGGTCCAAAAAAGTGTGAAAATGTAAAGGGATACATTTTATCTACACTATAGTCTTCTCCTCTTTTAATGTGAGAACACAATCTGAGTTTGACAAATTCATATTTAAGTCTACATAAAATGTGTCTAATGCGGGCATTCAGGATGAAGTTTTGACCAATGCTCCACCTTTTGTAACCACCACTATTGTGAATGAAAATCCATGAATACAAACCATGGTGGCAGGTCCTCAAGTAGGTTCTTCTCCTCTTTCCCCTTGGTTAGCAACACAAACATAGAAAAGGAAGAATCAAGCCATCTCTCCAGATGACTTCAATTTTGGTCATCTAGTTCCTCCAAAGACCAAGTCCACAAAGAAGGTCAAAACTCTTTCAAGGGTTATGGTGGATAAATCAGGTTAAATATATGCTAAGATAACACAACCTCCTGTAGATAAAACTTTAGAATAATTTGGTTTTTTAGATTATGCAATCACGAAGATTGAGATAGGCAACCAAACACATGAAAGTACAAACAAATATGTTCAACATGTAATGGCCTCTTTGATAGAAAATTATGATAGGGACAAAATCATCAATGATCAACTGATGTCTAAGGTGGAATAACTCACTTCCATGATCCAAAAGACAACTCAATATTTCGAGTCAGTTGAGCCTATTACCACAATTATAGAGGATCCTACATTTCAAAAGGCTAAGAGGACACATTCATAGGGAAAAGCTATTTATGAATGGATTGATAGGTAATTTGCACAAGGTACATAGTTTTTGAAATATTTAGTTGAAATTATCAACAACATGGAGAATGTGAAAGTAGAATTGAATCAAAAAATTTAAGGTTTTTTATAAAAAATTGCAAGAGTTAGAGAAAATTCTTGAATCTTGGAATAAAATGAAAGATCTCAAGCTTGATGTGTAGGTGTAAATTGGGATGATTCCCAATAGAAAATATTCATTAAAATCTAGGAGATAATGATACATAAAAAGGATGTCATCAAGGAGCTAATCAAGGATCTACAAGAAGCTCAAGAGATAGGTGGTGATAAAGTTAGATCTCATTGCTAGGATTAAGGAGCTACCTTGTCAAATACTAGATCATAGTCAGAAATTCCTTCCCATTGGTACAATTATCCATGAGTTTAAATCACTAATTCAAGAGAATATTGAGTCAAAATATTTTTCATTAGATTCTATTGACAAGTTGGTTCCATCTTCAAGTGACTCTTGATAACCTAAAAATAATATTAGATAAGAACAAGAAATAATGCATTAATATCAATGAATATGTCACAAGAGTTTTTTCCATATCCACCCATACGATAGGGCCAGATGATTCTAAAGTCAAATTTGCATTCAAAATATATGAAGACTTCATGGATAAAAATGAAGAATGAAGGATGTTCTTATCTAGAAAGTTTATTTTAAGCTTTTTCCTTTGTGCAATTTTTATTCTGTAGATGACATATTACATGTCTTTTGTAAATATGCAATTACATGTAAAAACAAAGAAGTCTTAAATCAAATCAGATTTTGTTGTTGAACAAGTTAATTTGGTTGTAACTTTGGGCTATTTTAGCTCTTGGATCTCCTCTATATATATGATGGAGCTCTTTTTTAATTGAGCCTTTTAGCTTGTGAAGAAAAGCACTGCCAAATTCAAGAGCATTTTGAAACTTTTTTTTGAGGTGTAAATCAAAATTCAATCAATAAAAGAAGCAAGTTCATATCCAATATTTTCCTTGGATTAAATTTTTATGTATTGAGATTGTTCTTATGTCTTTAACATTGTATTATCTTGTACATGATTGAATAGAGGTGTGAAAACATACATTCTATGAGGGGATTCAAAAATGATTTTGTAGACTTTTAGTTGCATTATTATCTTTGAAGATTATTCTTACATGAGAAATTTAGAGATAATTCAAAGAATTTGGGCTATGAGTTATTTTTTTCATTTAATTGATCTTTTGGTGGTAGATATTTTAGAGACTTTGGGCTACAACATATATACCATTATTTTTCTTTTCAAATCATCATAGAAAATAACAAAATACTTTGTGCTTTTGTTGATTTTCTTGCTACTGACACTCACTAGTGTCATTTTTATTATTCTTTCATCTAATTGAATTAGATATTGGTTATTATTTCTCAAACTAGAACTTTGTGGTTAATTACATGTTGTAATTGTTATAGGATATAATTGTAATTTTTATAAAAGAAAAAAAGTCTATTATGAAACAAGAAAATATGATAAATGGAAACACCCATGGATAATTGTAGTTTATATAATCTTAGTTAGTTACTAGTTGTTATTAGTGAGCAATAAGAAGGGAGCCTCCCATTTCTGAAAGAAGAGATTTAATCTCATTATAAATCTAGGGTTCATATCACCATTTTATATTCACTTAGTTAATTATAACTTAATATTCATCCAACAAAACTAAATGATATATCACTTGGATCACTAATCTTCCAGTCAAGATCTCAATAAGACAATATAGGTGTCATATTAGGACTCCCCTGGGTGGAAAGTAGTGTGGATGGAGTACATGGCTACTCTCTCCATTCTCATGGAATAATATTCTCTTTGGAGTCACAAAGTGTTCTCATGATACGTGAGGACAAGATGTAGGTCTCTCCTCAAGGGCATCTCTAGTCATTGTGTGCTCCTCAAGATCCCTCTCCATCAATCATTGATCTTGCTCAAATTTTTCATCACTACTATCTCCATCAATAGCCTCCTCCCTATCTATGTGATTCTCCTGATATTGTGGTTCAATATCACCTATAGGATGAGAAATAGGGAAGACACACTTGATACATGTAGTCCTCCACCATCTATCATAACTCGTTGAAGTACCAAAATCATCCCGGTTAGATGTCAGGCATGCATCTCACTCATGATCCTTTGAGTCACTAAACTTGATGTTTATGATGGATAGATGATACATGTCATGTGGCTTGGTGCCATTGCATATAGATCTCTAGTATGTAGGTCAAGGGATGGGTGCCATCTAAATTTGGTTGATCTATCTCATCACTCAATCAAAATATAATGACATATGTAATAATATAAGATCATATCAACCAAGAATTATTCTATCCTAATGCATCCTAACTACCTATCGTGCTAGACTTGGCAACTCTAGTAGAGTCCTATACAGTCTCCAAAAAATACATTATCACTACCTAATTAGTTAAAGGTAAGTCTCTAGTGTAATAGGTATCTACACTTCTAGGGTCACTTGAGTGTATAAGAAAACACCTGTGGATGTGAATATGGTGTTTCCATAAGGTATCCAACTAGCCTTATGCATCTGATGTGCTCAAATGCCCATACCTTAAGAATTTTACATAGGATAATGTTGCGGTCCTTGCATAAACAAAGTTCCCTAGATCATAATAAGCATGTACAAGCATGTTGTGTCCCCAAGCAAACATTGCTTACTCTTCCATCACTCATATAGTATGAACTAGGCCCCCATAGAAGTGTGTGCCTCATCCACGAGGCACTAGATTGAGTGTAACTATGATGATCATAATGCCTCAGATCAATGGAACATCAATGCTCACATGCAAGAGCAATATAAGCTAAATTTGGACCCTAAAATCAATCTATGTGTCGATTGGTGCAACAAAAATGATCACTCCTAATCTCTCGAGGAGATTGGAAGTCATCATGATACACATTCCTAACCCATACTAGTAATAAAAAAATGTATTTTACCTCGTCAAGTGTAATGGTCATCTCTCCCATTAGAAAATGTAAGGTAGAGGTATCTATATCCCACCACTCTACAAGAACCATCAACATAGCATCATGTTATCTCAAAAGAGGCGTGGTATACAACCAATATAGTGCAATAGTGTGTAACTTCTACCAATCCTCAATTTGAAGTCATGAGACTTGCTCTCAAAAAAGTGAAAACAAGTGTCATCCTAGGCATTATCATGTGTGTGGCATAGTCTATGAACAAAGCAAAAAATAATCATTAGTTGTGCATCAAAATGAGTAATAAACAAATTATAAGCATAAAAGAATGTAAGTCTAGATAGAGGTGTCATTTTAGGACATCGGTGCCCATGTGGGACAATGGTGCTCATTTTGGACATAGGTGCCACATAAGGACATTGGTGACATAACATTTGAAGAAATCATCAAAAATAATACAAAACAAGGAAATAAATTATAAGTGAAAAAAAACTCATCGATGGCATCACCTCACCTTATGTAGCGTCCACTCATAGGACCTCGAGTCTCAAGGGATCATATGGTCATCGATTCAAAATCCTTGCTCCTTGGGTTGGTAATGGAACTCTCTAGATCTTCAAAGAGAAAAAGTGAAAATAAATATAAAAATCATAATTTTTCTATATCTTATAGTCAAATTTAGTAACTACATTTTTATAGCAAATATCATTCAATTCATCATAATGGGGGCTAATGAACTCCAATTTTGATGTCATTTGATGTGTTGGATTCATAGTTCTATTCTTATTCATATAATATGGTTCTCGATAATTAGTGTTATGATCATCACGACCCTAAAATAAAAAATGTGTAACACTTTGATGTGGTTAGATTTCTACCTTGATTCCACCTCGATAAAGAAAGTGAAATTAGGGGGCATCCATTTATCCTTGTATTTCATCATTTTTTTTGGGATTAGCATGTTTTTGAACACCTAATGAATCAATTTTATAGGATGTGGCTCCTAATGTTATATTTTTGCATATAACAATGCTAGGGGCTTCATTCTCCCATTTGAAAAATAATTCACAATATCCTTATGAGTATCCTTTTGAAAATATGATTTACTTTTTATATTTTAGCTTGTATAAACACATAGTGTCATATGGCCACTAAAGTGGGGGCTAAATGTAGCATCATAAATTGTACTTCATTTTAGGTGATAGTACAATTTCATGCTTAGTTTGGACCTATTTTATGGACCCTTATATTAATGGATTTCAAAAACCCTTTAATTAGGCCCTAATTTCTAAAATTATGCATTTTTTGGCCCAATTCTAAATATTTTCTAGCAATTTGTAAGAATAAATCAAAGCTCGCATTTAATACTTTGACCTTGAAACTCAAATTTTAAAAAAATAGGCCTGGGACACTAGCACCTAGGGCACCTATTTCCCCTATTTTGGCTCCAAAATTAAATATGTTGGTGTTGATATTTTATTATTTGAAATTCAAATATCTTAAGTTGGCCATTAGAATCTAATTTTTGAGAAATTAGAGAAACGGGTCTTTGAATACCTAGTTTTTTCACCATTTGAAACTAGAGAATAAAAGGAGGGAAAGAATTGTGAATTTTGGAGAAGAAAGAGATCATTACATTCCATCAAGTGCATCCATATTGTCAGCTATCAAGCTCATTTTAAAATTTTATCAAACCTTATGCCATGATTGAAGATTGATACCAATAGAAGAGTATGCTGAATTCTAGGTTTGGGAGATGCATTTGACCATTTCCTTCAACCTAATAACTTGTTTCCTAGTGTTCTCATCTTCAAGATGTATATTGTTTACAACCTAAAGAAAGGTATCATTATGTTTCAAACTTTCTAACATTTTTTACTTCCTCTTAGTTAGATCTTGTCATTTTCATATAGCAATCCTTCTCTAAAGCATTTGAGTAGGATTTTATGCATTTTCAGCTCATAATAGCCTTACACAAACTTAATGTTAGGGCACACACATTGTTACCAATCATTTCCATTGGCTATTATGGAGGTAGAAATTCCAAAACATGGACTTGATTGAGGTGAACTCTTATATAGCCACCATCCACCATCTTTTTTTTTAGATTTATTGCAGGTCTAGATCCAAAAATGAATATTTACAAAGTAGATATTAGAGAGTAGATAGAGAGCTTCAAACCTAGATTTTTATTTCCAAAACAAGCCTAGGAAGACATTGGTACCCCCGAAGGAAATGATCTCAAAAATAAATAGATAAAATTTATATCATATGTGCCAAGTGTCCTTCTCAGTGTGTCAAAATTTCTATTATAGTTTCTCGGTTTCCATAATCTTGCATTTTTAGATTAGGGCATGCAATTTAATTAGGTTAATATAAGAAATTCAATTCCAATTCATTTCCTAGTCTCTAAAGAATAAGATCTAGGTTTGATTTTGCCATCTTCTTGGTTGAAATTTAATCAAATTACCTTGATTTACATTTTAATGTTGTTTTTAAAAAATGAATCTCATCCTAGTATTCTATTTGTCAGACCTAGGATCCCTTTTTCATCAAAACATGAACTTATGGATATTTATATTTACTTCAATAAAAAAATTGTACCAATATGTGGAATTTCAAAGAAATGGGATAATATCTATGAGATAACCTTTGGATTTCAAAATCTAGGTCTTCCTAAAATATATCATGTAATGTTTTATTTCTAAAGTGAGAAAAGCAAAATAAAAAATAAAAATCTAAACAATCCTAAGGTAATGCATCAAATATATTATAGATCGCTCAAGATAATTTAGAAGTTAGATCATTCCATAATTTCCCTAAGCTACAAGAGAGAGGTAATTCATAATAAATGACAAAGAAAATGGTTTCCAAGGAAATTGTAAATTCTGAAGTTGAAGCTTGAAAGAAAGCTGCCAATTTGAGAAGAAAATAGAAATGATATTATAGGTAATACAATTTAAACAAATCAAATCAAGGAAAACAATATATGGAATACTATCTTTGTCATAAGAAAATTCATATAAAAGAAATATGTTGGGATCTCCATCCTTGTAGTATTTGCAGATTAAAGAATCATTTTGAAAAAATATGTTGGAATAAAAAATAAAAAAATGAATTTATGAAAAAATATATGTAAAGGAATTGTGGATAGATTGATGGATTTAATTAGAAAAATATAACATATAGGTTTGAAAGGTTGTACAAATATAAATATCTATATGTCTAAAATGATTTAAATAAATAAAAAGTTTGGATATTTGAATAGGATGATAGATGCTTTAAATAAAAGGAACTCATTTCTTTTGAAAGACATCATGAATAAGTTTGTAGGAAGCATACTTCTAGATTATTATTTTTAGATCTAAAAATTAATTGGCTTCAAATGAATCGATAGATTTTTAATCACTATAAGAACCACTTGAATTCCATGCATGTATAGGCATGAGATATGTATTTGGAACATTTTATATGTGAAATAAGTAACATTGATTGCAAAGATTATTACTAAATCTAAAATTTGGAGTGTTGATCACATAGATCATTGATAAATATAAAATATTGTAGCAATAATCACAAAATTCATTACTAAATCGAATTTTTTGTAGAATTGTTTGCATAGATCATTATTGAATCTAAAATTTTGTAACATTGATCAAAAAGATCATTGTTAAATCTAAAAATTTGTAGGATTCATCACAAAGATGATTGATAAACCTAAAAAATGTAGCATTATAGCATTGATCAAAGAGATCGGTTATTAAATAAACTAAAACATTACGATATTGATCAACAAGACTGTTGCTAAATCTATGAAAATTTTAATTGCAAAAATAATTAGAAATGGTTTCACCTCCTTTATTGATATAACTATGAAAGACATCCCTCACAAGACTTTGATTTGCTTTGCACATTCGACGCTGTCAGTGAGTATTTCCTCCATATTATACTTGTACGAGAATCCCAGATCTATCAGTTTCTTGGAAGAAACTGGTACAACTTTCTTCCACTCATCTTCTTCCTCATCATTCCTTTTTCACATAACAATGAAAAAAATTATTAAACAATTCCCATGACTATGAAAGAAATATGGAGTGCTGAGCATTAAATTACTTACCCAAACGCCAAGGAGATTTCTGGATATCGCTTGCGAAAGAAGTTTAGAATGTCGGCAACGGTAATGGGATCGGAACAGCACACATATCGACCTCCTACGGATGGGTGCTCCATCAAAAAAATGTGGGCACTGCATACATCTTCCACGTGAACCAATGGCACCGATCCTATCGAATCCTTACTCGAAATTGTGACTTCATAAAGTAATCTGTTTCCTGAGAAATTTCAAGGTTCCAATTCTCAGTTCATATATGAAGAGACGAAACCATAATTGCAGATGGATAAACACTAAACGAATGCTTCCGAGTTATAACTGAAGTGGGTAAATTACCTGTGAGTGAGGATACCAATGCTGAAACGCTCCCTGGAATAGTGGGGGTTAGAGAAGGGCCTCCCGCCGCCCCTACCAACACTGTTACCACTTCAATCTGCTCCTCCGCTCCGTATCGCAGAGCTGCTTGCTCCGCCAAAGTCTTCGATACTGAATACATCTGAACATAAGATCTACTCTAAGATGGGCCATCAATTCTAGTAATCATTATTGAAGAAAAATTTGCTAACACTTACCCCAAAAACTGCGTCTTTTTCTTTGATATAATCGACAGGAGTCCAGCAGGATTCATCAAGAACCTCCTTAAGTTGTCCGTCTTCACAGTTTTTGCTTTTTTGCAAGCTCTTAGAATGTCCACCGTCCCGTCAACGGTAGGCTGGACAATATCTCCCTGATACCACTCCATTCGCTGTCTCAATCTCATCCTCAAAGCATGGATAAGATAATATGATCTGGGTAAGTGGATATATGAATTACCTGGAAATCCAGAGAAGTGGCCAAATTGATGACGAAATCGCAGCCTTCAACAGCGGAATCAAAGCTGCCATGTTGCAAGAGATCTGCTTTGAACAGATGGAGTCTTTTTTTTGCTCCCGGAAGGGATAGCAGATGACTATTTTTAGCAGGGATTTCTACAGGAGATCCAAAAATAAATAGTTAATATAGTGTATGAATGAAGAAGAGATTGAAGATGAAGGAAATGGGGATTTACCGGGATCTCTTAAAGTAGCGTGAACTGAATAACCCTTTGCAGCAGATTTTTGACGAGGCACGATCCGATGAATCCTGCCGCCCCTGTTACGCACACTCTTTCCATCTTACAGTCTTCTTTATCCATCTCCTCCTCCTTGCTATGATTAAGTTGCCCAATTCCCACGGACTCACTATTTACAATTTCGCGATGGAAAATCTGAAGCCGGCATTCGTGATACCTAAATCTCTGACATTTTGAGCATAGCCTGCTGGTTTGATAAGGGTATGTGTAAAAGAACCTATGTGCCACGTGTCACATAGTCAAACACATGAAAACTAAAGAAAATAAGATAACGAAGGCATGTCGTCGTTATCTTTGAATGTTCTTTAGTCTAACTGAAAATTTCAGTGTATTGTAAGCCGGCATATTATTTTAGAGCCAATAATCAAAGCCGTCGTTTTCAGGGAAACACTGTAGTTTAGCAAGATTCCCAGTCAACATACAATTTAACGTTTATGCTACTTCATCTTTTATCACGTTCACACCTACTCCATTATTTTATTTAGATTTTGTCCTCTATCCACATTGCCTCGAAGGCCGTGAAGAGAGTGTAAAACCCCTTTTTAACCCCCCTCTCTCAGATATTATGCAATCACAAACTAAATTAAAAATAGGCTATCATGAAAATTATATAATTTGACATTTATCTATGGAGAGTTTTATATCTTCAAAAGTTCAAATCTTCTTATTTATTTGAGTGTATTTAATTTGTATCTATAGCTTATAGTTTGTTGGCAAATTTCATATTTTGAAGTTATATTTGATGTTATGGTATAGATATAATAATATTTTTTTATTTTCGAATACATTGAATTTTCTGTTATTAGAATTAAAATACATGTAAATGCATTTTTCATATTCTCATTCTCTTTTTTTTCTTTTCTTTATCTTCTTGTTCTTTTTTCTCCTTCCTCTTTATATTCAACTTCTATTTTCTTCTTTAGAGCTCATACATATGAAATGCTTCTTCTAATTCATCCAAATAAGAAAAGCCATTATATAATGGCCTATACCATTGACTAGCTTCAACACTTATGAATAGAATAAGACCTATTTTTTAACCATATATTCTCTTATATTGGTTCCACCATCCTAGTGTATCTCCACTTCCATCAAACTCGGGAATATGTATTGAAACTAGGGTATTTCGAAACCAAAATATTTCATTGAATCTACTTTTCTACCATATATCCTTGACCCAATCTTGACCCAATCAATTCATAATGTAACCAACCTCAAATGCCAAAATGTCACCAATAGACTCCTAATGAATTTTCAAGATATTTCTAAAAATTAAAAAACACTTTAAAAAATCAATGATTCACTTCCTAGAGAGTAAATTTATGTAAAAAATAAAACACTGATAATCCACTCAATCAATTGTTGATAAAATTCTTCTTTTTGAATTATAGATCCCTTATATTATCCAACAACTTCAGTAATGGAAATATAAAAACTCAGCCATTCGGAATGTATTGGTGAATCTTCAAAAATTAGGGTTTCATCCTCACATCTTCCCAAATCATAACTATGATATCACCTAGTAAGATCCACATATAATTATTATTATAACCATGCAATGTATACTAGATATCAGAGATACCAAAAGACATTTTTGTAGGCCAAGATGACTCCATATCCAATATATCTAGAAATTCAATAAACCCTTGAGGTAGGGTAACGTCATATAGTACTCCTTATGGAAAAAGACACTCCATGCTATATCTCATAGATATTCGAAATATAATATCATACTTCACACATACCCTTACAATTACATTCACTTTATTTATATATACTACTTTCTAATAACATAATGAAGGGGTAATCCTAATGAAGGCCTAGTCATCACCTAATATAATTAATTATACATACATTCACACATGACCTAATATAATATACATAAGGGATCAAAAAATTTGGACCCTTCAATTGTCTTATGATTACATATTTAAATCTTTCAAAATTTAACTGTCAAAGAGTCTTGAAACCGATTTTCAAAGAGTCCTTAAAAATTAAAATACAATTTAAAAAATATAAAATTTAACATCCAAAGAAATGCACGACTATTGCTAAGGTAGATGATTTTTTGGGCCCATGTTTTCTTTGTTTTCTAAGGCCTGTTGATTGGTTGCCATACGTTCTTTTTAATCCTTAAGCACCTAAGTGACAACTGGAATCTTAGTGTGCTAAGGGATGGTGACATTTTTGGTTTTGTGTTTCCAAAGAGTTTTGTTGCTACGAAGGGTGTCAATTTTGGCAGTGAGATTGGTTGGAAATTTCTCATACCAAAACAATGTTGAATCAATTTTGGCCAATCTCGTCAAATTGTCTTTATTGAAAGCTTGCTCACCTGGCAATATATCAACCACCTTCTGAAATTCTTCTTTTAACTCATCAACCATGGCCACACCATCATTGTCTTTCTTCTTAGCTAGCAACTAAAACATGAATTTTTTGATGAGATCAACATTTATACGGTTGCATCCTTTTAGTAGCTTGTTTTCTTCTTGGATACTTTTTTAGGAAGGATTTTTTCCATTCAATAATTCTTCTCAACATTATGCACCTTGGTTCATCTACAAATGGGATATTTATTCTACTGTAGCTTTGTCCAAACCCATATCTAGAATTTGCTAGGTCTTGGTTAGCTTATAGCCATAGGGATTCTTCATGTTTACAATTTGATATCTCAATTTTGATAGCATTCTTTACCAAAGTCAATTCATCATGGAATTTCTTTAACTTATCAATCGAAGGAGGACCTTTGGCTTTTAAATCTATTACCTATACCTGAGTAATTTTATTGTAATAGCTATCTCTTTGCACTTTACTACCAATCTCATTCCTAGCTGAAAAATTGGGATCAAATGAAGAACTTACGTGACTGATAGGTTGGGGAGAAGGATTTTTCAATTAATTTAGGCAATTTGAGAGTAATTCTACTACCTTCTTCAATTCATATTTATCCTATTTATATTTTTCACTCATCTCAGCTAACCTTATGGAAGTCACTTGAAAGTTGTGAATCTCACCATCCTTTCTTGGGGTTTCCCAAATCCACCTTCATCATATTTTAGTTAGCTAAAGTAGTCTGAATAGGTTCCTTTTGTCTAGAGTAGTGTGCAATTTCTATGAACAAGTTCTCAAAATCACTATCCTCCATTAAACTTGAGTTATTCTTTAGTTTCTTAAGCTTGGGAGATTTAAAATAATTGAACCACAATGTTATCATCTAGAAGATTTGTAGGTACTATCTTCCTTTTCTTAGATAATGTGTTTTCTAATGATGAAGGGGAGGAAGTAGTACCAATGGCTTGAGATGAAGAGTTTGGTGATGAAAACTTGAGTGCTCTCTTTAAAGGATTCTTTGTTACAATTTGCAAATGGAAGGGAAAGGAGGGAGGAGATTTACCCTTCTTTGTAATCTTGTCAGTTACATCCTAAGAGGGGCTCATTTGTGCTTCAGAGGGATTAACATCCATTATTTCAATTTCTTGTTCTTGTTCATTATCTCCTTCCTTTTCCTTCTCTTTGTATTTCTTTGGTTTCTTCTACACGTAGTTGTCTTTGGGTAGACCATTACCACATATATCTTCTTAGGACCCTTTCTCCCCTTTGGGAGTTATTCTCCATCTCCATCTCTACTTGGTACAACTATATGTCGTATGAGAGGTGACACTACGGTTGATGAGGAAGTCCCTACGTTATTAAGGTTATTTTTTCCTCATGTCCTTTTTCCTCATTTTGGATGTCTTAGAAGCCTCAACCTTTTTCTTTGGAAGCCATATTTGAGTATAAAATGAAGAAAAAAAGGGACCTTAGGATCTTAGCCCTAGGGTTTGAGCAATTTTTCTAAACGTGTTTCATTAAATAATTGAGTTAGCAAGGGCTTTATAGATTTGTAAAATGTATAAGACCAACTTATAGCCTAAAAGGTCATTCAACTTGTCATTGATATGTTTTTTTGCAACATGAGCATAAAGTAGGAGCTTAACGTATGAGCACAAGTTGCACAATATGCAATACAATATTATCATTGATGTCAACATTGTGATCCAATATGAAGATAATTGCTCACACCATTTTATATAGCTTGAGCATGTTTGAAGATGGTTATCCAGTGGATATTTGCAAGAAAGTTTGATCCGGTGAAGATAGATGAAAGGGAAAATGGCTAAGTGTCAAAACAATGTTTTCTATATATAGGACATCAAATATTTTGGTTTGCAGCATTGGTCTGTTGTGTATAATATTGCTTTGCGGTTTTGGTGTAATTTTATTGGATCCTAGAAGAGTCTATTTCCATAGTTTCACAGTGTTTCAGACTCTAGTGTTGAAGTTATGAATGACAGAAGTTTTAATCTGTTAGTTATAGTGTTACCAATATAGTATGTATATTTTGGAGGATCCACATTACTCTGTGGATTGGTATCTAGCTTTGCAGATTTGTGGAGATGTTGATAAGTGTTAGTAGTTCCTATATTCCAAGTGGCATGAATATTTGAGGTTCATGTTTTCATTTGAGGTTGAACAATTGATGCATATTGACATTAAGTCATTACCGATGTCTACCTAATAAGTTTTGGGCATTGTGGAGTTTTGAGAAGTATTGATCATTTATGTGGGAACTATTATAGGTCCATGCACTTGTTATAAGTTTTGAATCTTGGTGTGAAGTATGTATGTGTTTATGATGAGCTAACAAGGTATATTTTGTATCATACATCTAATTAGGTCGACCTAATTGATGTTGTAAGTGTTTGTGGATGAAGCAGATATATATGTAAGATCTTTTTTGATGTTTTGAAGATAGAGATGCAATGGAATGTGTAGTTGATGTGAATTTGATGTGAATGTGAATGCAGAGTAGAACTGAAACATAGAAAATTGTCACTCTATGTTTTGGGACATAGAACCATCGATTTCCTCCAGGTTTCATTCAAGGAAACCAAAGAGACCTCAATCTAAGGATGAAATTAGGGAAAGAGATCTGCAATAAGGTATCCTAGCGGTGTGATTAAATACTAAAAGCTGGTTCACCACTAAGAAAGGGCTTGGAAAGAAAGAAATTCAATGGTAATTAGACCTAATTATGCAACCCAAGATATGAAACTAAAAATTAGAAGAATGGATTGAGAAAGGATAGACAAGCACCTGGAAAGTTGAAGAAGCTTGAAACAAGGTCTGCACTGCTAAAAATATGACTTTTAATACACATTGGGACTCATACACCAGTAGGGGCGATAAGTTCCAGTTTAGTGTTTTGGTCTAGAACCAAAATCTGCAACTACTAAACCAAGATCTATGAGAAAATGCTTGAAATATGGTATAGGGCATGTGTAGGATCATGATGGGCCAAAAAGTGGCAATATGAAAAAAGTAGCATTTTGCATTCACCAAAAAATTTGAAAATCCTGAGTTGAATTTTTTTGGTTTGGGTGTCAGTACATTGCTCCATAGCAATACCCAAGCCAAATTAATACAAATCAAATATCCAATACAAATTGGATATCCAATTTGGGTCCGGTAATATATACCCCAAAAAGGTCATTTTAAACTCATTTTAATACAAAAGGTAATATTTTGGTGTTATAAATTGGATATCCGATTTTTACACACATAGACCTGTTACCAATATTTCGCTATAGCTCAAATGGTGGAGCTGACTTAAATGTTGTTATATTTAAAAGTGAAATGCGATTATTTCTGAATATGCTTGTGTGTTGTTTTGCACTTTAGCTTAGTTCATTAAGTGATAGTTATGCTTTGAAAAGAGGAATCATAATTTCAGAACTTGCTATTCAATAATTTGCAATCAAATGAGTAAACAATAAAACTTTTCAAATGCTTTCATTCATTTCATAAAGTGATTCATATTTAAAACATTTCATTTGATTGCAAGAATACAAATGCTAATACAAATTTGCATTGAGATGCATTTTTTCTTTTCCAAATGAAAAGAAGAAAGGATAAAATCAAATATCCACACAAGTCGTGGATGTGACTGTCACAGTGCATCATAAGTAGCACACTACACTATGGAAGATGCATAAGGAAAAAATCACATAAATATAAACATAATCATCATTGTCTGATTGGCTGATGACCAGCACAGAAGTGGTGCACCATTTGTCTTTATTTGAGCTTTGTTGACCTATATGAAGAAATCTAGAGAGATGTCAGAGGCTCTGACTATGAATATATCTATATGAACCATAAACGATAATATAATATGCTATTGATCATGCATTGAAATAATCAAGGGAAGTGCAGAGATATGAGCTGAAGGAGAAACATCAACACAAACATGATATATTGTTTTTTATGCTAACACTATTTGTTTCCTTTTACAGGTATAGGAAAATCCATGTAGCTATTTATCTTTGAAGACCAGGCATGTGGGAAAAAATGGGCTCCCACAAGGGTAGAGCCCTACATGCTTCCCTTATATGTTACAAGAGGGCTGAGAGAGTAATCACAATCATCATAGTCATCAAGAAAAGAAGTGCAACTGAGAGGGTAAAGAAAGTTATCCATCAAGCCATTAAATCAACTGTGCATTCATAACAATTAGGTAAATGCTTTCTGAAAGCTACAGGTGAATAGTGGGTTTAATCCACTTAATCAGATCAACATATAGAGGTGAAAATTGCAAAAGAATGCTAATTAGATAGCTTATTCTAGTAAAAGTTATCAATCTATCATGCTTTCAAGCTGTTGTTTCAAATATTGTTTTTCTATTTTTTAATACTGTTCGCCTTGTAGTGTTGTTTCATATTTATTTTTTTGGAACAACAATGTCCTATCATTTAATATTGATAGTGAACAATGCAAGTTATGGAGGTTATGTCAAGAATAGGTAAATTCATGAAGATTTTGTTGCTAGAATAAATAGAGCATAAAAATGCATGGAGATATGTGAAGAGTCTTAGGTTTACATATGAATAATGAAAGGTTACAATGATTTAAGCTACCCACATGGTTATTTTGTTTATGGAGCAGCAGGATATGTTCTCGTAATGTTATACACCTAGGTGGGGTTTTATCAGAAAGCAAGGTTTTTTATAGTTCTCTCATGTTCAAATTCAAATATAATAGAAAATGCAGGTTAAAACATAGATTTCTTGGAAATACAGAAATACCCACATTGGGGTTTCATTTAAAATTCATTTTTTTTACAAATAAGAAAAAACCCACATACAGATTTTTCTCAAAAGCAGATTTTATTCATATACAGAGATACTCACATGGGGTTTTCACAAGGAATGCAGATTTACCACCATTTTGTAGATCACCCATATGGGGTTTTTTTAATAAAGCAAAAAACAATGTATTTTCCAGAATACCCATATGGGGTTTCTACACAAAAAATGGAAAATGACAAAAATCATTCTTTACTGCATGAACATGGCATGGCCTCGGAAGGGGTCTATATTTTTGTTACTCCAAAATAGCATCATAGTTCCATGTTTGAGTTTTTGAGAGCTTTCATTTTTTATGTAAAGGAACACACAGAGATATAATGCAGATTTCTTCATGAAATCATAGTCAAAAACACACATGGCGCGGCCAGTTCAACAGGCCTGCATTGTTCTAAATGATATCAGCCATTCTTTACAGGAAAAAAAGTAATAAGACTCATGAGCTTTAGTATGGAGAGATAAAATATAGAGAAAGAGTTTTGAAAGGAGAACTTACCCTTATGTTTGATGTTTAAGAAGCTTACAGGCCGCACCTAGCTCGTTTGGAGCTCACAATGCTTGGGTCGAGCCCTCCATTGGTGCCCAAGGAGGAGATAGCAAAGCACAGTGAAAAGAATGCAAGAGGAAAATAAAAAAATAACGGAGGACAGGCTATGGCCTTTAGAGGCATTTTCTTGCTTTCAAAAAACAATGGAGAAAACCTTATGTTAAGGAAATCAACTCACGATTATTGGTGGAGAAGAGTCGACTAGAATGGAGGAGAGTTTGAAGCTTCCAAAGCCTTCACAAGCTAGGGTTGAGGATGGGAATGTTGGCAGCTCTTTCAAAGGGCTTTCTTTCAAAGAATACAAAGTGAAATGATGCGAAATTTAGGGCATTGGTGGAGTTTTGTTCTTTAGGGTTTACCCCAACCCTATTTTCGATTTAGATGATATTTTGCCTTAGTTTCATGCATAATATTGTCTTAAGTCGAATTTTATCATGGGGGCCAATCCAAGGTGTTTAGGTCACCCCTTATGTATCGATACCTTAAGGCATTTTAATACATGCCTTATTCTCATAGAGCCTTAAGTGTATTATTTCAATTATTGATTTTTTAGAAATCAATCAATTAGGATATTGAGAGAATAGTATGCCTTAGGATTAATATTGATAGGAGTATGGCTTATTAGTATTTATTTTTAATTGTTTTTGGAGAAAACAATTTAAACATGTAAGGAGGGGATTATAATTCTATGATTTTTTATGAGAAAAATCAAACTTTGTAAAGGAGATATAAGGCTTATATGCAAAGATTTTTTAATCTTTTAATTGTAAAATGAAATAATAGAGAAACTGCATCATGTAAAGAAGAAGCAAATCAATGCTTTATAAATTGCTTTGTTTTCTTGCTATTTATAGCAATTAAGGTTGACTTTTCTTCTTGGTTGGAATTGGGTTTTCAGTTGAAGAGATAAGGTATTTTTCTTGCTTTAAAAGCAGGTTTTTGCTTTTTTTAGAGGCTTGACAATTGATGCATGCAAAAAGTGTGACTTTCCACTTTTATGCCAACTTTTTGCATTGTTTTTGGGACCTTTTCCTTGAGCTTTTTTCGAGAGCTCAGATTAGGGTTTGAGACATATATCTTTGGAGAAAACTTAGGGTTTTCCAGTCTTAGTCTATTTTGGCTCTTACAAATTTTTGAGCTGAAACTGTTGTTGTACTCAATGAGATTTTTTTGGCATACTCCTACAGTGAATAAAAGAACAACATTCCTACCTACCATATTTTGTGTCCATTTACAATTCAGTTGATGTTATTCTTGTGATTTTCAGTTTTGAGAAATCCTTGTTATGTCCTAGGCTATAGTTTGATGCAGAAAAGTGCAAAAAATACAAGTTGGATGTTGTGTTTTGAACAAACCTTAATGTGAAGTACTTATGTAAATTTTTTATTGAGAGGTTGTGAAATCTTTGTTGTTTTTTTGAGCACTGTTTGTGAGGAAAATCCAGAATACTTTGTATTTCATCATCCAATATTTACAAATCATTTCAAAGTCATAATTTTTAAGTTCTGTTTTTTCTCTCTATCTCTTTTCCAAGAATATTTTAGAATAGGATCATTATATGGAGAACCAGCTTGCCCTGGAGATTCTCTTTCCTTATAGACCACCCACGCCTGGAAAGAGTTTCAATGTTGCAACAGATAGTCTGATTTATGCAAATCTGATGGGGTGCATATTTGATTGCTAACAAGACCCAAGAGTAATTAGGAGATGGAGGGTGGACAAGAGAGAGAGAAATGGAGAGAGAGGGAATGGTAGAGATACGGAGAGAGAGAGGGAAAGGGAGAGGGAGAGACACGGAGAGAGAGAGAGGGAAAGAGAGAGGGAGAGAGAAGGAGGCAGAAGGGGAGGGGAAGAGGGGAAGAAGGAGAGAGAGAGAATTAGGAGGGGAAGGGAGAGGGGAAGAAGGGGAGAGAGAGAGGGATAGAGAGAGAGAGAGATAGAGAGGGAGAATGAGAGATAGGGAGAGAGAGATAAGAAGGGAGAGGAGAAGAGGGGAAGAAGGAGAGAGAGAGAGAGAGAGAGAGATGGAGAGAGAGAGAGAGAGAGAGAGAGAGAGAGAGAGAAGAGGGGAAGAAGAGAGAGAGAGAGAGAGAGAGAGAGAGAGAGAGAGAGGGGAGGGAAAAGATAAAGGGGAGATGGAGAGAGAAAGCGGGTCTGGGAGGGGAAGGGGAGGGGAAGAGGGGAAGTGGGGGAGAGGGAGGAGAATTGGGAGGGGAAGGGAGGAGGAGGTAGAAGGGGAGAGAGTGGAGAGAGGAGGGAGGATGAGGGAGAGAGAGAGATGTGGTGGGGGGAAAGAGAGAGGAAAAGGAGAGAGAGAGAAGGGTCAGGAGGGAAGGGAGGGGGAAGAGGGGAAGAAGGAGAGAGAGAGAGAGAGAGAGAGGGGGAGGGGAGGGAGGGGGAGAGAAGGGGGGGAGAGGGAGGGAGAGAGGGGGGAAGGGAGAGAGAGAGAGGGGAGGAGGAAGAGAGAGGAGAGAGAGAGAGAGAGAGAGAGAGAGAGAGAGAGAGGAAGAGGAAGGGAGGAGGGAGAGGGAGAGAGGGAAAGGGAGAGGGAGAGAGAGAGAGGGAGGGAAGAGAGGGAAAGGGATAATATTTAAATATTTAATATATTAGTTATATAATATTTAATATTAATTAGTTATATAATATTTTATATATTAACTTTATATATATATATATATTTATAAATTACATAAAATATAGAAATAATATTTAAATATTATATATAATAATATAAATACATAATTTCATAATAGATTATATCATCAATTGTATATTATATATTAGATTATATAAACTATATTGTATATTCTAAACTAGATATATTAAAATAAACTATAAACTCTCTATTGCATTTTTTAAATCATATATTATAAACTATATTACATTTTTTTAAATCAGATATCCGACTTGAATCGGATATCTGATATTTTTGACACAAACCTTAGTGCCTAGGGGTTAGCCTCGAGCTTTCTTTGTAATTTGGCTAGGACATGCCAATCCTAAGAATTCAACACAAAAGACATGTTTAACAGCTTACCTTGCTTTTCTAGACTTCGCTCATGTGGCTAACGACCTTTTTCTTACCCAAAATTGATGAAACAAAAATGGTTTTTAAAGAAGATTCTCAGCCTTCCACCAATATAAATTATGCTTTACTTTGAATTTAATAAATTATTATTATTCATTTTCTATTTGAATTATGACTAAAGTCTTGATTGATAGGCTGATTGAAAAACATATATAGCTTTCAAACGGTATCACATTTTTTTAATCTGAAACATGTGTCACATTTTATGCTTCACATACTATATAGGATTAAAAAAAAATGAATTTCATGAATTTTTGACCAAGTTAAGGTGGTCAGACATACAAGTTTTTATATTTTTTAAAAGTTGTTATAAAAAAATCATAATTAATTATTTACTTGGAGAAAAATTACAAAAAAAGATGCATCACATCGGGACATGAGTCCTCTACTTATATCTAAAATATTATCATTTTATTGTGGTTAGGGTGGTCAGACAGACACCTACTTCTAATTTTTTTCCTGTAATTTAAGTACTATTGCATTGAAATTTTAAATTTTCACCAAATAGATTTTTTTAAAAATAAACCTAGTACTTTAGAAACTACATTCAATTTGATTCAGGTTATATTCTTACATATTTTTGAACTAATATAGATAACTTATTCAGATTTTTATGTCAAGTTGCCTGACTGTGATTTTTTGGAATTTTCATCGCCACTTAAGGGCCTATTTTTTCCATGATGATCCTAGACATAACCTATACTAGGACTCATACACCACAAGTGTTTATTTAGTCCTAATATTGAGGTTCATCTAAAACTCTGATATCCTCTAATGTTCTCCTATAGCTTCTCTCCTGTCAAATCTCTGAGTATGAAACACTGAATTGCAATATGTAGGTGACTTTCTGTGATCTTGCAATGTAAATGACAACTTTGACAACTTGCAACTTTGAAAAAAATTCTCCAATATTTCTCTTCAATGGATCTTCTACTTAGATCTGAAAATCACATATCAAAGAGAGGGGAAAATGTTTTTTTGTTAGTGGATAGTGGTTTGCCTTGGTCAAACCCCGTTTTGGTAATCAAACCTTTAAATGAATAGAAATAGAATGAAAGAATGATGAATGAAAAAGTAAGGTATGTTGAAACTCACCAACCCCTTGGAATAAAGGTTGAAATATTGTAATTAATGGCTACCATGAATGTAGATCTTGAATCTTGATTTTATGTTATAGATCTTGACTTGAATGCTTGCTTGAATCATAAGAACCTATATCACCAATGTTAGCTCAAAAACAAGCATGATGCATGATGACTTTCACATGATGCTTGATTCTTGAATAATGCTCCAAAATTCTTGATAATCACTCTTGAATTATCTTTTAAACTCTCTTGATCATCAATTTTCTATAATTATTGATCTCAAAAGTGCTAGGAGAAAATATGTGAAAAAACCATGTACTTATACTTGTTTATGCCAAATTTCCCAAAATTACAACACTACACGCCAACATCAGATCTAAGAGAATAAAATCCTCCCAAGAAATTGAATTTAAAATAGGTCCAAGCTAAGCGAGACTCATACGCTATTTGAGGCGTATAAGTCCTAGTAGGCTAAACTCGGGACACATATTTCAAGAAATTTTTAGTTTTATGCCAAATTCAGGTTTAGGCCCTTAAACTTAGGTGGGACCCATATGACCAAGGTGGTGTATGAGTCCCAGTTCACTAAATATAGGCCATACAAACCAAAATCATTAAATTATGAGTGGTCATTTGATATGTTTCGGGATTATCCTCGAAAAGATGCATTAAATAAGGCTTGTTGATGCAAAATATGACCAAATAAGGCATAAAGAAGCCTAATTTTAGTAGGGAGGGCCCAAAAAAGTGTGAAAATATAGAGGGATACATTTTTATACACTACACTTAGCCCCCACTTTAGTGAGAGGAGGAACTTGCTTCAAACTCGCACTAAAGTAGACAAACTCACATCAAGAGGGGTCCAAGTGTACCAATGCTACTAAGATAGGACAAAAACAATCAAGAGGGATGATCAAGCCCCAAGGATCAAGATCCTATGGAAAACCAACATAGGCACAAAATAATGCACATGGAAATGATGTAAGGAGCAACAACAAGGCACAAGCATACACTACCAAAGACAAAGAGAAAGAAAAAAACAAAAAAAAGGCGTGGATCAAGCTTCGATCATTTTTCTCGCATGTGGATTAGATAAAAATTTTTTGTCCAAAAACATTTACAAGTCGAACATGATTTCCACTATGCAAATCAATGCACACTCACAAGGGCTAGTGGAACCTCAAGTCGTCCACTAGGTGAGCCCCCAATGAGACACATACGCACAAAGCCAGTATGAACTCACACAGACAAGCAAGTGGCTACAGGAAAGTCATGCCTAAGTTCAAATCCCATACATACAACCATACCAAAGCTATACTTCCTGATAACTTTTACAAGGTGCCACACAACACGAATAATAGGATTCATGATTCAAAAAAATCTTTGTATTCTTGACACCCATGAACAAACAAGATGGCTCCATAGGCAAGCAGAGTGTGTTATGCAAGGTGGCCATATAACTGATATAGTAAATACAAAAGTAGTGTAAGGTATTTTCAGAGGATTTTTTCTTAGTTCATGTAAGGTCTTAACCTAGGGAACATCGTGCCTAATGTCTCCAAGAGATTACCAATTGAAGAATAAAAGATTCACAACTTAGGGGATGTAGTGTGTCGCATTAAGCCAATCTGAGGAATATAGAATGCTAAGAGAGATCACACTCTTGAAGAACATCACACCCAATGTCACCACAAAGATAAGGATGCATCGCATGACGTAAGAAGACTACACAATGAAACATGAGTTGAAAAAGAATAATTCCAATGCATGCCCCCACTTTAAAAAAAATTCTAAACACCATGTTATGAGCAATTACTTTAAAGTATTTGAACCGGCGGAAATATGTTGCCCCAACTTTTGTGAGATGGAGCACAAGAATAGGGTCCTATTTTGTTGTCAAAGTTTCACTCAAGTAAACCCTAGAGATCTCAATCCAATGATAGAATGAGAGAAAGAGATTTACTAAAGGTTGTCCTAGGGTATAATCAAATGCTAAAAAGGGGTTCACCGCTAAGCTAGGGCTTGGAAAGACAAATAACATGCAAAAACTAATGATGAAACTTAATGATATGCAAGACTTGAATAAATGACCTATAAATGAATGCAAAATAGATCAAAAAAATGAGAAATCAGATAGGTGCACCTAGAAACCTGTAGAAGCTTGGAACAATGTCTTGAATGCTAAAAATGTTGAATTTAATGCACATTGGTACTCATACACCAGGCTAGGCGATTTAGTCCCAAATTAGGGTTTTTGGGCTAAAGCAAGAATCTTGTCATGACAAGTCTGGATCTTCAAAAATCTGGAAAAGTGACTAAATGGGACTCATACACCAGAAGTGGCGTATCAATCCTTCTTAGATTTTTTAGAGGATCAAGATCTGAATATGGTCTTCAATCTCTGCTCTGTCTTCTCAACCTGATTTCTTGATTTGAAATATCAAAGTCATCTTCTAGTTATCTTGTAAACAAGGTGACAAATTTGACAAGTTTGCAATCTTGACAACTTTTCTCCAACCTTTCTCTTCAATATTTCTTCAACCTAGATCTCCAAATCACACACTAAAGAGAGGAAAAAATGTTGTTTTGTTAGTAGAAAGGGGTTTTCCTTGGTCAAACCTTGTTTTGGTAACCAAACCTTGAAACAAAATAAGATAGAAAGAAGGAATGATGAATGAAAAAATATGTGATGTTGCAACTCACCAAACCCTTGAATAAGATGTTGCAAACATGTATTAGATGGCTAACATGAATGTGGATCTTGACTCTTGCTTGAATATAGTAGATCTTGACTTGAATGCTTACTTGAATCATCAAAACCTACATCACAAATGTTAGCTCAAAAACAAAAATGATTCATGATGATGTTGACATGATGTTTGATACTTGATACTTGAATAATGCTCCAAAAAACTTGATAATCTGTTCTTGAAGGCTCTTGAATCCTCTTGCAGATTCTTGAATGCTCTTGTGAACTCAAATTTTCTATAAGGATGCTTATTCAACTTGCTAGGAGATAAATGAATGAAATAAACTTGTATTTATACTTTTTTATGCCAATTTTCCCAAAATTTTGACACTATAAGCCAACATCAGATCTAGGAGAATAAAATCCCAGAAAGAATTTGAATTTAATTTAGGTTTAAGCCACACAAGACTCATACACCATAAGTGGCGTATGAGTTCCATTAGGCTAGGATTTGGGACACATTTCTCAAGAACAGGCTTAGATTTATGAAAAATCCATATTGGGGCCCCAAAAAATAGGTGGGACCCATATGCCCAAGGTGGTGTATGAGTCTCAGATCACTAAAGTTGGGCCATACAATCCAAAAATAAATGAATTATGATTGGATGTTTTTAAATGTCAAGATTAATCTCAGAAAGATGCATTAATTAAGGCTTTTGGATATAAAGTAAGCCCATTAAAGGATAAAGAAGCCTAATTAATTAATAAAACCTTAGATTAGTGTGTGTAAAGAAATTTTGCCAGAATCATGTTTTTTATTTTTGGCTTTTATACATTTTTGGCTTCGGGATGAATCCATGCTTAAAGAAAAAATTATTTCAAAAGGTGTGCAATGTGCCACGTGGTGGCTACACGGCTTTTGTTTATCGTCTTCCTTTTGGGAGAAAGTCAAGGCACATGTCAGCTTGACGGGGATTTTCTCTAAGACTAATTTCATAAATCTAAGACTCCTCGCCCGCTTGACACGTCATCTCTTCGCTTTGGGTAGGTTGCACTTTAAAGGAGAAATCTCTTTTTTGGAGTTTGTCAGAGCATGCTAGGTTTTCCTTGTTTTCAGGATGGAAGCTTCGAGTCAGTGTCGTCAACCTATGTGATTGGTCAACTGATTTTTTCAGTTTGTTTTCTAAGATCTGATTTTTTTTATATAGCAATTTTTGCTAAACATCTAAATGACATAAATGAGGCCGTTGGGAATTAATGAGAAAATATTTTCGTGACCTAATCAAAGATTTACAATCGGATCATGAGCTATTAGATGCTAGCATATGATAGTATTTAATTTCGGGACATTGGTGGTGGTTCTCCCTTTTCAACTATAAATAGGAGGCGACAACAAAAGGAAGGAGTTCCCCCTTTTTGAAAAAAGTTATTTTAGTTTTCCATAGTTATAGAAATATTTTTAGAAGTTAGAAGTTGGGAGAACACTAATTTTCTCTGGCATGTTATATTGTTTTAACTCAAACTATTATCGGATTGGCATCCAACCTTTGTTTTAAAGTTCATTTGATATTTAAGCATGATCTGTTTGGAAGAAATCTTTGAAACTGTGCATGTTATGGCCTTTGTCAAGTTCCTTCTTTGTGTTTTCGTTCAGAATAAAACACAATTTTAATCTTAATTCAAATAGTTTGAGTAGTTGATTTCCATGTTGTAAGTTTATATGATATAGTAATAACCTACAAAAATTGGATTATGTCTATTGAACTTCTCTAGTTTCTTTAAGGGTTATTGTTTTTTCATATTATGTTGTAATAAGAGGAAGGGTTTATGCAATTTCTAAATGTTTTTTTGTTAACTTTTGGAACTTTTATGCTTGATCAGACCTTAATGAACACTTCCCGTGTGAAGATTTAAAAGACTACACTATGCTTGTATTTAGCCTTTCTTGCTCGTTCTCTTCCACACAATGAAGGGTTGTGGCATTTTATGTCTAATATATCCTTCATAGAAAAGGAATTCAGTTTAAAATGTTGTAAAAGTATTGGTGCATCACCATTTTTCATGTTTTATATTTACATTTCCTTTTACCCTTTTCTCCAAACTCAGAGAAGAGTCAGCTTTCTATAAAAATCTCAGAGGTATTCAGTGAGGCACAAATTGGCCCCCCTCTTGCCAAATTTCCCAAAAGGTTGTTAGAGAGGCAGAAGCTTTGATGATCAAGAGTTCTTTTTTATGGCATGCCCAATGGGACTTGAAGTTCTTCGAACATCTGATTGGAAGTTTGAAATATTTCTTAAATCAGGCCAAGGAAAGAAGCTAGAAATTTCATGCCAATAATCCAAACAAGAGCATCCTCTGGAGGCCATTTCTAGTACTCCTAGTTACCCACCTCGCTATCTAGGAGTAGAAGACTTATAGGTTTTGTATCACTTGTAAGGATTAATAGAGCGAGAAGTAAGAGCCCAAGATCTAGAGCCTTATCTACTCCACCTAGAGGCCAAACTTTCCAAATCAGAATAGCAGTATTCCCAATTCATAGGAATTTTTTCTCCATGGCTCACGTAGTTGCCCCTCCTCCTAGAAATTTTGTAACCTGGGATAGTGGTAGTCTGCTACAACCACCTACACCCTCAGATGTGTGGCGTGCTATACCCATTAATTCCCTCATGTCTATTCCAAAAAAAATTGTAGAAGAATTCAAAATCCCCTCTAAACACCTCCAAGATATAGTAGAGTATGCAAGGTACATAACATAGTAGAGAAAAATAACACTCTTAGGATGTTGGCACTTCTTTCAAAGGAAAAGCTCAAGATTGGTATCGATCTTTGGCTTTTGGTTCTATCTTCACTTAGGATCAACTCAGAGAAAGGTTGTTCGAATGCTTCTCAAAGAAGAGAGATTGCTCTTCGTTACTACATCAATTAATCACTATCAAAAGAGCCCCACAAGAAGCCATGAGTGAATTCAACACTAGGTTTCAAAAAACCTAGCAAAGAATCCCTATGACTAGTTGACCCCTAGCTGCAATGGAATTTATGTTCTACCTGAAAGATTTCAATTCAGACATTACAGTTATGATAACCTCTATGGGAGGGGATATCTTACCTGACGCATACGATTTGGATGTGCATGCGGAGAATAGTTTGATCAATGCTGGAAAGATTCCATCATGACCTATGATGCTCATATTCACATAAATCTTTGATGGTCCTTAGGAAGAAGCTACTCAAATCACTTCCACTACACAAGTGGCAACATCGGCCACATTGAAATCTATGTACGCATACCCCACCACGTAGCCAAGCACATCAAGCTCTTCTGCTCTTGCAGTGGACATCAACAATATGAAAAGTCTCATGCAGTCTTTTGCTAATGAGTTGGTTATCATCAAACGGCATTAAGCAGAACCTTTGAAGAAAGTCACTCAGACCTATTAGGGGGAAGGCTATCCTATCAACATAACATATACCAAGGACCCTCAAGAGGAGGAGGTCAACAAACGATGCTCGCAAACTAGATAGTTTCAATCACTATGTTGCTATAGGCAGTAAAGGATAGCCAGAGTAAAGAGTTGATCCCAAGCCAGAACAACCTAGAAGAAGATGAGAACGCATGGTGCTTCCCATGCAGTGATAGTCACATGCTCCAAAATTACCTGAGGGTAAATATGCAATAGAAGATAACATAACAAAGAAACAAGGGCTCTCTCCTGAATGGAAAATGCCTGCTTTAGAGTAAAAATGCAAGGGATGTCTTTAGAACAAGAACTGGATATTGCACCAAACCAAGAGCTATTTTCATGGATGAGGGAAGAAGATGCAGTATTTACGAATGAAGCTCTGACAACTAGTGCTCCACAAGTACAATCAGACTACAACACAAGATCTAGAAGAAGGCTCACAAGAGAATACGTACAACATGCTCCACAATGACCTCAGTTACGACAACCACAACTGCAAGAAAAGAAGGTTTCATAGATAATTGGCAGACCTAATCAGTAGCCACAAAACCCATCGTTGCCAGCGAAGGAGTTGGATAAGATGTCGAGCCCATTCATGACAGATCCTTTTCCTCTGAACAGAAGAGAGATACCGCCATTTAAGCCCAAGGTCCAACCAGTCGGAATGCTCAATGTGGTCGAACAATTGAAGAAGGCACCTTTTAATGTATCTTTGTGGGATGTCATATCCATTCTATAAAAAAATACATTGCTTCAAGAAGCATTAAAGGGGGAAGAACAAATATCGTGGATAGATGCAACTCCATCGTGCAATCAAGATAAAGATAAAGAACCTATGTTAGACCCTCAAGCTTTGAATGTTGCAACTTATGTGAATGATGCGAACAATACAAAAGAGAAAGAGGTAATAAATCCAAAGCCCACACCTTTCTTTTTAACACTTATTGTGCGTGTAACTGAGGATTTTTTTTCAAGATTAGATGGTTATCAAACACACATGCATATTATATAAAGTCCATAGTAAACAATGAAATCCATAGGAAATAAACAAAGAAGAGAAATGAAACGAGCTCACCTAGTCCTTCATCCTCCATGGCTGACTTCCATTGTACCTTCTAGCTTGCTGAAATGTGAAGTGTGCACTTAGATTTTGATGAGCAACTCTATACTATGGACTAGACCTAAGCAAAGTAGTGAAGGATTTCCAAAATGTCTATGAAAAAGTAACTAAATCCTATATGCAATTATTGAAAGTAGCTAAATGATAAAAAACAAAGACAATCTCCAAACTCAAAGAGATTCAAAGATTATTCAAGATAGTCAAGATTAAATTAAGAGATACAAGATGTGGACAAAATTGGCATTTTATAGAAAATGTAATTTTGGATGGATGGATGAGATTGAAGATTGAGAAATGCCCTAGAATCAATGGTCAAGATTCAAAATAGAAACTCTCAATTAGGGTTAGGGTAAGATTCCCAAATGAGTGGACAGGATTTAATTTAAGAAATTAAATCAAGGATGGAGAATAAATGTGACAGTGAGATGCAAATTAGTAAAAATCAAGAAGATAAAGATTGAACAAGAATATGAGATTTGAAAATCCAACAATTTTAGTAATTACTTGATTTATAGAAGAATATTACCATTTTGAATTAAAATTAATTGAAAATATGGATTTAGTGTGATAACTTAAATGATTGTTTTTAAGATTATTTACTAAAAGAAGTGGCAGTTAACCATGTGAAGCCATTTTAAATAAATTGTTTTATTTAAAATGAGGGAAATGTCAAATAAGGCAATTAAATAATTAAAGATAACTATTTAATATAGAGAAGGTGATCAATTAATTAAATAAATTAATAAATATATTTAATTATAAGAAGACTTGAGAATTAGTGACATATTAAATAAAGAAATAAATAAAACATATTTATTTAATAATCAGGAGGACATAAGTGGCAAAGATTAATTAAATAAATTGAGAAATTTATTTAATTATGAGAAGACTTTAGATAGTTAGTGACGCATTAAATAAATAAATAAGATCTATTTATTTAATAATCATGAAGAATAAAAAGAGATGAATTAATTAAATAATTATGAATTATTTAATTAATAGTCGAAGGTGGACAAAAGACATAATTAAAATGTCACAATTATGCTAGGACAAAAGTGGTAAAATAGAGCTTGCAGGCCTAGGTCATTTTTATGTGTCTACATTTTCCCCTCTTTTTCATAATGTAGTTTATCGCGTTATGGCAAAGAGAACAAGTCAATAATATTCCCTAGTGAAGGTACGAAGTGCCTATGCCCCCTAGGGAAATTTTTCAAATTTTGGCCTGGGGTCAGGAAAAATTTGGAAAGTGTCCTGATTAATCAATTTGATGACTAGAAAAATAATGGCACGATCGGTTTCGAAAATGGAGGACGTTGAACTAGAAAAATAGTAGTCAAAGGCTGTCAAATGAGCCTCCAGTACAAACCTATCAAGTCAAACCCTAATTTTCAACCTATAAATAAGTTGAAAAAGTCAAACCAAGTGTCATTTTCACATTTTCTATTCAGAAATTCAGAGATCAAAGCGTAAGGAGAAGATGGTGATTCCCCTAACAGACCACCATGGCTACCACGTGTAGAGATTTTGATGACCCAAGGGCGTAGAGGCACTGGTAAGTACCCTATCCGACCTTTAATTTTTTCAATTTCCATGCATTTACTTGGGTTTTAGGGGGAAAAACAAATGCGTTGCGATGCAAATGTCATTGTGTAAAGCACAAATTATTTCACGTTCAACACATTTGATTATGTCGCAATGCAAGTGAAATGTGTGGGTGAGTCAAAGTTTAAAAACACACAAGTGCAAGGTCAAATGATGTATTGTCAAAATACAATGCAAGTGTGGTAATCAGCGATGAAATTGTGATATTTTGACACAACCGCTTTTCCAAATGACATAATCATTGTACAATGATGCAATTTCCATCCCAAAAGACACAATCGATGTAAAGGTGCACAATTTCCAATTGAAATGATGTATTTGATAAAGTGCGACGCAAATGCGAAATGTCAAGCCGCATGTGACTTAGTGCGACACAATTGCAACGTGACGTAATTGTCGTTGTCCAAGGTTGACTAGAGTTGACTTAGTGTAGACCCTTTTTTCAGATGCATTTTTTGTTTCTCAGATAGTACTAATGTGCCAAATTTCTAATCCATGTGTGCTAACCTTTGTTTTTGCATGTGAAGAGATGATTAGTGCCTATTTATACTCGAGAGTTCAAGCCTACTACCTATTCTTTTAGAGATCGACTGAGTGAGAGGGAGAGATGACAATTGATGAGACTGGGTTATATTACGTCACCTACATGCCAATTATTCAGGAAAATAGGGGATTACTAATAGCACTCTATGAGAGAGGGCATTAAGAGACCTGCTCCTTTGATTTACCTACAAGAGAGGCTACCATTACCTTGGACGATGCCTATTGTATTTTGCACATCCTAATCAATGAGGAGAGAGTAGTTTATGATCCCCACAGAGGGTGACAGGCCCTAGGAGAGATGTATGATGATGCAGGTGGTGCCAGTCTAAGAATTCGTGGGTATGAGATCAGGTGGGATTTTGTGGGCGACCACTATCCACGATGGGATGCCATGGTTATGACATTGATTATCGAAGTGTTAATTCTAGATCATCATGGACATGGGTTTTCGATTGGATGGGGGGATGTACTAGTTTGTATGCATGCTCAGAGGACACTTTTTGCTTGGGGGCCCTACTTGTTGGCTATGTTGTATCATCAGCTTCATGAGGTTGTTTACCAAGAGGGACAAAGTATTAGTTGTGGGACCCCCTTACTTATGATCTGGGCATGGGAGCACATTCCCGTCTTCCTCCCATCCATACAGATTCAGTAGCTAGGTGATGGGATGCCCTATGTTTATCTATATGTTGGTTTAGTTAGCCAGAATTGTGTAGGAGATATCAGGTACTGGTGACATTGGATCGACACATTGGTTAGCTTTGTCTGGAGACCATACAGAGATTGCACCTAGTGGTCAGATGAGAATGGTCATCTTTCATTTGGTAGATAGATCAGATACCTGATTGGTCGTATAGTGCAGAGTCAGCTTATCATTGAGATGTATCTGCCCCAACGGGTACTATGATAGTTTGGTGAGCAGGAGGTTGTGCCAGTTGGGATGGTCGAGTATGCATGGCTGTCCAAGGAGACCGTATGGGGGCCACTGATAGTAGTGGCAGTAGCATAGAAGTAGATAGATGACCTGGTCACACAACAATGGTTATGGAGAGGAGGTCCAATAGATGTCCTTGATGCTTGGTGGCAGATTCATAGGTGCATTCCCTTGACAGATCCAAATGGTCTGGCTCCTATAGATCGTAGATCAATTATCCCTCGGGTATAGAGGGGAGGTCAAGGTGGGAGAGATGGAGGGAGAGATGGTGGTGAGGGAGATGGAGGGAGAGGTGGGGGAGATGAAGGAGGTGGCAGGGGTGGAGGTGATGGAAAAGATGGGAGGGGTGTGAGGAGGAGGAGGGGTGATGGAGGGTGAAGACAACCCAAGAGAGTTAGGCAGAGAGTGGGTGGCGCACCATCGTCACCCATCTGGGAGGAGGGTGAGGAGGGAGAGTAGATAGGTACATAGGAGGTAGAGGTCTGAGGAAAGGAGGAGGTCAGAGGAGAGGAGGAGGTGGAGGCAAAAGGGAAAGAGGAGATCCCAATAGAGGATAATCCGCTAGACACTGATGTGGAGGAGATCAGTGGAGAGGATGTGAGGGAGGAGGAGAGGGAGGAGGAGGATGAGGAGGGGGAGGATGAGGCCGAGAGGAGGTTACGGGAGAGGATGAGCAACGGGAATGAGGAGGGGGACGGGCTACATGAATTTTACCAGCGTATTCTACTATGGATCAAAGGATTGCAGATCTTCATAGTGAATTAGATGTGGCCTTGTCTTAGAACAAGGCCCAGACAAGTGAGTTGGAGGTGGTGAGAGTGGAGAGAGACCAGGTCATTATTCGATGGTAGGAGTCAGATAGATGGGTAACCAAGTTCACAGAGTTGTGTGTCAGACCGTCAGGGGATATGGCTAGGGAGTTGGCTACGATGGCTAAGAGTAGGGGCTGATGTAGGTTGTTATATGAGTAGGTTGTTCCACTAGAGAGATGGGATCCAAGATTGTCCCAATCATATAGGAGGACTAGCAGTGGAACCCAAACCCATAGCAACAACAAATCACATAGCAGTAGTCATACAAGTGTTGGAGGGTCCACTCATCAGGGCAGTCATTAGGCCATAGGTCACATAGTTCACTCTGACATTCATCAAGCCACAGGTCAGGGCATAGTCACAGATCAGTGTTATCACGACACCAGGCAAAGAAAATCCAGCCTCTAGTTATTGAGCCCTCAGGATCTTAGAGTCTGACTCAAGGCACTATGTCTATCTAGGTTACTTTTCATGTGATGAGTCAGCCGCAACCGCCTCACGAGTCACCTCCACAGGATAGAGGGTGCACAACATAGGACTTGCACTTTTTTATCTATATAAGACATTTCATATATTGACATTCGAGCCTATGAGCTCCATTTTTGGGATAGTTCATGACTCTATCCTGTGATATGATATTTCTTGAGATTATATATATGCGATACAATTTTGATATGGCCTATATGATTTTTGTGTTTGGTGTTGGTTTTATCAGATGCTATGTGATGTGATGCATTTATGATGTTATGAGATGTATGGATATCATGTTTCATTTTTATGAATGCAATTATGAATATGGTTATCTATGTATGCAGTGTGTAATGTATGATGATATGATTCCTATATGTTAATGCAAATGATGTTTATGATGTCTATATCTTAATGAAAATTATGGTTTTATGTATTCTAGATGTATGGATGTAAATGATAGTGTCATGCGGTGTGAATATGGTATTTGATTTATGCAAATGTGAAATGTGAATATGCGATGCTCGTATGACCATGTATGCAGCTCTGTTTTTGTATGTCATAGGATATCATCAGAAGACAAGGGAAAATAAGATGAAGATGGATGTTAGTGTGGAGAAAGATATGCATGTTAGTGTGGAAAGGTATGCATGTTAATCCTTCAACACTTTCCATATTACTTATCCTAGTTGTTTCTCTTTAACCATCATTGGGGAAAAATGTCATGATGGCCGACAAACACCATGATATGACATATATCAATAGTGTGCAAGGTTGAATCATCATGTAGATCAACAGTCATAGACAAGGATGATCATGACTCATAAGAGGAGCACAATTTTCCCCTAGTCATTTTTTCATAACCAACTGTAGACAAACAAGACTAGTCATGGGACGTCGCTGCTTCTCTAAATCTTGATGTCAAGATATCCTCGAGAAACTAGCCACATGATAGTTAATAAAAGACAAGACGATCATTGTACTATGTCGTTGCTCCTCTAAATCCTAAATTCAGGACATCCTTGAGAAACTAGTAGCAGGATGATCAAAAGGACAAGGATGATCATCATGATACATCATGGTTCTTATGACATAAAGAACTAATATCATGATAATCATAAAAAAAGATAGAATGTTCCAAGTGTTTTCCAAGTGAACAAATGTCAAGTGTTGAAAATTCCAAGTGTTTTAATGTTGAAATGTCAAGGCTGATGAGGTCACGTTTTCAACTATCGAGTGATACCAGATTCAGGAAGGACACATCCTAAATGACAATATCAAGAGGATCGATTCTCAGAGGCAAGAGAATCCATAAAAATGCTAGGTGATGATGACAATGCTTAGGAATCATGCATCCAAAAGCATAAAGAAATAATGAGAATTGTTTCTTAGAAGAACACATCTGAAGAAGAACCCAAATTTTGAGAGGTTGATTTGCTTTGATAGAATTTGACCGAATGATAGAATTTATGACATGCCATCACTTGACATGCAAACTTGATTGAAACATTGATGAAATAGATTTTCTCGTAGATTTCTCATTGAGGATTGAGAGACGATTTGACGTGAATATTTTTGACATGTGAAAGTGTAGTGGCATGAACCCTAATGGACTGACCTAGTGTGGCCTCGGGGGCTCATCGATTGATGGCCTTTCCTATGTCATGCACTCAAAGACCTCGTAGTTCGACACAACCAATGACTTTTTTTGAAGGACAGAAGATTGAACCATGATTTTTTTTTTAACAAACCTAGAAGGACTGACCTAATGTCTCGAGGATTCAAAGATGAATCTTTCCTATGTAGAAAATGCGTAGAGACAATGTAGTTCAGACTAGGACAAAGATTGACTGATGTGACTAACTTGAATAACATGACGAGCATTGAATTTTTTTTTAGATTTTTGATGCTTTTCAAATGTTTTTGTATTTTTCAGGACTTTTTCCAAGACTTTTTAGGATTTTTTCAAGACTTTTTATGAATGTCAGATCATATGTGATACCCATTGCAGTTGCATGATAAAGGTCTTTCCCCTAGACAGGTCAAGGATTATCCAGACTGAATGATATGGAAAGAGGCAAATGCAAGACAAAAGGCAAGGATATGCAAGGGGTGATGGCAGCCATGCTAGCCATGGATGAAATTGACAGGACTTATGACAAAGGTCATGAATGTGTCAGGTTGTCGTGATTATGCAAATTAGATAAAGGCCGATTAGAGTAACAGTAGATGGTGGAGCAATGATCGACTACACATAGTTCTTGTTTTCCAAGTTTTCACCATGGTACCTATCCAAAGTGCATGTTTGCTAGGTTTTCACTATTCAACAAATTCATTTCTTTTTTACTTCTTTTGCCATTTTTTAAATTTTTTGGTGTAACCAAGATGCCTATTTGCCAGGTTTTCATCAAGGGATGATTTTTTTCTATTTTTTCATTTTTTTTGTATTTTTAAGTTTTTAGCCAAGCTCTCTGATGCTATGTGTAAAACTTTCATAGATGTAGGCTATTGATGGGTTCTGTCAACTATTCTCCATCAGGTGTGGCCAACTGATAAGCTCCAGAACCAAATGTTGTAGTAATAATATAAGGACTGAGCAAATTAGGCTCAAAATTTTCAAGATTTTCATAGCCAGCCTGATTTCTTGGATTCTGCATGAGGACCAAGTCACCAATTTCAAATTTTCTCACCATCACTCTTTTATTATAACTCCTGCAGAGATGATTTTGATATGCATGCAAGTGATTGAAGTCATTTTGTTATCTTTCTTGTAACATTTATAGCTCTTGTAGGCGAGAATGTTTGTACTCTTCATCATTGGTCATTCCCTTCAAGGAGACTCAGAGAGAACGAATTTTGACCTCGATGGGCAATATGGCCTCAGAGCCGTAGACGAGGGAAAATGGAGTGGCTCCAGTGGGTGTATGAATGTTGGTTTGGTAAGCCCATAAGGCAGGATTGAATTGTAAATTCCAATCTCGTCCAACATCATCAATGTCTTCTTAAGAATGCGAAGAATTATTTTATTTGATGCCTCAGCTTGACCATTGCCCTATGGATAATATGGGGTGGAGAAATGATGTTGGATGTGGAATCACTCACAAAGTTCATGAACGTTTAATTTTTGAATGGACGACTATTATCTGTGATGATGGACTACGGAACACCATACCAACAGATGATGTAATTTAGGATAAACTTGGATATCTACTTACTGGTGATGTAAGTGAGGGGGATGACTTCAATCCACTTAGTAAATTACTTAGTGGCGGTGATTATGAATTTATGGCTATTAGAGGAGAATGGATGGATCTTGCCCAAGAGGTCGAGACCCTATTATGTGAAGGGCCATGGAGAAGTGATCGGTATTAGCTCCTGTGCAGGTGCATGGATTAGTTCATTGTGCACTTGGCATTTAGGACATGTTCTAAAAAACCAAAGAGCATCCTTTTCTAGTGTCAGCCAATAGTATCCAAGTCTGGTGACTTTCCTAGCTAAATTTGGGCCACTCAAATGAGATCTGCATATACCCTCATGTACTTCTCATAAATTTGTTTGGGCTTCATCAGTGTTGAGACAACGAAGAAGGGTGTTATCAAAGCCACGATGATTTACAGTGTCACTGACGATGGTGTGTCAGGCAGCTTTTCAGATGAAGGATTTTCTGTGATTATTGGATAGATTGGGTGGTAGGGTTTGGGACTTAAGATAATCATAGATTTCTTGGTACTAAGGCGAACTGGGACAAAAAATCTCACAAACCATTTATGACTTTGGGATGTCATATGTAGGAATCAACAGCTGTTCCACTAAGAACTCAAATTGTGACACATTTTTGTGGATGTTTAAGAGAGATCCAATAGTTTCCATGGCATCAACTACTTTATTTTGTGTCCTTGGAATTTGTTCAAAACAAATCATTTTGAAATATTTCAGGAAGCTATACACCATTCACTTGTAGGGGAGCAAATTTTCATCTTTTGTTTCATAATCATCATTCACTTGGTTGATAACTAACTGAGAATCCTCAAATACTAGCAATGTCTAAATTTTCCATTTAATTGCAATTTTGAGTCGTGTGACCAGTGCTTCATATTCTGCAATGTTATTAGCACAAGCGAAGGTGATCCAAAATGCCTTAGGAATGGGATCTCCTTGTGGTGTGATGAACAAGATACCATCCCCTGAGCCGTGACCAGTGTGGGACCAGTCAAAATATAGTTTACATGGTGATGTACGCTCTGGATGAAAGATAGACTCATCAGGAAAATCAGTTATTAGTGGATGAGTGCCTTCGATGGGTGCATCTACAAGTTGATTCGCTATTACCTACCCTTTTATTGGCTTGTGCTCAACATATTGTATGTCATATTCACTTAAAATCATGACCCACTTTGCTAACTGACCTGTCAATGCTGCCCGACTTAGAAGATACTTTAGTGGATCAATCTTAGCTACCAGGTGCATTTGGTGATTCATCATGTAATTTCTTTGTTTTTGTGCTGCAAAGACAATTGCAAGTCATGCACGTTCAATGGTTTTATAGTTCAACTCATATCCTATCAATGTGTGGCTGATATAGTATATAGATCTTTCCTTTACCTCATAGTCATTTTGTGCCAATAATGCCCCCAACGCATTTGTAGTTGCAGAGACATACAGAATCAACGACTTGCCTTCAATGGGTAGCATTAGGATAGGTGGTGTCAATAGATATTCTTTGATTTGTTCGAACGTTGTGTGGAATTTGTATGTCCATACAAAGGGGATACTTTTGCATAACAGGTACTGAAATGGTTGACACTTGTCTACCAACTATGTGATGAAGCGTCAGATGGACTCTAGTCTGCCCTGAAGTGTTCTCAGCTCACTAATTCCTTTTGGTGGAGGCATGTCCAATATTTCTTTCACCTTTGCGGGATCAACCTCTATGCCTCATCGTGAAATTATGTAGCCCAATATTTTTCCCAAAGTAACCCCAAAGACACATTTGTCTGGGTTCAGATGAACCTTGTAATCCTCTAGCTATCTAAAAAGTTTGTCTAGGACCCTGAGACGGTCTTTCCATGTCAAAGATTTGGCCAAGAGGTCATCCATATAATCTTCCATTAGGATATGCATCATGTCATGAAATATTGTTGTCATAGCTCTTTGGTATGTGGTGCCTACATTCTTTAAGCCAAAAGGCATGAGATTCCAACAGTATGTTCCCCATGGGCATGTGAATGTTGTTTTGTGTTGATCCTCGGCTACAATGCAGATTTGTTTATAGCCCGAGAAACCATCCATGAGAGATAGCATGTCATACCCTATTGTGAGATAAACAATCATGTCTATATTCGGCAATGGGAAATCATCTTTTGGACAAGCCTTATTTAAATCCCTGAAATCCGTACAGATGCAGATTTGTCCATTGGTTTTATGACAGGGACAATATTGAATATCCATTTGGCATAGTCTATTGATCTTATGAATCCAACATCTAGTAACTTTTTTAGTTCAGCCTTTACAAGTAGTGCAATTTGTGGAAGCATTTTACGTAAAAAAAAATTGACTAGTTTGATACCCAGGATTAAAGGAAGATGATGCAATACCAATTCTGGATCAAGGCTTGGCATGTTAGCATATGACCATGTGAAGTTAACTTTCCTTTCTATGAAGAATTTTTGAAATTCAGGCTTTTCTTCTTCTGACAATGATGCGGCCAAGAGAACCATTTTAGGATTCTCTAGTGTAGCTATGTTAACTTCGATGGTGTCTTCGATAAGCATAGCCAATTTTTCCTGTGTTACGGGAAGAAATTCCAATCCTCCATCCTTAGGTGCCTCATGGAGGTTTTCACCTTCGGATACATCCTTTATTTTTACTATTTTATTATCACAAGGCACCTTGCGGTTTTCACCTAAAAACATTTCTTTTTTTATCTTATTCTTTGTATTTTTGCAATTGGAGGATTGCACAGTCTCCCCGAAGTAAGTTGCACAATCTAGGTCAATGGAAAATCGGTGAGTTTCTACAAGTATGAAAAGAAATCAATCATGAGGGGTTGAATAGGAAACTTCATCTTGTGATAATGCTATGCCATAGAGGAGAATTTGTGCCCAGAAGTTGGAAGGGACCAATTATTCATGCATATGAGAGGTCTCTCTCTAAGATGAAAATCAAAATAAAATATGTGGAGGCCTGTGGCCTTAATGAGACCTTGGAAGCAAACCCTTGAGCAACTACAATGAAGAAAATGCAAACAGAGCTACATAAATATCATGAAGAATCTACAGGAAAATAAACATTTTATCATTTGTCAACAAAGAGCTTGAAAAGAGCATTTTATCGACATACATGGAAATAAAATGCACAATAAACAACTTTACATTTTTATTTTCTTGCTAAAATCAAACAGGCCCTTAAGTGGCAATAAAAAGACAAAAAATCAGAGTTAGACAACTTGATGTAAAAATTTGAATAAGTTATCTATATTATTTCAAAAAAATGTAAAAATATAATCTATAGGAAATTGAATGTAGTTTCTAAACTACTAGACCTTTATTTAAAAAAAAAATCTATTTGATGAAAATTTGAAATTTCAATGTAGTAGTATTTAAATTTCAAGGTAAAAATAAGAAGTAGGTGTCTGTCTGACCACCCTAACCACAATAAAATGATAAGATTTTTTTATAAGATTTTAGATATAAGTAGATGAATCATGTCCCGATGTGATGCATATTTTTTTATAATTTTTTTCCAAATAAATAATTAATTATGAATTTTTCATTACAAATTTTAAAAAATATAAAATCTCGTCTGTCTAACCACCTTAACTTGATAAAAAATTCATGAAATTCATTTTTTTATTTTTTAATCCTATAGTATGCAAAGCATAGAATGTGACATATGTTTCGGATTCAAAAAATGTGATACCATTTGAAAGTTATAGATGGTTTTCAATTAGCCTATCAATCAAGACTTTATTCATAATTTTAATAAAAAAGGAATAATAATTATTTATTAAATTCAAAGTAAAGCATAATTTATATTGGTGGAAATCTGAGAATCTCCTCTAAAAATCCTTTTCGTTTCATCAATTTTGGGTAAAAAAAATGTCGTCAACCACATGGACCATCATATGGCTTACATATCGCCACTTTTTGGCCCATGATGATCCTGCACATACCCCTTTATCAAAGAAATGAAGAAGGATAGAACTTTGCAATAGAATCTCAAAGGTGTGAAGGCATTTCGGTAGTGAAACCCTAATTCATTAGGTACTTCAAAAAAATTCATTTAATTTGGTGTGCGGTTGATAGAAACGAAGCATGAGTACAAAAGGAAAAATGGAACAAATCAAATGAATGTTCAATCTAGATGAGTATGATAGTGAAAATATTAGAGTCGTAAGAAAACTTGTTATCACCCAATGAATTGGAATTGTTGAAAGAATCTAAACACAAAATCTTGGACATTTGAAATGAGTTTCCCTATTTCGAGAACACTTAAATCATTAAGTTTATTCTGAGTAGATTGAATGACGATACTCTAAATCTGGATAAACCCTACCTTATTTTGAAAGAATTAATTGGAAATTTAACTGGATTATTCAAAGTTGGGGATGGACCGAAGAAGAAATCAATTCGAATTAAAGAAGTCAAAACCCTAACTAGAGTTATTGGAGATCAAAGGGCATTAATAATCTTGACAATCATAGATTCAGTGACAAGGTACATTATGCATGGAGTATCCTACAAAATATTTTTTAGGAGTAGAGAAGGTACAACTTCAGCAAGTGTTGTTTACATTTCTCACAAGATGATAATGGAAGATTAGGATTTTGACCTTTGCGAATTGCTAAAAACTCAACTGATGGAGAATGTGCAAATGACAAAGATGATAGGTTACACTTTTAGATTTGGTACTCTAGTTATATGTCCAGTAATGTACTTTATGAATTTCTTACCAATGAAAAACAATGTAATATGGGAAGAGAATGAACCAGTGTGCAAAAATTTTTACATGCACTCTAACAAATTGGTAAACTATGATCAAGCATATGAATTTTTTATAAAGATTTTGCTAAGAAAATTTGGCTCAATTGGTATTTCCCTTCTTGTAAGGGCACTTGAAGTTTGTTCCTCCTCCAGTGAGATGGAAAAGAAGAAGGAAGAGAAAAATTATTGTTTGTACTCCTCTGATATGCGAGACTCCAAGAGTTGAAGGGAAAGGAAAAGAATAGGTGGTTTTAGATATCCCAGATGGGGAATTTGATAAGGAAACTGGGGTCATCCAAGGAAAAGAACTGGAATCAACCAAACTAAAACAAGAAAATGCAATGTCAGGAGGAAGTGAAGAAGAAGGTGACCTAACCAAAGAAAAACTATTGCAACTTATTCATGAGGAAAATGGAATGCATAAAATTGAAAAATTATGGTCTATCATACCTTCATATGAGTAGGATATGATTTTAAATGTACTAAGTGCTCATCTTGTGCACAACTAGATCAAATTGGAGAATTTTTAAAATATTTTTCCAAAAGAAATGATTGAATGCATCAAGGAAATCATGGACTCTGAGTCTTAGAACAACCAAGAAGAGGAAGTAATTTTACATCTGAAGAAGCAGTATAGATTATCATTTACCAAGCTAAAAGGCACATGAATTAACTAAGATAATGCATAAACTTAGCCAATAGTATTTACAACTACTATCTTTTTTGGCCTCATGAAATTGCCAAGTACAAAGAAAAGTTGGAATAAATTGAATCTGAATTGTACAATATTAGACAAAACTTTAAGATGTTCCAGGATCAAGATGGTGCAGTCAAGAAAAGGATTCAAGAATTTGTAGACAGAGCATACAAATTTCCAAAACACCAGAAATAAGATTCTTGACACGTTTTTGAAAGTAGAGGACATAACAAAATGTAGACTAGAACAGTTGATTGAAATATTGAGGAAAGGTGAAATATTATAAGAAGCCATCACTATTCTGGAATCTCTCATCAAGATTATCAACTGGACATCTGAAAAATAACAACATGATCATAATCACTGGGATTGCGGTAGAAGTATGGAAGAATTTTCTTCCGGGGTTGAAAGAAAAGTACAAAATCTTTTAACTCAAGTAGAAAATGGATGTCATCATATTTTGAACCAGTTTTTAGATAAGTAATTTTTTAAAAACTTTTTCTGGATTTTTCATTGATGTCAAAAGGGGAGAGAGAGCAGTGAAAAATGCCTTATCAAACTCAAGGGGATATGTAAGAGAGTTGTGTTAGTTATAACTTTTTTAAGTCTTGAAGGATTGTAGTTTGTTGGTTCTGAAACTTAGTCATTTTTCACTAAGTGTTGCCATCAATGCTTAAGGGGGAGATTTTCAGCATATGGCTTCTAGAGATTATTGGCATCTAGTGTTTTCATTGATGGAAACCTAAGTCATTGATTCGATATGCACTTCAATATCTATTCACGTCGGGAGTTAGAGTGAAGAACAGGGTATCTGGATGAAGTTGAGTCTCCTGATCAATATGCATTATCAGTTTATCAGTTCATGTTGCATATCTCCAGGAAGGTCATTGGGTATCTAGAATACCTTATTCTTGATTTTTGTGTTGGTGCATCAATCGGTGTATGAGTTTGAAGATTCGGTCGATTGATTATTTGTTTAACACTACTAGAAGGCCGACTTGGTAGATATAGACATTGTAGATGGTTAAGGAGTAATTGTTTAAATATTTTTGTGTTCAAACATGTTTATTTGGGTCCTCATTATGTTGTGGTCAACTTTAGATGATATTCATTGAAAATCATTTGTGGATTTAGACGACGGTTGAAAAGTATTTTAAGTTTTATTAAGGTCGAGATATAGATGATATTATCCTTTGATATGGATATATAAGATCGATTGCTTATATCATTTTGGTATCAAAGCATGATGCATGCGAAGTGTATTATTGTTTGATGTGATATTAAGAAGGGTATTTGTGTAATTTCATCTATGCATATAAGATTTTTGATGTGAGTTGTAGCAGAGCAAAGAAAAAGGGCATAATCTGACAGAAGGTCAAGAAACTGACTGACGAGCTTAACCAGAACTGTAATTAGGCATTTATAGATGCTATTCCTTGAGTTCAATTTCTTAGATGGATTTAATCTAAACATTTTGTAAGGCAGTGAGCCTTCCTATTTTGAGTAGTGAGCTATAGGTAGTGTGCCTAAATGCAAGTGCATTCCCATTTTGTAAAACTTATATTTGAGTACTCAAATTATGGATTTCCCTCCACTGTTGTTTTTCTCCTAATAGGGTTTCCACGTAAAAATCCTTGTGTTATAGTGTTGTGGATGATTGATTTGTGTGTTTTCATCTTTCCTTCAATTCAAAGTTGTAAATGGTTTAAATATCAAATTAATAAATTTTAAGATTACAGAACACTGATAAACCCTCCCCCCTCTTCGTGTTCCCAGATTCCAACAAGGAGTTAAATTTTTTTACACTGAATTTAGCTAATAATTTAGTGAGAGGATGATCCCTATGCTCAAACTCACACTAAATTAGTCAAACAAGTGTCAAGAGAGGTCTAATTTTACAACTGTTAGAAAGATAAGACAACAAAGGTCAAGGAGGATGATCAAGCTCCCAATCTATCTAAGATCTCATGGAAAGCTAGTAAAGGCACAAAGAGATGCATGCCTATGTTAAATATGCAACAACAAGACAAGATACACAAGCATACAATACCAAAATTAGAGAAGATAAAGAGGGATGGATCAAGCCTCAACTATTTTCCCAATTGGTATGTATTGAAAGTCTTATTTTTTGTCCAAAAAAATGTTACAAGTGGAAACCTATTGTCCACTATGCAAACAAAATGTACTCACATTGGCTAGTGAAATCTGTTGTCCACTAGGTGAGCCCCAAAAAGTGGCTAATGGGAAATTCATGTCACATCTACAGGCTCCCATTGTACCAACCATACCAAATTTATACCTCTTGATAACTTTGATAAGGTGCCACAAAAATGGTCACAAGGCTAGCAAGTTGCATTATATTAGGATCTCATGAAAAAGGCTCCACTAACAAGGACATTGTGTTATACTTGGTGGCCTTGATACATGCAATAGTATATTCAAAGGGGATTATCTTAGTCCATGAAAGGCCTCACCTTATGGAACATTGTGCCTAATGTCTCCAAGAGAGGACTAGTTAAGGGTAAAAGATTTAGGTCAAAGCACAAAGTTGTGTCACACTTTCATCCAAATAAATAGTTCTGAGCGAAACATTTTTTGCCAAAACAGTTTTGATCGAATAGGTTTTGACCAAAACCACATGACCTATACATGTCACATAGGGTTTTGATCAAATATTTTTAGTTGAATCCAAAAAAAAAGAAATTCCCTTTTCCACTTTGAAATTGGCTTAAATTGGCTTATTTTACTGTGCAGGGTTTCTATAGAAAGGGTGCCAAAACCCTACCCTTTCTATAGAAACCATTTCTACTAAAACTATTTATGTGGCATCCTAGTTGCTAGCCAACTCAACTTTTTTTAAAAAATTCTAAAACTTTCAACTTCAACTAAGTATTTCTTTAGTTAGAATGATGTTTAAAAAAAAACAAAAATACCCTTTTGTAGAGATCGGAGTGGTGAATCCAAATATGTAATTTTTGTAATATTTTGATTAGTTTTAATATATTTTATTTTAAAATAATGTTGAGTAGGTTGTTAAAGTTAAAAAAGAGCTAAATTAGAAATTTAAAAAAATAGTTAAACATATTATTTTTTAAAAAAATATATGGTGCACTAGAGGAGAGAGTTCTCTTCAAAAGGGTATAATTTGTTTTTTGAAAATGATTTAAAAAATAGACAATAGTTGATGTCCTAGGAAAATTGTCAAATTTGATAAGTTTGACTTTAGATCATTATTACGAGAAAAATATACATCAAAATTTGATATTTTTTCCATGCACTAGATATTGAAGTTAACTATTTGGAGAAAAATAATTTAGGGAAAAATGAAGTTTCTTTCAATTTGTTTCTTGATGTCCCATGAACGCCAATTTTTTTGAAATTTTCAACATTCCAAAATCTATTCTTAAATTGATAAAAAAATAATGAAAGGAATTTTCAAAAAATATGAAAATTTATAGGAATAAACTCCATCAAAATTTCTACATTTCATTAATTTACATCATTTTGAAACTCAAAACATAAAGATCACTTTTATGTGGTCGAAGTTCAAAAAAAATTGTTGCTTGAAAATTCCTTTATAAAGTGTGACATGGGTTTGTGATTTTACCCATTCACAACTTAGGGAATGCAAGCCATAGCATCACCATTAAGAATAATTTCATATGCCAAGAAAGGTTAGAATCTTGAAAGACATCAAACCCAATGACACCGCCAAGAAGACATATAACGTGAAGTAAGAAGACCACACATTGAAGTAACCAATGAGAGGGGATGCATATGCCCACACTTTAAATAAATTGTTAAACATCATGTTGTGAGCAATTACTTTAAAGTAGAACACAAAAAATTACAATACATGAGAGCTTTATTTGGAAATCCCTATGTAAAACATATGTTTTTGAGTAGAGCTGCATCATGGAAATGAGGGTTTCCCCTATATGTAATACTAAGATAACACATAATGGATTTGGGGTTAACGTTTATCATTGCAATAGTTATGTAATCAAGCTTAGAATCATCATCATCCTCCAAATGACTCATGGAACAATGAGCACAAAGGAATAATGACACATAGAGAGAGAGAGAGAGATAAACAAAAGGAAACTTTTGGGCCATCATGGAAGAGACCTTATTGTCTTGACACCTTGCATCATCCCCAAAAGGAAAACACAAGATAAATATAAATTTTGCAAAAGATAGAATAATTCCATAATAGATTTTCTCCCTTTGTATCCTTGCACCAACAAAGTGACAAGTGTGTGTGTATGAATATGTGAGCTTTACTAGAAAGATAAACCAGCACACCAATGCGACATTATATCAAAGGAAACTAGTTTAAAAGTAAAAAAAACTCTTTAAAACAACAACTTCTTCAAAAACATCTCATTGTCCTCTATCTCCAAGGATTCGATGCAAGTTACTGGCTCTCAGTTGGTGTAAGCAACAGCATGGTAGAATGACAACTTCAAAGAATGAGCTTATGCAATATGCATGTCTATTTACTAAATGATTAATCTATGATATGAAAACTAAGATGCTATGAACTTGAAATGCTATGCTTAAGAATATTGCTAAAATGTTGGATAGAATGCAACTTTAGTAATCACGCTAAATTCACAAAATCTAGGATCCTTTTCGACTCACAAAGGGGCTGTATTTATAGATTTTTGAAGGAAAAAGTTTAGTTGGCAAAGATCAATGGTCGAAATCAAACCTGTCAAGATGAACGGTGAGTGATTTTGGAAGTTGAGAGAAAGATGGAAGATTCAGAGAAAAATGGGAAATGTTTCCTCCTACACAACCTTTTCCATTCAAAGTTCAAGGAAAGTTGCCATTTGTGCAATTCAATTATGAGGAGTTTGTTGGTAGTTGAGGATAAATACTTTAATTAATTAAATAATTTATTTAATTATATGTGACAAGGATTTTAGAAGCTTCCATAATTAAATAATTAATATTTAATTATGTATGAGAGATGAAAAAGGAAGGTAATTAAATATTTAAAATATTGAATTAAATGTGAGGTGAGAAAAGGTGTTAAATCAAATATTTATAATATTTAATTTAAATGTGTGATGAAGAATGAGTTTGGAGGAATACTACATTATTTGACTTTAAACATTCAAACTTAGAACAATATGATAAAACAAATTATGAAATTTATTTAATTTAATCAAGAACAAGATGGTGATAATTAAATAAATTTATTTATTTAATTAAGCTAGAAGAATTAGAAAAGTGAACGATAAAAATAAATAATTAAATTTATTTATATGTAGATGAATTTAGAATATTAATTAAATAATTCATATTTAATTAATTAATAGGCTTGACCATTTCTAGATGTATACATTTTTCTCCTCTTTGAAGTGATGTGTTTTACGCATTGCTTCAAAGAAAAATTCAAATAACGAAAATTTTGCCCTTGATTTTGACAAAAAATGACTAATGATGCTATATGCCCCCTCGGGAGATAAATTGCATTGTTGGATGATGATTCAAATTTTTTGAGTGATTAGAAGGAGATTCGTCGATTTATCTCCCGAAATAGCGCTCCGCGTGGTTAAAAAAATAAAAACAACCCTACCTTATTTACCCCCTTAAAAGGTGGAAAAAGGTAAAAGTCATTGTCATTTGAACAGTTGTCTTTTGTGATTTTTGAGCTCTACAAGAGAAGATTTCAAGATGTTGATCCACTATGAGTGCCACAGATTTGAGCAGGCCCACCAACATCAGCAACCAACAGCATACGAACCTCTAGTAAGATCGTACAACCCCCCGTTGTGAATTTTTGTTGAATTTTGCATGAATTTTTTAATTTTTTAGATTTTGAAATTTATGCTTTAGTGCATAGAGTTTTTATTCAACACATGCAAGCTTTGGTTTAGCACATAGCTTAGATAGATTAGTGCATTCAAGATAGAGCATCGATTGAATAGTATGGGGGTAAGTGCACCAAGATGGTTCCCAAAAAGGGGACTTAAGTGGACAATTTTTTCTGAAATCAAGAAATACTGACCTTGGACGTGAAATTGAGGATACTTAGACTCAAAATTTTGAGATGGAACAAAAAGAAGGATTCAAGTGCTCTAAGTTTACTTTCTAAACTCCTAATTTATTTTGAAAATGGTTGAGATTAAGGGGTTCAAATGAGGGATGTACACAAATTGGTGTTGTCTTTGTCAGAAAAACATAACATAGCAACTCTTGTACGACCCTCGTATGGTGAACTTTTTTTTGTATTTTTAAAATCACAATAGTCAGAAGTTAGATAACAGTATGTACTTGATGCACGATTTTTCTGATAATTTTTTAATGAATATTTGAGTTTTTACTAATTTACGAAGTGGACATATCCTGAAAATAGAATTTTGGCTGTGCTACCCATACAAATTTTGGAAACTAATTGATTTGTTTTTTTTTTTAAATTTTTTAATTTTGTATAATGGAGTCTAGTTTCTAAAAATGTAATTTATTTAAAAAATTGATGAACGGTTAATTTATAACAAAAAAAATACCAAACACTGCTTTTTGGCAAAAAAAAAGACATACAGATAAAATAAATTATGGATGAAAGACTTAACATTTTCAGAAAGTGAAAAAAATTACATCGTTGGATAGCTAAGAGATAACCCAACATTACCCATGTGCTCGATTTTTTTGATATTGAACCACGTGCAATCTTGACGGTGAGCACGAACTCGATTATGAGAAATATGGTGGATTTTTTTAAAACACGTCTCTAGTCGTTGGGAATGCCCTCCAAGCCTTTGGGTTGGTATTCCAAGGCAAATACCAAGCCTAAGGCTCGGGAATGCAAGTGCAATTATAACGCGCTTGCATTATATCTCACTTTTGACATGGTTTTTGCTTCTGCGGGGAACATGTCTACTAGCACATAACGCAAGCGCGTTATAACGCGCTCGCGTTATGTCTTACTTTATGTTAAATGCAATATATTAATGTATGCTGATATATTTTTATGTACATGTATGTCATGTATGTATGTATGCTTGTATGGATGTAAGATTATATGTACATATGTATTATGCTTGTATGTATGCATTTATGTATGTCTTTAGATGAAGGGAGAATTTAGAGAGAGTCTAGAGAGATGGAGAGGGGGTTGAAGTGAGAGTTTAAGAGAGAGGGAGTGGGAGAGAAGGGGTTGGATTGAGGGGGACTTAGCTAGGTAGGGTGGGAGGGATAGAGGGAGGGATAAGAGAGGGGAGGGTGGGAGATAAAGAATTGAGGGAGAGGGAGAGAGAAAGAGGGGGTGGGAGAGAGAGAATTGAGGGAGAGGGAGAGAGAGAGAGAGAGACAAAGAGAAAGAGAGGGTTATGTAGGTAGGGTGCGAAAGGGAGAGACTTGAGAGTGTGAGGGGGGTGAGAGGGAGAGACTTGAGAGATAGGTAGTGAGAGGGAGTGTGAGAGAGGGAGTGGGAGAGAGAGGGAGTGTGAGTGAGAGACCTGAGAGAGGGAGAGGGTGTGAGAGGGAGTGACCTAATAGAGGTAGAAAAAGAGGGGGCTGGAGTGAGAGAAACTTATCTAGGTAGGGTTGGAGGGATAGATAGATAGAGGGGAGAGAGACAAAGAGAGAGTTACCTAGGTAGGTTTCCAGAGGGAGAGACCTTAGAGAGATGGGGTGGGAGGAAGAGACATGAGAGAGAGGGAGAGAGAGGTAGTGGGAGAGAAAGGGATGGAGTGGGAGGGACATAAAGAGAGATGGATAGAGGGAGTGAGAGAGGGTATAGTGTATAGGGTTGAGGGATTAGGGTGGAGGACCTATAGGGTTGATGGTTTCTAGGGTATTAGGGTTTAAGGTTTGAGGGTTGAGGGAATAGGTTTGATGGTAGAGTGTATTTGGTTGAGGGTATAGGGTAGAAGGTTTAAGGTTTAAGGTTTAAGGTTTAAGGTTTAAGCATTTAGGGTTGAAGGGTTTGGGGTTAAGGGTTTAGGGTTAAGGATTTACTTGGTTGAGGGTAGAGGGTTTAGGGTATAGGTTTGAGCGTATATGGTTGAAGGATTAGGTTCAGGGTCCAATGTAAGGGGTAGAGGGTTTAGGGTTTAAGGATTGAGGGTTGATGGTTGAGAATTAAGGGTTGAGTGTTTAATGTATAGGGTAAAGGATAGATGGTTTAAGGGTTGAGGGTTGAAGATTGATGGTTTAAGGTATAGGGTTGAGGGATTAGGGTTGAGGGTCCTATATATAGGGTAGAGGTTATAGGGGTTGAGAGATTAAGGATTGAGGAACTAGGGTTTAGGGTAAAGAGTATTGGGTTGAGGGTAAAGGGTTTAACAATTTAGGATTTAAGGGGTTAGGGTTGAGCGTTTAGGGTTTAGGGTTGAGTGTTTAAGGGTTTAAGGGTCAAGAGGGTTGAGGGATTAGGGTAGAGAGTTTTCTAAGTGGGTTTAAGGGTTGGGGGATTAGGGTTGAGGGTAGAGGGTTTATGGGTTAGGGTTTAAGGGTTGAGGGTTAAGGGATTCAGAGGGTATAGGGGTTGAGGGATTAAAGTTTAAGGGTTGAAGGTTGAGGGTTGATGGATTAAGAGGGTGTAGGGGTTGAGGGATTGGGCTTTAATGGTTGAGGGTTGAGGGTTCAAGGATTAAGAAGGTATAGGGGTTGAGGGATTAGGGTTTAAGGGTTGAGGGTTGAGGGTTTAGGGTTGAGGGATTAAGAGGGTATAGGGGTTGAGGGATTAGGGTTTAAGGGTTGAGGATTGAGGGTTGAGGGATTAAGAGGGTATAGGGGTTGAGGGATTAGGGTTTAAGGGTTGAGGGTTGAGATTAAGATTGAGGGATTAGATTTTGAGGGTTGAGGGATTTAGGGTTGAGGGATTAGGGTTTAAGGGTTGAGGGTTGAGAGTGAGGGTTGATGGATTAAGAGGTATAGGGGTTGAGGGATTAGGGTTTAAAGGTTGAGGTTTAAGGGATTAAGAGGGTATAGGGATTGATGGATTAGGGTTTAAGGGTTGAGGGTTGAGGGATTAGGGTTTGAGGGTTGAGGGATTAAGAGGGTATAGGGGTTGAGGGATTAGGGTTTAAGGGTTGAGGGTTGAGAGTTGAGGGTTGACGGATTAAGAGGGTATAGGGGTTGAGGGATTAGGGTTTAAAGGTTGAGGGTTGAGGGATTAATAGGGTATAGGGTTTGACCCTCTATCTTTCTCCCACTCTAACCCTCTCTCCATCCCTCTCTATCTCCCACTCTCCTCCTCTCTCCCTCCCACTCTCTCTTTCTCCCACTCTCCTCCTCTCTCCCTCTCTATATACTAAGAAAACCAAATTTCACATAATGCACTCATGTTATAACGCGAGCACATTTTTTAATCCACTAAAATGGTAAAAAACTCTATATACCCATGATTTGAAGGCCCACAATCTACATATTCCCTTGGTTTTGCACGTGCTCCAACAAAAAATAGCTTTTTGATGATGTTGTGAAGTGTGCAAGCATATTTTTCACATTCCATCACCTTTTCCATGATCTTTTTACCACCTTTGGATGAAATAGAATATTTTCCATGTTGAAAGACATATAATATCAATTGAAGTTTGAATTCCATTGAAAACTGATATACAATTGAAGTGTGGAAGGGAACATGCTTTTGAACAAGTCAAATTGTTCTGGAGTTTGAAGAAAGAAGAAGCTAAGGCTACATAATTGGGTTGAACTCCTCCATTTGAAAGTATGGTTTTTAAGGTATGTGAAGTCTTTACACATTTTATTTCATTCTATTATGGCTTGATTTCATTTTTGTTTGTCCTTATAACCTTAGGTTGTCAATGTACATTTTAAATTACTATTATATACACAATTATATACACTTGCCAATTACCATTTTAATCTTGATGCAGAGCATCTATCAGGATCCACAAATCATCAAGGGTACTTCTGACCCTAACTTAAATTGAAGAAGATCAACAAACAAACTCAATCATATTTTCATCAAAACATTAGAACTTGGTTTCAACTCTATTTCAGACTCAAAAAAATAGATTAACCATCATAAAATTGATTGTAACATAGCTTAAAGCTGATTAGAAACTCAGAACCATTCATGAAAATTCATCCTTTAAGACAAATCCAAGCCTCTCCCATTCCTCCAAAGGGTCCAAACACCTTCCAATATCTCTGCACAAACTGATGCAGTACAAAGGAAGAAATCAACACCTTTCTTGACACACTTATTCAACTATATTTCCCTTCACCAAACATTTGATTCATATACTCAAATTAGCATTAAGAGTTCCCAAGTCTTTAATGACCTTCAAAACACCTTGAAAATCTTGAAAATAACTGATTACAATCAACTAGGTTCCTCAATACATCAACCAATGATTATGTCATTCACAAGTTGTCTTAAATCTTCCATAATGGCACCATTGTTTACAAACACAAAATATAATTCTTAAGGCACAACCAAACCATTATTTGCTTAATAAATCTTTGTTTGAGTTAGTACAATAGAAATGAAACCTTTCAGAAGTCTACCCTTACACACAAACTTCGTTCCTTTTTTCATTGTCCACATTACTAGTAGTCAAGCATTTGCAAACTGTCAGATGCATCTCCCAAACCATGCACACACTTCAAACTATGATACTCATTTTTTATGCAGATTTAGAGGACCCAAAACCATTGAAGATGTCAGCTTGCCTTCAAGAGGCATCTAAGAAGATTAAAATGGCATAATGGACCAATACCAACACTCATCCAAGCTGGACAACAAACAAAAATATTATTTCCCACATTTCACCCTTGAAATCTAGTTACTGTGCAAAACTAGTTTTGGGCCCTTAACTCCAAAACTTTCCAAAACACTAGGAAAATAAAATAATGATTCTAGCACCAATTTTAAAGTTGCAAGACATACCTTAACCCATCACATGACTCCTTTGGGACAACTTTAAGAAAACTGACCTTTTCACTATTTTAGGCCTCCAAGTAGACCAATTTTACAAAGGAACTACCCTTAGATCTTCACACCAGACTTCCAAACCCAAAAATAGTCTTTAATTAGGTCTCAAAACAAGATAATTTCTAGGTCTTAGGACCTTACCCACTCAACTAGGCTTCCAATACAAAAACCCCCATTTTTTAATGCAAAGAGGGAGGGTTTATAGAAAATCCTATACCCGGGCCTTCCTAAACCATTCCAAAGCATCAAACATCTTCAAAATACCCTACACAAGGTCAAAATTTCATTACATAGACCAATCCTTCAACACTTTTCCAAAATCACTCCTTGGTTCCTTAAATTCTCATGGAAAAGTGTTTGTTTGAGCTAAGAACCCCATCCTATTGTCATTAGTTTCATTCCAAGGAATTTTGAACAATAAAATACCCTAATATAAAAATGTACATTTCATCCCACTAAGAAACAAGTCATAACAGTAGGTTGGATGGTCATTTCATAATTAAATCCTACTCAAACCCTTGACTGGCTTGAAATGAGCAGTTTCAGAAAATTATCATTTGCTCGCTTGAAACGTAATGTTAAGTCCTCAGAACTGATGCATTAGAGATTTAAGACATGTTCCTACAATATTATATTAGTTTTATATCAAGGGGAGGTTGTATAGATGCGTACAAGTGTACGAAAGTGCAAAAAACCAGTGAATTTCTGCAAAAGAGCATTTTTTAATCAAAAAAATAGATTTCAAAATGAACAAAAATCCTCCCTTCGAGCCAATGGAGGTTGTTTAAATCTTTTTTAATGACAACCAACTCCCCCTAATTCCTATAACTAACAAAAAACCACCTTTGAAAGCTCATATAACTGGTACATGGAAAATGTCTTTAATGACCCTCTTAGAACATGAAGATACCCAAAATTGAATCAAATTTCAAAATGGAAGCATAGATTGTCAAGGTGCTCCTACACCACAAACTTATAAAACACTCACAATGCCATTACACTCATTAGTTTTCAGAATCACCATCATGGTTATTCACTTTTAGTTAGGAATGTGATTTGGCCAGCTTAGTGCTTCCATAATTTGTACACATTTATCTACATGCTAGGTTAACGTTTGTACACGATGATTGTAAGTATTATTTAAATGAAGCCTTCAATAACATATATTTTTCAATTAACTTCAATGGATACATTTCTCAAAAACTAATATTCGTCTCATTACCATGGTATAGATAAAATTATCCGCCATGCCGAAGAAAAAGACAAAGAGAAGGAAACCTTGAAAGAAAAGGAGAGAGTTCGGGTGGTGACATATCATGAAAAGAATAAAAGAGAAACAATTGATGAAAAAAAACTAATTGTAGAGGAACCTCAACCATCAAAAAGAGAATGGGAATTGGTAGCACAACATGCACGAATGAGAAAGCATCGTCATAAGATAGATTCAAATACCGTAGTTGGATACACACCCTCTATGACAAGTGAATATGAAGGGACACCATTAAGCACAAGAAAATATGGAGGGAAACCATCTGGCACAAGTGAATATGGACGAACACCATCTACCGCAAGTGAATATGGAGGGACACCATGTACCACAAGTTAATATTTTTGGACACCATCCAACACATCTCAAATTGAAAGTACATCATCACTCATAATTGACGAAGAAGGTATGCAATCTAGCCCACCTCAATTAAATATTGATGAAATTCCTAATGTTGAGATGTCTGTACCTAGGAGAACAACACCTATAATTTTGTGTAGAAAGCCAAAGTATTTGATTAATATTGATGATGAGATTTTGTAGCACATGGAAGGTAAGATCTCAAGATGCACTTGTAGAAGATATGCTGATAAGATTTGGGAATGATTCTTTGAAAGGCTAAATGAGACTACAAGATTTCAACTATTTGTTGAAATGATGCGGGGTGTAAATTATAGGAACATCATGAAGACTCTTGGGTTGAGAACATCGAATGCATCAAGTGAAGACACTATTGTGAAGAATCTAATGGATGCTTATGAGAGTGTGGGTAGGACCTCATGCTCAAAGGATAGTAATGTCACCCGACGTGTCATTACATCGACTTTGGTAAGCTATCAAACAAAGAGATCTTGTCTAATTAAAAAGACTAGTGAACAAATGGGAATTAGTAGAAAAACTTTATCAACAGCCATTCAAAGGCGACAAAGAATTAAGGGCAATGATACAAATGAATTATGGGAATTCTCGGGGAGACTGTCACAAAAGATAAAGAATTTTTCCAAGCCTTGAGAACACTAATTGAAGTGTATTGGAAGAATAACACAAGGTCGTCTTTGAATCAAAGGGATGTGGTAAGAAGGAGAATTGGTAGTCAAAATCGTGAGCCACATCCAAAGAATTTTTTGGATATGACTCATACCCAATTTTTTTGGAAATTTGAAAATGATTATCCTCAAATTAGTATTTCTCAAAGATTTTTTGAAATGCTTAAACCATTTTATGTCAAGATAAATCACACACGCACTACTTGTTGTTGTAGACTACATATTGAGTTTTCTAACCATTATGATGTTTATCATTCTATATGTTTAGATTTTCATACTAACGATGTTTTGCAGGATTGTGGCATAGAAGCCCCACCAAAATTTTCAAGAGATTTCTTATCAAAAAATTTATGTGAAATAGAGGATGGCTAGATATTATATAGGACAACTTGCTTCGAGGGTTCATGCGAGTGTTGCTGTGGCTTCCAGCGTATGCCAGTATGTCAACATATGGAAAGAACAAATGAGGTGGGACAAAAACTAGTAGAGTTCGAGAAGTATAAAACAGTGGCATATGCTGCAAAATATGGGTCTCAAGAAAAAAGGTGTGATTTGGTTATTGAGAAGATTCCAGTGTACCAAATTATGACCACATTTCGTGACAGTATACTGTCTGAGTATGCAATGCATACCCATAGAGCCCGATGGTTGGACATGCAGTTCAAGCTATGCAAGGACACCTTTCTAGTTGGAAGCATAGTATCTGTGGTTGACTTTGTGGAGAACTACACTCTATAGCCACAACATGAGGTGTAGTCATAGTATTACAACTCCACACAAGTTTCGATAATTGTGCACATAGAATTCATTCATGCATCTGATAGTATAGATGATCAAAGGAAGGTATTGAGGGAGTACCACTTTTACATTAGTGATGATTGCACATATTCTCCAGAGTTCATGCAAGGTTGCTTCTAGATGTTCTAAGTGGTTTGGCTCAGAGGGGCATAGAATACGATCAACATATAATATGGTCTAATAATTGTGCAGCACAGTTCAAGAACTCACACATGTTCTACTGGTTGTGTAGGATGCATGTCATTACAGGTGTTCAACATATGTGGTACTTTTGTGAGGCTGGACATGGAAAGGGGGAGCATGATGGTGTAGGAGCATGTGTGAAAAGAGCATTAGCACGAGAAGAGTTAAAGTATAAAGACAGTGCAAAGTTGATAGATACAAAATCAATCATCGAGTGGTGTAATACTTTGATGGGTCTAGGTAATGATGGTACATCTTCAGTTCATAAATTTTTTGGTTGATGGATGATACTAAAATTGCACCATATGAAGATTGTTGTACACTAACAAGATCGAGTGAGGTACACTCTTTCCTTAGCTCAAATTCAGGTTCATGGAATATCGATACACAAAAGATGGCATGCTTTTGTTCTTCATGTACAATGCAAGCCTAGAATGATTGTGAGTTAGGGGAGTGGGTTGAAAAATGGTTCACAAGTTATCTTAGCCCACTTCACACGTATCACCCTCTGATAGCATTGGAACTGACACAGATGGAATCATCGATCGACTTTGACCACGTATCAGATCTAGTTCAACCAGGTGATATATCTACTTTCTTAGTTGTTGAAATTCCATATCGTTATCTTACTTTGTACTGTATTCATAATGTTGACAAATTTCAAGAGAGTTTTTGCACATATCAATGCAGGGCATGTTTATGCAGTTATTGCAGATGAAGACAATGAAGAGGGAAAAAAATATTACTTGTGTCATTGTGTTAAGACCAAAAAAAAATTGGAGGCCCCAGTTATAGATGGAGAAAACATCAAATACCCTATAGGCTCAGTTGTGGTTACTAGAACATGGCTTAGAAGGTACCTACATTCAAGTGTTAAACATTGGCTATTTTAGGACTTTGGCATGCATCATAAGATTCTTCATTACTCAAACCTTGTCATGGCATCAAATTTTCATTTGACCAAATATGGGGGTAGACCTTTGAACAAGACGTTATGGAAGGTCTGTGAGTTTGACCATGAGGCAATACTTGACACAATAAATAGTAGAGAAGACTTGAATGGTTTGTTGGATTAATTTGTAAGTATATGCACATTGGTTCTTATTAATTTATACTTGTATGCACATTAATTTGTTTGATGCCAATGCTATCATCTTCTTTTATAGTGATTGGTGTCCCCTTGCAAAAAAAGAAAATATATGAGCCATCTAAGAGAATGTCAGCCACAAAAGCAATACAACATCCTTATTTTGATGCCTGCATGCAACATCTATAAGTGCCTTCCATCTATTTTTATTTCATTTCCATTTTGGATTCTCTTTCTTTTTCTCTTTTACTTTGCGTATTTGTATGTAAACTACTAAAAATTGATTGATCTTTCGTTGCAAAAAATGTTGATTTAAGAGCCATCAAAGAGAATCTCATCCAAAGAAGCAATGCAACATACTTATTTTCATGATTTTGAAAAATCTCAATTTTGATTTCAAGCCATTATAAGAGAGTTTGTGAAGCTTAGCGAGGGAATCTCAAGTTACTCATTTGAAGTTAACCTCATAATGAGCACCTATGATGTAGACATTTAAAGAGAATCTTGAATGTATGAGTGACATTGTAAAAGATTTTAGAGAACGAAGTGCCAGAGGTATTGTAATAAGATATAATTACATAATGAGATATACTCAAATATTGTAAGGTTGGAGTTCATGTTTTGTGTAGTAGCACCTTGTTCTATAAATGCCTTGAGTAGGAAAATTTGCAAACTTTGAATTTTGAAATGTAAACAATGTGAAAAAGGTCATATAAAGGTCATGTAAACAATTTGTACACATTTTTTTGCAACTTGTGTGCCCAAGTGGACTGCTCCAACACGTCTGAATAGGTATTTTTTATGGTAGGCATGGTCCTCTTTTCACCAAAACACGTGGAATTGCTCTGAGCTATGTTCCACCAGATCGATCCCTTAAGGGTCCAAAGTGCAAAATGGCTACAAACTTCAGCATGCTATTAATCGGATACCGTGACACTTAGAAAATTCTTGTCTAATCGTACAGAAAGGTGTTGGGCCCCTGTACAAAAACCTCTCTCTTTTTTGGCTATCTTGGAGTGGTTTACTCGTAGCGGCGGATTTTCACTTGATGGAAAAAGCATCAAATTCAAGTAGTGCAAAGTTGCAAAGTGGTGTAACTTCTGTTCTGTAACTCGTGTGACCAAGCAGAATATTCCAACACATCTGAATATGTATGTGTATACTAGGCATGGTCCTCTTTCCCACCAAAACATGTGGAATCGCTCTGAGCTATGTTCCACCGGATCAATCCCTGAAGGGTGCAAAGTGCAAAATGGCTGCAAACTTCAACATGATATTACTTGGATACCGTTACACTTAAAAAATTCTCATCTAATCCTACAGGAAGGTGTTGGGCCCCTCTAGAGAAACCTCTCTCGGTTTTGGCTATCTTGGAGTGGTTTTCTCTTGGTGGTGGATTTTCACTTGATGGAAAAAGTGTCAAATTCAAGCAGTGCAAAGTTGCAAAGTGGTGCAAATTTCACTCTACAACTTGTGTGACCAAGAAAACTATTCCAATGCATCTAAATAAGTATGGTTATGGTATTCATGGTCTTTTTTCACACCGAAACATGTGGAACCACTCCGAGCTACGTTCCATCGAATCGATCCCTTAAGGGTCCAAATTGCAAAATGGCTGCAAACTTCAGCATACTATTACTCAAATACCGTGACACTTAAAAAATTCTCGTCTAATCCTAAAGAAAGTAATTGGGTCCCTCTACAAAAACCTCTCTCGGTTTTGGCTATCTTGGAGTGGTTTTTCTCATGGTGGTGGATTTTTACTTGATGTAAAAAACATCAAATTCAAGCAGTGCAAAGTTGCAAAGTGGTGCAACTTCTATTTTGCAACTCGTGTGACCAAGCGGAGTGTTCCAACATGTCTGAATAGGTAATTTTATGGTAGTTATGGTCCTCTTTCACACCCAAACACATGGAATCGCTCTAAGCTATGTTCCACCGGATTGATCCCTAAAGGGTCCAAAGTGCAAAATGGCTACAAACTTTAGCGTGCTATTACTTGGATACCGTTATACTTATAAAATTCTTGTTGGATCCTACAAGAAGGCATTGAGACCCTCTAGAAAAACCTCTCTCGGTTTTGGCTATCTTGGAGTGGTTTTCTTGTGGCGGCAAATTTTCACTTGATGGAAAAAGTGTCAAATTCAAGCAGTGCAAAGTGGTGCAACTTTCGCTCTACAACTTGTGTGACCAAGAAAAGTATTCCACCACATCCAAATAGGTATGTTTACACTAGGAATGGTCCTCTTTTTCACTAAAACATGTGGAATCACTCTGAGCTATGTTCCACGGGATCGATCCCTTAGGTTGGAGGAGTCTAAAGTTGCAAATTTGTAAGTTTCTTAAAGCAACAAATTTGAAATGATATTGAATGGCCTCATCAGCCCTCATTACATCTAGGTGATTCTCATAGAGGTGAGGCATTAGGGCTTCCCAGGAGGTCACCCATTCTATTATACTCCAGCAAAAACGCTTAACCACAAAAATTTTCCCGCAAGGTTAAGCCCACTTAGCTTGCAACCCCATTTGCAAAACCTTCAGCAAGTGTTGTGCCTTATGAAATATTAATTATAGAGCCCCTTTAGATCATCAATTGATAAGTAGGAGGTATTTTCTACAATGTGTCAAATTGTGATATTACTATCAGGATTCCGTTGACCAGTCATTTGTAGTATTAGATATAGCTCTAGCTTCTACAGTATTGCACATGATTGCAGACAATTTCAAAGATCTAGATGACATCAATAGTTCACATTACTCAAGAAGGATGAACATCTTAAAGGCATTTGTGGAAATCAGGACAAGTAACCTTCTTGTGGACTTAGGGTTGCAATATTTGATCTACAACATGTTCCACCATTTCTTTAGTAGGATCAAGAACACACATGTAATGAAGGTGTGTTTGTAGCCATGAAAGATTATCATTCGAACTATCTAGAAGAGTGATGTTTTATCTCAAGCAACCATATCTATACCATGGTTTTTTTGGAAACAAGGATGGGTTCTCTCTTCATCAACATATACATTATTCCTCGATGTGTTCACACTAGTGTTACAAGACTAAGACTCGCCTTGGACTTGACAAGCCATTTTTTGACTTGGACTCGGGCTCGGAGCCCAGACTCGACAAATAGAAAAACCTAAGAAATTCAAAGATTTTTAAGGATTGAAAACTTGTTTCATGCACCCTTTAATAAATAAACCTTAAAGACACAATAACATCATCAAATAGAAATTACTATGATCCCATACACAAACATACATCAACCACATAAGTATAAGCACAAATTTTAGCTGAAGGAAATAACACATTTAGATATATAAATATTGTGATATTTCTATCAAGATTCAATCATGTAGTTTTACAAGTCAAACTCATTGACCCATGATTCATTAGTAGTGGTTCACAAGAACCCATCTCTCATGATAATGAATGGTTCATAAGGAGGAAGATAAATCTTCATACATTTCTTCTATCACAAATGAGATAAGTGCTTGGTTTCATGAAGGTCATGAGACAACCATTAATGGGGAGTGGATACATGAAGAACTGATGGAGAATGATAATGGCTTCAGACCTGCTATAAAGGAAAAAAAAAATTGTTTCAATGATGCAAGAGGTTTTTGGTTTCACTACCAAAATGAGCCTATGAAGAATGCATGTGAAACTCCTTTTGACCTTGAGGGTGTTCTTACTCCATCTCAAGGATCATGCATTGAGGATGACATAGATCAATGCTAGGGCTAACCAATTAATAATTATACATGTGAATAAGTCAAACATGTACATGTCAATAAGGGAAGTACAAGTACTCAAAAACACGTAAGCCTCAAAAAGTATACACACGAATACATAGTATACACAAATTAAATACAAATACAAGGTATATGCATGAAAACATGTAAGCCACAAAGTATACAAATGTATACATGTAAGTTGTAAAGTATACACTTGAATACACGTAACTCATATCTATTGAACCATCAATTTAGAATGCAAATATGGACAGGCATCGATAAAAGATATTTGTATTAACCAAATAGCCATGTAGGAATACATCAATATATGTCGATATAAGTATGAAATATATGTACAAAATAGCCATATAGGCTTACGAGAATTCCATTTAGGCATACAATGTCAAATATGTCCAATAAAAAATATGTTCAAAAAGTGCCATGCAGGCATACAACAAAGGACTCTGGAATCAAAAGTCATTGCTCTCCATGCCCTAGAAATAAAATCTTTCCCTTTCCTTTTCGCTCGGATGGCGATATTTCTTTCACTCATTTTTGTTGTGCTCATGGAGTGCTACTGCTACTCCTCATAGGGTATAGTTCATAGTGAAGTGTTAACTGTTATAATAAGATAAAAAAGACATGAATATATAGAAATTACATTATAAAACATGATATATTTGAAAAAGTAATCACTTACATCCATCTCACGATCTCTCTCCATGAGGGAAATATTCTCACACCCATGCTCAAGCATGCTCAAGCCCTGTATAAACCATACAAATAGAAATTAAACTACGTGAATCAATAATTGTTTGATTTTTCACTAACTAACATCTATAACAACAAATGTAAATTGAAATTGACTAATTTGCCTCAGACCTCTTCTGTCAAAGCCATTGAGGATTGTATAGCAGATGTCATACCAATATCCATTGCCCTTGTCACACTCAGAGGTGTATCCTCTCGCAACAACTGAAAATAAAACAACAAATTATTCAATGTAATCAATGATGTGCATCTATAAACTACACAAATCTATTAAGTACTTGATTCATTAGTTAAACTCTTTATTCTATTACCTGCATGAAAGTTTGAGTAAATCCACCACCACTGGGAAGTGTTCCATCAAAACCTCCAATATTAGTCTGTTCAACATCAAAAATTACATATTAAATTACCATTCGTAAAACAATTCCATTAACATGCAATAAATTTATAATTGTTTACTAGTTACATACCCTAGTGATAGGTGTACTATGGAAATAGGTTGGTGGGGGGCTGGCATATCTAGTCTCAACATTGTGACCCTGCAAATTTATTAAAATCATAAAACATTTTTAGTTAATCTTGCATTTCAAAATTGAAATTTAATAAATTAAATTCAATGAACACATGCACTAACTTTTACCTGACTATCAATTCCACATGCCTCATGCAAAATTTCAGCTGCCCTCTCCATCTCCATAGCTACAGACGGATCCTGCATACCAGTCTCCTGAGGGTTGGTGGGGTCATGTGAATAAGTAGCCCCACAAGATTGACACACATGTGTTCAAAGGCCACCACTCGAAGACTCCCCTAGATGGCATTGTAGAATAGGGCTAGTATGATGGATGCCACTCTAGGTCAAAGTGTTGATTTCCTGTAATGTCTCTACATCAACACTTTCCTTTGCGATGGAAGGGATAACAATGTGCTCACGAGGTGGCCTAGCGAGAGCTCATCTACCTTGCCACGTAGGATTTGGCTATGCACCAAGTCTATCCTAAGCTGACCCCCCACCTCTCCTCTGGAAATCCCTCATATCAAAATAATTTAGGATTTTGTTCAATATGAACTCACTATATAGTTTCCTAAGGAAATATTTCGGGACCTCACAATTTTTGCATGGTGGGTAATCGAAGACCGTGTACCACTTATCATAAAACTCGTCCCTAATCTGTCAGTGGTGGCACCAATGGATAGAAAACATCTTCGCATTGAGGGTAAGATTTTGATTTGTGCGTGGGTTGGTGAATAATGAGCACAAGTCACCTTTTGTAATTTTTAAATCCTTCACATCCTTGTATGATATTTTATTTGGATAATAGTCCCTAGCCGCCTTCCTCCTATCTTCCCATCCAGTTATTTGTTTTCTAATTGAATCTACGTTTTATAACATATCTTTCAATGAATTTGCTAGGGTGATTCTTTCTGTCGTTGAACCATTTGGATCACTCAACCTATTGATCAAATCCTCAATGTTTTTTTTTGTTGTTCTCAATTTCACTCATTAAATTTTGTTGAGTGCTAGGAGGGGGGTGAGTGATTGGTGGAGGAGGTTGATTTTGTGGTTGATTTTAATCTTGAGGATTTGGTTGGTCTTCCTATTGAGGATTTTGAGGGTTTGAAGGTTGATTTGCATCTCCTAAAAATTGAAAAACAATAGATATCAAATTCAACCTAAAACTAACAAATTCAAAACAAAAACCATAGAATCCTTACCTCTCACAGCTCCTTATCGTCGTGGCACCATCGTTGTGAAGAAATATGGATTGTTGGTGAAGAGATTCTCCTCCTAGAACACGAGCACAATATTGTGGGGTTTTTGGCCGCGGGTGCAACAAAAAACTAGTCGAAATGAAAATGAGAGATTTGCATTTTTTTTTTTGATTTTAACAGTAAATAACACGAGCACGTTATAACACGCTCATGTTATTTATTTTTAGTTGCCAAGACCTAGCCTAGTCTTAATGGAGACATAATGCGAGCGTGTTATAATGCGCTCGCATTATGGTTTTCAAACTTATTTTTTTAGGGTGTCCAAGGAATTGCTACCCATTTCCATGCACCCGTCCTATGATGCATATGAATGCTAGACTAATGCATAGGATTGATAGATTAGCACATAGGTGAAAACCATGTGCACATGATGTTTGAATAGTGCATAGATTGAGGGCTTTAGTGCATAGGCTAGATTAGTGCACAGGTTAGATAATCTAGCTCATACACCTGATAGAATAGTGCATTGATGATTTAGTGCTTTGAACCTCTATTTTAGTGCATCCATGGATAAAGTAGTGCATTGGCTAAATTAGCATATTGAAATTTTGTTTTAGCGCATCCATAAAATTTTAGCTAAATTTGAAAGTTTGAGGAACATTTAAATATTTCTTGATGTTTGTTGCTATATTAGACAACTAATTTGATGAATTTTAGTAACATAAAAGATAGATTGGCTTGATTTTGATGATGATCTGATAAAAAATTTCTCGTGCTTTGAAAACAAATAGTAAAATGATGTTGAGTCTGATAAATTTACTTTGCGAAATGAAAAACAAATAGTAATGATGTTGATGTGAGCCGATTGGCTGTTAAATTTGTCTTCATGTGTGATGAAAAACAAATAGTAGAGTGATAAATTTGTCTTCCTGCGAGAAGAACAAATAGTAATGAAATCTTGATATGTTGCTGATGTTGATTTAATTTCAATGATTTTGATAAATTTGCTTTCATGTTGAAATGAACAAAAAATAGTAATGATAGATATAATTCGCTTGAGTTGATTGACATGATTGTTTGATTTCCTAATTGATGATATAATTGAATGTTGCATTGATTTTATAGGAGAATTTTAAAATCCTCCATATCAAAGAGATATTTCCTCACACTTGGGAGATAATTCCCAAATTATCCCAGCCAGAGATAGGCATCATTGTTAGATGTGGTTTGGGATCACTTCTAAGGATCCCTCAGTATAGGGTCAATAGGAAACTATTGAATGCATTAGCTAAGAGATGGCATAGTGAGCATAACACATTTTACTTGTCGACTAGAGAGATCATTGTTACACCTAAGGATGTGTACAATATTCTAGGTATCCCTGTGGTTGTTAACCTTGTGTTCTATGACCATAAGGAAATTGGAGGTATAGATGCTCTCAGATGAGTGTTTCAGGACCCACACATTAGTGGGTATGAGATCCCTTGGAGGGAGATGATAGAGGGTTATGCCCCACTTCCCTTAGTTTTGGCAGGCTTTATTGGTGGTTTTCTATGTCCCAACCATAGCTCGAAGGGACTATCTATTGGTTGGGGCTAGATATTGGAGGACATGATCCTTCACTGGACCAGATATGCATGGAGATCCTGTTGGGAAATTATGCCTCAAATTTTTGGCTTGAAATCTCTTCTGGACTTGGGTGATTTCTCCATGTTTCTAGTCTTTAGTGCCATACCACTGCTTTCTTTCCTTGGTAGCATGGTTGAGCGCTCTACCGTAGGCCACTCTATTTGGTGGTTAGGTAGTGTTACCACCTCACCGTGGCAGTCATGTTCTAGTGGCACGGTAGCATGGTGAGCAGTGGGGTGGTAGTGTGTTCCCTTACCTCCTTACCATGGGGTCTCAGTCTAGTGGTGGAGGTAGCACGGTTGGTGACGTGTTGGCGGAGCAAGGTCTTACCGTCTTACCATGGAGGTTGCTTGTTGGTGGGGCGGTGGCGCGATAGCAACAACAGACATGCTTGGTGGTTACTGCCCTACTGTTGAGGCTTATTCTCTAAGCCACGGTGGGCACGGTAAGCAGTTGGAGGTTGAAGGGTGGTGATTTGGTGATGGTTACTGCCCTACTATGGGTAGTGCTCAAGGAGACCTCAGTGGCCATGATAAGTTGCCAGTGGTGAGGCTTGGTAGTTATAGTCTTACTGCGGGTAGTGAGAAGACTCACCGTGACGGCCTCAATAAGACCACTGACGGTCTATTAGGTGGTCACTGCCCTACCCTGGGGTGGCCTGGCGACGTCCATGGTAACACGGTTGACCACAACAGTGTTTCCAAGTGGTTATCGCCCTACTGCTGGTAGTTAGAATGAGGTCGGTGGTTGTGCGGTTGCAGGCAAAGAATGGGTCGACATGGGCTCACCGCCATACCGTGGTAGTCAAATGGACTCAGAGCAATAGCATGGGGAAGCCAGTATGAGCTCAGAGCTCGATCAATCGAGCTCAATCGAGCTTGATCGAGTTTGACTAGAGTCAAAGTAGTGAATGAATGGGAAAGTGACACATGGCAAGATCTTTAAGATCTAATTGGAAAAAAGATTATTATCTAATTGCAATAAGCTGCATTATTAATGTTGTGCGACTCGATGCATTTGTAGAAGGTGGTGTGATTAGAGAATTATGGAGGATTTTCCGTGGGATAATTGATTATCTTGATGACTATTGATTGCTTGAATGGGCAGAACAGGTAGGCAGATGGTAGGAGATTATAAAGTAATATCATGTGCACGATAAAGGATGATGAGTGAAGAAAGAGAGAGGCGAAGAGTGTTCGAGCGATCTTTACCATGAACACTTGGTCTCTAACTTTAGATCGATGTGAACCTGAGATGCCTAGAGGCTGGGCTATCCATGAGGTTGGCTGAGATAGTCAACTGAGGAGCTAAAAGGGAATATACATAGTATGTCATTTAAAGACATTGTAACTGTGTGGAGATTCTATATTGTGTTGCCTACATTCTCCAAATGGACAAGATGTAATCTTCTAAAGAGAATAGCCTTGATATTTGTATTGTTACTGATTTGTTACTGAATAATACAAGTGAGCTGATTGTTTTTGGAGGGTGGGGTTTTTTACTCGAAAGGGTTATCCCCACGTAAATCTGTGTGTCCATATTTTTGTCTTTCATGTTGATTGATTCTATATCTTGAATCTATGCTTGTGTTGAATCTTCTATTAGTTAAGCATTTACTTTTCTTAGAAATATCAATGGGGGTTTTACTATGCCTATTTTCACTTTATGGCATAGTTTTTTGTGTCTTTGATGTGATATAAATTGAAAATCACTAAGGCACTATTGTCTTAGACGTTCGTTCTATGATGAAAAACCAATCTCTTATCCCCAACAAGTGGTATAAGAGCTCGTTAAGGGAGGTCAAGGCGTGACAATACCAACAAGTGGTATCAGATTCTTCTCTTGGTTACTGAAGTTCTAGGTATTTCTCTTGTGATGATTTCTTAGCTTGGAAAGCTTGAGGAAATTTGGAGGAATTGTTTGGTTTTTGATCCTTTGATGAGTGGAATTTCTTGCTTCTTTGATTCAGCACACAACTTGAAAGATGTTGGAGAAGACCGAAGTTGATCATATTGTGACAATATGGTCTAAGGCTTTTAACTAGCAGCAAATGATCCTAATGCAAAGGGCATGAGGTATGCTTATGGTTGTGTTGTAGTAGTGTGTGGTTTCATACTGGGTGTCTGTGTGAGAGGCTCATTGGTGGTATGGAGTTGCTTGTGTTTTTGTTTAATCATGGATTATTGTGCCTGTGTTGGGTATTTCGACCTAGCATTGAAGGATATTTCTGTGTTGCTCTGATTGCATGGAAGCTATGAACCTGATATGGGTTGTGTGTAACTTCTGAATAGCTTGGCTCTCTCATTTGCTTGTGCATGGCTAAGTTTTTGGAACTAGTCTGAAATGGACCTATTCTTCCAGTTTTACTTGTATCTTGCACTTGCATGTTTCAGATTCATGTTTTTGGCTCTGAAGGTTTTTTGTAGATTTTCCTAAAAAATCTATGATGCATATCCATGTTTCTTTTTATTGTTCCGGTTAACCATGTTGGTTATGTGCAGACTCTTGGGTCATCCAGATGAGCAGTGAATATGGAGGTGCATGGGTGTTTTATAGACACTGGTTTTTTAAGTTTTGCATGGTCAAGTAAAACTTGTGGTTTGTGGAGTTGTTGTTCAACTATTATCTAGACCCTAGATTTTGGGGTGTGACTAGATGAGATAGCTACAGTTCGACAATGTTTTGAGGAGCTATGATGTCTTCTATACATGGGAGTGTTGGGTATGTGTTTTTTCATTCAACATTATTGTGGTGTTTTCTTACTAGTTTCTTGGACTATGGTGCTTGAGTTGTGGATGTGATTGGAAAATCGGATCTAGTCCTGATTTGGTGTTTGAGTCAAGTTGTCTACATGGGTTTTTCTCTTTGATGATCTCATTTTTGCAGTTTCTAGTGCGATGATAGATTTACAAGTTTTCATTGAAGTGGATCTTTGAGTTGTGTGGTTGGTGGATTAGCTACCCATTGACTGCAGTGAGACAACTCGGAAGTGGAATTTCAATATCCAGGAGATTGCTTCTATGATGGTGCATATTTGTTAGTTGACCTTGTCTGTAGTCACTTGTGCATTGGCATAGCTATTTTGAGATAAGAGGATGGATGACATTTGAGTACTAGAATAGTCAGTTATGGGGACCTGTAGCAAGTGAATCACAATGTCATGAAGAGATTGATACACTAGCTAGTGTAAGATTTTGTCAGTAATGGTGTGGCCTATCTAATCTGGTGATCTTGTTGTTGTTCAACATTGTTGTCTGGTGGACATGGTGTCGGTTGTACCTAGACCTTGCTTGGATCGGCAGGTGATCAGTCATGATGCTTGGAAATCTTGGTGTCACGGTTTAGTGGGATCTTTAGCAGTGACTATGGATTCATCATTTGGTGGTGAATGATCTCCTTTGGTATTGCAGATATTTTTTGTGGGGCTCTTAGATCCTATTGTTGCAGAAGAGTTCTTTTTCATCTGCAAGGTCACTATTTGAAGATGAGAAGCACCTTGGTAGTCTTTGGTTGAGATGTTGGTGATGCTTGACAAGTGATACTAGTTTAGATTTTGTTTGCTTTATGTCATGGTATACTCTTAATTGTGCATTAGAGTTTTGACATGATGCATTCCTCTTGAGACCATAGCTTGTTCACTTGAAGCATGGTATCTCTTAAGTGAAATGTGTAGATCATGATGACATGATAAGTTCTTGGTTCAGCTGGTTCGGAGCTTTGACAGTGGTCTGGTGTTTCTCTATGTTTTGAGTACTTTGGTAATATGCTGGAGGACTTCATGTTTAGTGTAGTAATGCAGATTGGAGTTAGCATGAGATGATAGATTGTTGGTGCTCATGGATGCATGAAGAATAAGATGAGGCTGAAATTCTTTTGAGAATGTTGTTTTTTACAGTTGAAAGTCCGAGTAGCGTACATCTTGGTTGAACACGAGTTCAACAAAGACCAGTAAGGAGAATGCTCGTGGGTAGGTCATGGTGACTTTTATATCTTGAAGGAGAATGTTTTCTTTTTAATTCTTCTAGTTAGCTTGGCGGTGTTTATTTGAAAGGTGTTCGCCCATTACATCTTTCAGATGTGTGTTTTATGCTTTCTTTCATGGTATGAATCTTGAGTTGTGTTTTAAGTTTCTGGAGGATTCATAGTGAAAGGTGGACAACATAGTATATCTCCTTGTGATTTTGAGGATTGATAGGAGATTTTATATGGGTTAGTCTGATCTTGTTTTGAGATGCTTACATCCATGGAACTATTGGATGTTGTTTTGGAATTTCCTTTGGGATGTGAAGAAGATCATTCTTGACACAACTGGCATTTAGAATTGTATGTAGGAGGATGCTACATGTTATGATTTGTAGTTTCTCTCTAATCTGGTCTTTTCTTCCTATATGTTCATTTTCATATGACTTTAGATGTTCTGGTGGCTTCTTCTTCAGTCACATATGAAGAACCTTGGAAGAACGGTGGAAGATCGTTGAGAGAAATGATTCTTGTAGCAGGTGGTTATAGGTTGTGCATATTAGTGTGGATGTTCCTCAAAACTACATGGTTACTTTTTTTTTTTATGTGCAGATATTGGTGGACTTGGTATACATGGATCACGTGTGATAGTACTTTGTTTGCATTCCTTTGGGCAGTACCCTTGCAATGGGAGTACCTGGACGTGTTTTCTCTTTTAACTGGTTGACATGGTGCTTGTATTTTATTTTTGATGGGTTGGTTGTGTGATGGCATGAGTTTGCTGATGGACATACCTCCAAGGTATGGGTGGTTGGATGATTTAGCATGAGCTATGGGTGCCGGTTTTCAGCCATGTGGGTTTGATCAGTTGGATGAGGACAGTTAGTTTTCTGGTTGTTGTTCTAGCTGGTGTTTTTATCTTGTTCTAGAGAAGGGTTTCTCATTTTGTGTTCATGTTTGAGTGCTTTATTTCTGCTATTGTGGTTCCTTGCTTCTTGAAGGATCTGATGCTTGTGCTATGGAGACTGGTGCATATACTACTTGACTTGTTCCTTTCCTTGTGTTGGATGTTTGGAGTTGTTTCCTGAGATGGCGGAATTTTTTTGGATATCGTTGCAGGTGTCTTGTTTGGAGCTTGAAAGCATGGTGTTTTTCCTTGTTCACATGTTTGGAGGAAGCCTGAAAGTCTTTGTCAAGTGGGAGATTGTTGGGAAATTATGCCTCAAATTTTTGGCTTGAAATCTCTTTCGGACTTGGGCGATTTCTCCATGTTTATGGTCTTTATTGCCATACCGCTACTTTCTTTCCTTGGTGGTGTGATTGAGTGGTCTACCGCTTTACCATCGGCCACTTTTTTTTTGGTGGTTGGATAGTGTTACTACCCCATCATAGTGGTCATCTTCTAGTGGCACGGTAGCACGGTAAGCAATGGGGTGGTGGTGCACTCCCTTACCTCCCTACCACGGGGTCTCGTTCTGGCAGTGGAGGTAGTGCGGTTGGCGGTATGTTGGCGGAGCAAGTCCTTACTGCCTAACCATGGAGGTTGCTTATCGGTGGGCTGGTGGTGTGATAGCAACGGTGGTCAGGCTTGGTGTTTACCTCCATACTGCAAAGGCATATTCTCTAAGTCATGGTGCTTGCAGTAAACCATTGGCGGTTGAAGGGCAATGGTCTTGTGATGGTTACCACCCTACTGTGGGCAGTGCTCAAGGAGATCACAGTGGTTGCGGTAAGCCACCAACGGTGAGGCTTGGAAATTACCACCTTACCATGGGCAGTGAGAAGACTCACCATGGTGGCCATAGTAAGAACATTGATGATCTACCAGGTGATCACCGCCCTACCACGGGGTGGCCTAGTGGCCTCCACGGTAGCACGGTTGATTACAATAGTGTTGCCAAGCGGTTAGCACCCTACCACTGGCAGTTACAATGAGGTCGACAATGGTGTGGTTGCAGGTAGAGAACGAGTTGACATGGGCTCACCGCCATACTAGGTAGTCAAATGGACACAGAGTGGTACCACGGGGGAAGCCAGTATGAGCTCACAGGTCAGCCGATCGAGCTCAGCCAACTGAGTTTGACCAGAGTCTAATCAGTGAAAAAATGGGAAAGCAACATGTGGAAAGATCTTTAAGATCTGATTGGCCAAAAGATTATTTTCTGATTGTGATGGGCTGCATTATTAATGTTGCATGACTGAATACATTTGTAGAAGGCGGTGTGATCAGAGAATGATGGAGGATTTTTGGTGGGATAATTTATTATCTTGATGACCGTTGACTGCTTGAATGGGAAGAACAAGTAGGCACATGGTAAGATATTATAAAGTAATCTTTTGTGCACGATAAAGCATGATGAGCGAAGAAAGAGAGAGGCAAAGATTTTTCGAGCGGTCTTTACTTTGAACACTTAGTCTCTTAGTTTAGATCAATATGAACCTAAGATGCTTAGAGGTTGGGCTAGCCATGAAGCTAGCTGAGACAATCAACTAAGGAGCTGAAGGGAATCTACATGGTATGTCATTTGGAGACATTGTAATTGTGTGGAGATTTTGTAATGTTTTTTTTGCATTCTCCAGATGGACAAGATGTAATCTTTTGAAGAGCATAGCTCTAATATTTGTATTGTAACTGATTTGTTACTGAATAATACAAGTGAGTTGAGTGTTTTTGGAGGGTGGGGTTTTTTACTCGAAAGGTTTATCCCCACGTAAATCTATGTGTCCATATGTTTTTCTTTCATGTTGATTGATTATGTATCTTGAATCTATGCTTGTGTTGAATCTGGTATTAGTTAAGCATTTACTTTTCTCAGAAAGATCAATGGGGGTCTTATTGTGCCTATTTCCACTTATGGCATAGTTTTTTGTGTCTTTGATGTGATATAAAATGAAAATCACTAAGGCACTATTGTCTTAGATGTTCGTTCTGTGATGATAGACCCATCTCCTATCCCCAACATATCTTGCATGCTAGCCTATCTATGCCATGATCTCCATCAGATGGTATACACTGATGGGAAGATTATTTATTTTGGGGTGATAATTTTGCAGATATTGGCATGGGAGCACATCACAATCACCCACCCTTTCGTAGGGAGAGATCGTTCACTTGGTCATCCATATGTGTATGCATCCACTTGGCCATCCATATGTGTATGCATATATAGGTCCACTTGTCCAGCCTAAGATGGGCAAGTTAGAGTACTGGGGACATGTGTTGGATGACATGGATACAATCATTTGCACACCATATGTTGACTTTGAGGCATGGAATGATGATGATATTGATTTGTCGCATTGCAGCATAGCTAGATATATGATTGGTCACACTCCATTCATCATTGAACGGTTTTTTGGTTATGCAGGTATTGAGATAATATGGGTGGGTGTAGATGATGTCGTAGGGTGTGGCTCACTATGCTAGGCAGTTGGAGGATGTGGTGGAGTGGGGTCCTTTCATCACATTTGAGACAGCAAGATCAAAGTACACTGGGCTATAGCCAGAGTTCTAGGATATCCACCCAAAGGTCACAATTTATGCATGGATAATTGAGGACTATGCGACCTTTTTTCCACTCATCCATTTCCTAGGCTAACCAGCCCTAATGAGCCAACACCATTGTTAGATGGCCTCACACTATAGAGGGCACATAGGCAGCCACAAGTACAAGCAAAGGTAGGGGCACAGGTTGGGCCATAGGCAAGAGGATAGGCTGGGGGATAGGTAGGGGGATAGGCAGAGTAGCCTACTAGAGTAGAGGAGGATATAGGTGCAGTGGCTATGGATATCGATGAGGAGGAGGAGGATGATAACTTAGATGATGATGATTATGGTGGGGATGATAGGGATGGTGGAGGGAGGGTATGCTTTGATGAACCATTCAGGACTCAGCCCCGCACAACTAGAGTTGTGGAGTAGTCGGCAGCTACATTAGCATGAATTTTATTAGGGATCCCTCTTAGGGTCAGATTGATGCTTTAAAGTCTCAGGTACAAGCTCTCCAAAGCTAGTTAGTGCAAACACATGCCATGATTAGTTAGCTACATGCACAAATAGCTCAACCACCACCTCTTGACCCATAGATAGCCCAGCTAACACCATAGCGGGACAGTTTTATACAACGGTATGTATAGGTAGAGGGGCTAGCTAAGAGACTATTCAGAATTGTTGAGGGCACTTCTATTGGAGAGGTTGTTGTAGAGTGGTTAGTGACTGCTCGCTAGGTAGAGTATTATCGTAAGAGATAATTTTAGGTGGTACTACTTGAGTAGAGGATAGCATATACACAGTCAGGTGCCTGATCTTGCACTCACTCCCACACTCATTCAAGGAGTGTGGGTATGCAAGGTAGATGAGACACAAGGGCCATAGGTAGTAGAGATCCAGTGAGACCCACCACCTTCGAAGGTAGCAGTAGTCATGATCCTCGTACAGATGCCCCACATTGATGATCATGTATACACCATTTTATTGTATTTTATGTATCTCTTTCAGACATTTGTATTTGATGAGATAATGATAATGAAATGATGTGATAATATGAAAACCACATAAAAATAATATGAAACTACTAATGATAATGATATGAAAATGAAAATGGTAATGACACTAATGAAATTATATGTAAATGAATTGAATGATTTAAAAATGAGATGAATGATAATGAAATGCAAAATATGATAAAAAATGAAATGAATGAGTAAAAGCAGATATAAAATGGTATGCAAATAATTGGTGAAAATGATAATAAACACGAAATGATATATAATAAATGTGAAAATGACCATGATAATGAGAGATGAAATGAAAATGACATGATAAGATATGAAAATAAAAATGAAAATGATATGATAGTGATAATGAAAATGAATTGTAACCAATAATGATATGAATGATGAAAATGAAATGAGATGCAATAAATGTCCAAGTGTACTCAATCTTCGTTTCAAAAGAGATATGTATCTTTGCCAACCTCCAAAAATCTATTATACAACCACAAAATTGAATGAAATCTAAATGAATCATGCAGTCCTAAAATGTCAGATGAACTATTTAACTATTGTCATTCTGTAAACCAATTTTGTGCTTGATTTTCATCACTGAGCCTTTTGATATGTTGAAAGTTAGTAGAAGCATCAAAGGGGATATTTGCATTGATGATGACCTAAGTACAACTTTCATGATGTTTGATATAGCAAGTTAATACAAGCATCAAGGTATAATTGAACCAAGATGACCTAAGTATTGCTTGCATAAATAGGAGGAAGTTAACTGTTTGACTATGCAAATACCGAAATGTCACGATGTATCGTGACAAATTTGCATAGTAATAATGATTAGCTTACAAACAACAATCAAAGAAAAATCATATTACTTCCTTGTGATTCTAGTTTAGTACATCATTGAATCACTCCAAAGATATGATGTCATCAAATTTCAAAACAATAGTTCAACTTATGCTTTAATTTTTTCATTCATTTTATTCAGATTAAGATCATCTAGATCGTCTCAGTTTCTTGTCTCATATTGTGAGGAAAAACAATGATTACCAAGCAATGATGAAATCCTTGTCATTTCAAGGAAATGTGGGGTGCATGATGTGGATACGATGGCTAGGAATGGATTTGAAGCCAATGAAAATTGGATATGAACAATGCAGAACATAACCTAATAGATGGGAGAGCCGGCTAAATCACAAACAACCCCTATTTGTAGGGTTTTCACCATTTGTTTTTTATTGCACATTTTCAGATTGAATGATTTTTTTGTGGTTACCAAGATGCTTGTTTGTCAGGTTTTCATCAAGGCAACAATTTTTTTGATTTTTTGATTTTTTGAATTTTTCTCTTTGCTTTGATGTTTTTGTATTTTCTCTTTTTTGATTTTTTTGTATTTTTTATTTTTTGATTTTCTGATTTTTTTTGTATTTTTTAATTTTTGATTTTTTTTGTATGTCAAAAGGATGCCTGTTTGCTAGGTTTTCACCCTGATGATGATTTTTTCAAGACATTTTCTGATTTTATTCATTTTTTAATGACTTTTTATGTTGTTTTTGGTATTTTTGTAGGACTTTTTATATTATTTTTGTGTTTCTCAAACATAGAACTTCTTCAAATTAATGTTGGTGGTTGGATCTTCAAGAAATTCCCCTTCAGGTGGTGATAACTAATATGCCCCCAATCCATATGTTGCAATGATGACGAACAAACCCAACCAATTGGCCTCAAACTTGGCCTTATTTTCTCGATCTTGTTGATTACGAGGGTTTTCTTTGAGGACCAAGTCACCCACCTAAATTTTTTGTGGTTTGAATATGTGTTTGTAGCTACAGGACATAAATTTTTGATAACCCTTCAAGTGATTGGCTGCACTTTTTCATCACTCATCAAGTAGCTCGAGTTCTTGCAATCTTGATACTCTGTAATCCTCATCGATTATAAGTCCCTTTCGTGAGACTCAAAGTGAGGGAATTTCAACTTCTAATGGAAAAATTGCTTCTGCTCCATAAACCAAGGCATATGGAGTGGCACTTGTTGGCGTGAAAATTTTGGTTATGTATGTCCATAAAGCTGGATTTAGTTAGAAATTCCAATCACAGCTGACATCATTCACTTTTTTCTTCAAGATCTTCAGAATTGTCTTATTTGAAGCTTTTTTTTGGTCATTTCCTTGTGGATAATAAGGCATAGAGAACATGCGTTGGATGTGAAATCTTTCACAAATTTCATCAACATATTTTTTTAAAAATGGTCTTCCATTATTAGTAATAATGGAGCTAGGTTCATGCCATATCGACGTATGATATAGTTCAAAATCAAAGATGAAATTTGTTTGTCGGTAATTGTTGTTAAGGGAAAAAATTCAATCCACTTAGTAAAGTACTCAGTGGTTGTGATAATGAACTTGTGTCCATTTGATGATGATGGGGGTATCTTGCCAATTTGTTAGCTAAATGGGTAATGATCCTAAGTGAATTTGACATTCACTATGTGGATCAGAAATAATTCAAAGGGTAGGTCATTGTAGATCAGTAGGAAAAAGCACCACTACAAACAAAACATCCAATGCACATTGAATCTCTTGATGTAGATGTGTTTACAACAACTACTAAGCAATCATGGACACTTTATTTTGATGGGTCCTACATACAACATGGCTCGAGGTAGGAATTATTTTTGTCATGCCTCAGGGAAATACTATTCCAAAGTCTTATCAGTTGATGTTCCCTTGTACAAATAACATAGCCAAGTATGAAGCATTTATAATTGGAATGAGAATTGCATTAGATTAGAGAATCACAGAGTCACAAGTTTTTGGTGATTCACAACTTGTCATAAATCAAATAAATGATGAGTTTCAAACTAAAGATGACAAGTTGATGCATTACAAAAACATGGTGGATGATTTCAAGAAGTATTTTGTTGAGATCAAGATCATGCAAATTATGTGGATTGACAACAAAGCTACAGATGCCATGGCTACAATTGCATCACTATTGCAATTATCAGAGAACCAAGCTCGATACAAATTCTTGGTGGAACAATTGTTTTCCCTTGCCTATGACAATCCTAAAACCCAATTCATTTGTCACCTAACTAATTCTAATTCCCCCTTGTACGGAAAAAACTATACTTATCTAAAAGATACTATCTTACCCCTAAATTTGTCCCAGAATTAGAAAATAAATTTCATACACAAATCTTCTTGCTACACCCTAATTGCTGACACCTTATTCTGATGTGGTCTTGATGGTACCCTCCTCAAATGTCTCAAACATGATGAATCGAAAAAGGCCTTACAAGAGGTTCATAGTGGTATTTGTAGGACTCAATGAAAGTGTAATTTAAATCATGGCTTGTCAATGTCCTGCTGATATAATATATTTCTCGCTCTTTTCCCGTTTTGTCTTCCTATGTCAATAATGCCCCCAAAGATACTTTTGTAGCAGAAATGTACAATATGAGTGGTTTTCCTTGTAATAGTGGGATCAATACTGGTGGGATCATTAGATAATGTTTGATTTCATTGAATGTTGCTTCACACTTATCTTCCCATTTGAATGGAACATTTTTATGCAAGAGATGCATACATGGAAAACTCTTGTCTTCTAGTTGTGCAATGAATCTCCTGATGGATTGTAGGCATCCCTGTAATGAGCGTAGTTGACTAATGTTCCTTGGCGGTGGCATTTCTAGGATTTCTTGAACCTTCATTGTATCCACTTCTATTCCTTTTTTTGATACGATATATCCCAGGAGCTTTCTAGATTTAACCCCAAAGACACATTTCTTGGGATTAAGTCTGACCTTAAATTTTTCCATTCTAATAAAATCTTAGATAAGATATCTAGATGTCCTTCTCTTGTGTTTGATTTTTCTAAAAGATCATCTACATAATCCTCCATGAATGTGTGCATCATGTCATGAAAAATTGTAGTCATTGCCCATTGGTATGTTTCTCTTGCATTTTCGAGTCTGAACGACATTACATTCCAACAATATGTGCCCTAGTGACATGTGAATGTAGTATTATCTTGATATTCAAGTGCAATATTGATTTGGTTATATCTAAAAAATCCATCCATCAACAAATACATGAAATGCCCAACTGTTAAGTCCACAATCATGTTTATGTTTGGCAGAGGGAAATCATCTTTTGAACATGCTTTATTTAAATCCTTGAAATCTATGTAGATTATGATTCATCCATCCAGATTTGACATAGGTATGATGTTGGAGATCCATTCTGCATAGTCAATAGACTAAATGAATCCTACATCTAACAACTTCTTTAATTCCTCTCTAACTAGTAATGCAACATGTGGATGCATTTTTTTGAGTTTTTGTTTCATAGGTTTTTCCCCTGGCATGATGGAAAAATGGTGCATGATAATATTTAGATCTAATCCAGGCATATCTGTGTATGACCATGCAAAATTTATTTGATTATCCTTTAGGAATTTTGTGAAATTTGGAATTTCTTCCTTTATTAGTAAGGTTGCAAGTTGTGGAACTTTTGGTTGTTTTGCAGTACCTATATTAATTTCCTTTGTTGGTTCTATCAATATAGAAGATCTTTCTTGAGTTCTCAGGGAGAGTGTCAAGTTTCCCATCTTCCAGTGCCTTTGAAAGGTTTTCACTGTTAGATACACTCTTTATTTTTCTTTTTTCATGATCTAATACTACCTTTGTTAGGTTTTCACCATTAGATCTATCTTTTATATTTTTAATTTTGTAGCTGAAAAACTTGGCACTCTCCTAACTGAGATTTTGATCCTACAATTCACTGGTCAAACCTATTTCTAGGTTGGATGAACAGAGAAAATTTACAATGGTTTCATCATCGGGGAAGGTTGGGATATCGATTGGCTCAATTTGTTCCCAACCAATGAGTTCGGGATGGACCAAGAGTAATGGATCATCAAGTTGGGTAAGGTCACTGAAGGTTAAGGTCATGATACTATTATCATTCTCGCTATGGGGAATATCTATGATGGTATCCTCTTGTTGATTATCCATCTTGCTTTGAATCTAATCATCATCACTCGAGTCATGGTAACTTTGTAGTCCATAGTCAAGTGGAGGCCTTGAGCTTTCCCTTGTGTGAGCATGGGTGTATATTTTTGTATACCATCCATCTGCTTCTCTCTCTAGAATTCATTATTATAAATTTTATCCCATTCATACTCATTAGATTTAGTGTCAGAATTCTCCTGCAATCTCAGAATTGTCTTAGCTATCTCTTCATTGGATTTCTTTTGAACTGCTTCCTTTGCATCTTCACCATATCCAAGTCGAGTTTTGTCTTTTAGATGTGTGGTTTTTGGTTGGATAGGTTTAAAAATTCCTTCTTTTCTCTTCCCTATAGGGTCATTTCCTTCATAACCCATTCGCTGCATTATTGTATAACCCTTTCCATATTGCTCAATGGGTAACTTGACATGTTGGACATATTCATCTTCATCTTTATAGAGCTAGTTGAGAATAGCTCTATCCTCTTCAGTTTCTTGAGTATTGGCCTTGATGAATCTCCCATCAAACTTGGTGATGGGAACTAAATCTTGTGTGTTTGATGTTGAAGTAGATACAACTTGTTGTGTGGATGTTGATGGTTGACCATGTGATCTCAGAGAGATGGGTAGATTAGAGAGACATAGTGAATATTTTCCTAGCCCATTATGCTTTAATTGTAGCTTGGTGCCAAAATTATTTATCATTTACCTTTCTTGTTCATTGTGTTTAGAGGTAGAAATGGCCAGAGCATCTCTATTATGCGGGACAAAGGTGTCTTGAGTTTCTCTAAGATTAGAACAAATTTGAATGCTATTATGATTTGTTGGTATTATTAATTATTGTTGGTCATATAGAAATTTCAGGCATTGATGATAAGTAGACAAAACTGCTTGCATTTCATGGATCCATGGGCAACCCAAGAGTATGTTATAGGATAGGTATCGGTCCAGAACTTGATAAAAATTATTCTTCACAATAGGTCCCACTTTGATTGGTCGCATGATGAGGCCCTTGGAAGCTCGTTCCTCATCATGATATGATTTGATTGTAATTTTCCTTCTTGGATATATAGACTGTTCTGAATATCCCAAACCAAGAACCAATTTTAAAGTAAAAATGTTTAATCTAACTCCCCCATCTATTAAAACATGTATGATTCAGGTTTTATGAACCATGACTTCTAGATATAGCAATGATTTATGGGGATGAGTCATGGAGGAATCATCCTTTTCAAAGAAGGATAGACATGTTGGTGAAGAAAAGTGTCCCACCATGGCTTGAAATCTATTGATATCTAGATTAGGAGACATGGTTTATGTCAATGAGAGCCTTTTCCAGAATGTCCTTGTGTGCCAACAATATTTTAAGAAGCTCCAAGATAGAAATTTGAGCCGATGTTTTCTATAGTTGATCGACTAAATTGTACTATCTTGGAGGGGTAAAAGTTGACTTAGATGAACTTACATTCATAATAATTTTGGTCTATCCCCTTGTTGTTCCACTAACCTATCGATATTCTTGTCTTCCTTTGACTTTGATGACATTGACTTGTTGGCCATTAGTGTAAATATGATTGATGGTGGTATCATAGACGTGATTCACGTTCTTGCCTTTGTCACCTGAAGACTCCCCTTTTTGATAATTGGGGAGAGGTTTCTTGAATACTTGATGATCTTGGTTCGCATTATGTCCCTCAACCATTATGGTATGGTTTTCAATCAAATCTTGAACCAAATTCTTTAACCCTTGGCAATTATTTGTCTTATGACCTTTGCATCTATGATAATCGCAATAGTACGAGTCATTCCATGAAGGTGGTTTAAATCAAGGCTCATAATCTCTTTGTGGTGGAAATGCGATGGAATTTTGATTCAAAAACTCTTTGAGGATTGATTCAAAATACGGGCCCACGGGAGCAAAAATTTGTCGATTTGAGAAAAACTGTGATCTGGGCGCATTTGAATTTTGATTATTGTCGAGATTATTACCATGATTATTGGTCACATTTCCCTAGTTGGCATTAATTACTTGATTGGAATTATTATTTCCTTTGTTATTATAATTCATAGCATCATTATTGTTTTGTTGGAAACCTGATACATTGATAATGGTAGGCTTCACATTTACGTTGTTAGCATCTACCACCCCATCATTTACAACATTATTATTCCAAGTCCAAAATTGTGATTTATCATTGTTGTTGTTGTTATACGAATTTGGGCCATCTTTATCAAGCTTTAAGACTCCTCACTTGACCAAGGCTCCTTCAATGGTGATTGTGTTTTCAATCAATTTTTCAAATGATTGAGGACAACGAAGATTTACCTTGTAACTCCTCTCTTGATTTAGACCGTCGATAAAGATTTCCATCTTTTCCTTTTCAAGAATAGGATGAGAATATATTGCAAATAACCTTCTCCATATTTATAAGAACGTGATGAAGGGTTCCCTAGTATTTTATTTTGTTGTGCACAAATCAAGCATGGTTATTTGATGTTGTATATTGTAGGAGTACTGAGATATGAATTTATTGATTAACTCCTCAAATTTTTTTATGGGGGGAGTGATTTTGGAAATCTACTCCATGGATTGTCCACCTAGAATTATTGGAAACAATCGCATTAGGTAGGTATCTTGATGAGAAAACTCCAAGATCATATTTTGGAAATCCCTCACATGATCAATGGGATCCATTTTTCCATTGTACCTATCAAACTTTGGGATCTCATAATGTTTTGGAAAAGGAATCATGTTGAGACTCCTATCAAAGGGATATGGGAAAATATCTTTCAAAACATATTTCTTGGTTGCACCCCCTTGTATTTCTTTAACTTTGCCTTGTAATGCTCTTATCTGATGAGTAAGAACACTAAAATCATTAAGGGGGGGGGGGGGAGCTTCAAGATCCTCTCTAATATTTTCCATGTCAAAATCAAAGGGTAGTTTAGCTCCTTGGTTTTCTAACAAAATAAATTATCTTTCTTTTTTTCATTCCAAATCTTGTCAAAGAGAGTATGGAATTGTGGATCCTATTCAACTTCTTGAATTAAGTCCTCAGTTGTTTCATCATTATTTGAATTATTTCTTGTGTGAAACTTGTGAAAAGGATTTTCTTTGCTATCACCCATATTGAAAAGTGGATTTTACCTTTCATCCTCTTCTATGTGCTTTCAACATCTTGTGACAATAGGCATAAGCTTACACCAAATTTCAACTAACTTTGATCACAAAATGAGAGAGTGCATTTTGTTGGATATCTTGGTCAGAATAGAATGAGAACTCTATTGATATGACTAAAGAAATTTCTAATTTTTAGCTCGTGATTCCCTGGTTGGAAGGATGATGATCCTGTTATGGGAATTAAACTAGAAATCATAAATAAAGGTGATGTTGCACTTTGTGATGTTTTGATTGTAGTTTGCAAAAAATAAGGATTTTTGTAAATTCCTAATGCTTCTAAGTTCTCTATTGAAACACTTGATCGAGATGATTAGAATACTGAATTGTACGTTGTGGGATGAAAGAGGGATGAATGGGCTGACTATGATTATTCCTCTGAGAGAGATATCTTATTTGAAAGAAAGCTCATGAATATAATGGTTCTAAACAAAAATCGTCAGTGAAACCCCTAACAAAGTTGTGATATCGATGAATGAAATTTTTATGCTCAAGAAAAACTTTCCAACTTTGGTATAAAAAATTTCTCCTTTTCAATAGCTTCTTATAACTGAGAGAATTTTTTGGCTTCTCGATCTTTTTATCAAGGGATTTGTTAGAAAAAGTTGCAGATTTCCATACCCTGAGCATAAAAAAAGACCAGACTAAATGGCATACTTTTGTGTCAAAAATATCCTTAGACTCAAATCATAGAAGCGCTACTCTATTCAATGGATGCACTAAACTTTTTAGCAGATGCGCTAAAATATCTAACCAATGCTATGGATTGTTGTAGGGATGCATTGAAACAGAGCATAAATGTGTTTAAATAGTGTAGGGATGCGTCAAAACAAAACATAGATGCGCTAGAATAGAGTAGGGATGCACTAAAATATCCAATTAGTGCATTGAGATAGACTTGTTTTGATAGTTTTCTGATTTGGATGATCTTTATCTGATTTAATGTTGGAAAAACCTGACAGATAGTAGAAAATAGTTGTTTGCAAGTCCTAAAATCTAAACAAAGAGTGTATATTCTTGATATTTCCATGGGTATTAAACAAAATAGGCACTTCAAATAGACTCACTCTTATTTTTCAGAAAGTTCATCATAGTAACTACAACCCACATCTTAGAATTATGTCGACTCACACAACCGTGTCACCCCGTAGAGGGCTCCCGTGTGTTTTTATTTTCCAAGTGTGTACTCAAGGTTAGATTTCTCGATCCCTTGAGAAAAAAATCTGTGGAAATTATATGGTGAGTGTCTTGGGGGTAGATTCTTCCCTCCCCTTGCATTGTGATTATTAGGATGTTAAAAAATTGACACGGTTGGCTTCTACACTAAGGTTCATAGTAAGTGTTTCCGTTCAGTGTAGAAAATGATATATTCCCTCAGGAGACCTCCCAACCTTTAGAATAAATTCTTTGGGGATGGTTATCTTTGCACACTACTATCGATTTGGGATTTCATCAACAACTCGCTTTTGTTTAGAGTGGCTTGGAATCCTTCTCTTTAGGTGTTCCCACTTAGGTCATTCTTCTTGGGTGAGTACTTTATCCCACAAGAGAAGGCCTTCTAAAGGATTTAATAAAGCATAAAATGCATAAAATGAAAAGGCAAGTCTGGCATTTTGATCACCGAGTTAAGGGGAGAGCATAAGCCTATCACCCAAAAAATCACAACAAACAATTTGTTCAGTTTTAAATCCCAAATGACAATTTTCTAAACTAAGTGAAGATGTTGCTTCACAACAAGCATGGGATTCATTTTAACAAAGATAAAATATTTTTTGGTGACTATCCTAAGATTGGTTAATTCTAGATTTAAGTGTCTACCCTAGGATTGCTTCATTTTAACTTATGCAGAAAATAAAAACCTTTGTCTATGGATGTCGTCAGGATCAGGATTTATTTTTACAATTCCTTGTATGCGCTTAAAGAACTCACCAATGCAGTAAAACAAAGAAAAAATGCACTAAATGAACATTCAGGGATGCACTAAAATAGAAGGTAAATGTGTTAAAGGAATAGGTAAATGCACTAAGGGTATGTGCAGGATCATCATGGAAAAAATAGGCCCTTAAGTGGCAATAAAATTCAAAAAATCAGAGTTAGGAAACATGACCTAAAAATTTGAATAATTTATCTATATTATTTCAAAAATATGTAAGAATAGAATTTGTAGAAAACTGATTTTAGTTTCTAAACTACTAGGTTCATTTTATATTTTAAATTTATTTGGTGAAAATTTGAAATTTCAATGCAATAGTACTTAAATTTCAAGGAAAATATAAGAAGTAGGTGTTTGTCTGACCACCCTAACCACAATAAAATGATAATATTTTTTAATAATATTTTAGATATAAGCAGGGGACTCATGTGCCGATGTGATGCATATTTTTTGTAATTTTTTCCAAGTAAATAATTAATTATGATTTTTTTATTACAAATTTTTTAAAATATAAAAACTTGTCCACCTTAACTTGGTTAAAACTTCATGAAATTCATTTTTTTTAATCATATAGTATACAAAGCATAGAATTTAACACATGTTTTAGATTCAAAAAATGTGATACCATTTGAAAGCTATAGATATTTTTCAATCAACCTATCAATCATGACTTTTAGTCGTAATTCATATAGAAAATGAATAATAATAATTTATTAAATTCAAAGTAAAGCACAATTTATATTGGTGGAAAGCTGAGAATCTCCTTTAAAAACTCTTTTTGTTTCATCAATTTTTGGTAAAAAAAAGTCGTCAGCCACATGGGCCATCATATCACTTAGATATCGCCACTTTTTGGCCCATCATGATCCTGCACATACCCCTAAAACTTAACGTTGAAGTGCTGAAATAGACCTTAGATGCACTAAACATTGCCAGGGATGCGCTTAAACGTGTCTCATATGTGCTAAACCGCAAGTCTAGTTCATCACTTGTTATAAAATGTGCAATAAAAAGATTAAAAATGTGTGTGTGAATATATGAGATAACTAGAAAGATAAAACAACAAACCAATGCGGCATTATATCAAAGGAAACTAATTTAAAATTAAAACAAACTCTTTAAAACAACAACTCCTTCAAAAATGTCCCATTTTCCTCTATCTCCAAGGATTCGATGCAAGTTACTAGCTCTTAGTTGGTGTAAGCAGTAGCTTGGTATAATGACAACTTCATAGAATGAGCTTATGCAATATGCATGTCTATTTACTAAATGATTAAGCTATGATATGAAAACTAAGATGCTATGAACTTGAAATTCTATGCTTAAGAAGATTGCTAAAATTTTGGATAGAATGCAACTATAGTAATCACGCTAAATTCACAAAATCTAGGATCCTTTTCAACTCACAAAGGGGTTGTATTTATAGATTTTTGAAGGAAAAAGTCTAGTTGGAAAAGATCAATGGTTGAAATCAAACCTGTCAAGATGAATGGTGAGAGATTTTCAAAGTTTAGAGAAAGATGGAAGGTTGAGAGAAAAATGGGAAATGTTTCCTTCTACACAACCTTCTCCATTCAAAATTGAAGGAGAGTTGCCATTTGTGCAATTCAATTATGAGGAGTTAGTTGGTAGTTGAGGATAAATCCTTTAATTAAATAAATAATTTATTTAATTATATGTGACAAAGATTTTAGAAGCCTTCATAATTAAATAATTAATATTTAATTATGTGTGAGAGATGAAAAAGGAAGGTAATTAAATATTTAAAATATTTAATTCAATGTGAGGTGAGAAAAAGTGTTAAATCAAATATTTATAATATTTAATTTAAATGTGAGATGAAGAATGAGTTTGGAGGAATATTCCATTATTTGAATTTAAAAATTCAAACTTAGAATAATATGATAAAACAAATTTGAAATTTATTTAATTTAAATAATTAAGAAGAAGATGGTGATAATTAAATAAAATTATTTATTTACTTAAGCTAGAAAAATTAGAAAAGTGAACGATATAAATAAACAAATAAATTTATTTATATGTAGATGACTTTAAAATACTAATTAAATAATTCATATTTAATTAATTAATAAGCCTGACCAATTTTAGATGTATACAACAAGGGTCATCCAAAGTAGACTCACAAATATATAAATATACTCCAAGTAGATTTGTATGGGGGGTCACATTACATGCAAGCAATCACAAAGAACACAATTAGAAGACTAGTATGGAACATGTGAGTCAACCTATAGTAGGTCATCTACATCCAAATATTTTTCATCATATGAAAAAGGCGGATAACTAGCCAAAGGGACAACAACAAGTGCTATACTAGGAGCATCACCAAGTTCAACACATGGTGACTCACTCTTTAAAGGAGGACCATCACAATTGTTATCATCTAAGCTCATGGAAGAGGAAAAAAATAAATTTAGCTCCTTATACACTTCCTCATCAATTTTAGCAATATCATCATCATCATTCAAGTTAATCACAACTAGAGGCCTAATGACAATGTCCATTGAAGTTTATTTTTGTTTTTATTGTGGCAAAGGTGGAGAATCATCATGCTTTGTTTAAATTGGTGTTTGATCTTGATTTTTTGTTTTATTCACTTCTTTTAATCTACAAGCAATAGCATGATTTCTACACATACGCTCTTTAGCATTTCTATTTCTTTTTGTATGATTTTCAAGTTGTGATTATGTAGGAATGGGTTTAACAACCATATTTTATTTTCTTCCTTCAAGGGAGAAATAGAAGGAACCATGGGAGGTTGTTCAACCACTTTCTCTATAGCTTTATAAACTTGTTTCATCTTAGGAGGGACAATAGGACTTATTTGGTTATCTCTTGATCTTTTATAGGAAATAGGTGAAGGATTTTTCATGGGTTGATCTTTGTTACTTGGAAGGGATTTTAGTTCAATCATGGTTTCGTCAATGATAGGAGGCTCAATTATGGGTTGAGGCATGTTGCTAAGGGATAATTTTGCTATTTTTTTCCTTAAAATTCTGATATAATATTTGAAAAATAAGTCTTTACAAGGTTTAATAGGTTTGATAGATTTGAGATAAAATAAATCTAATGATAAATTCCCGTGGGAAGACATAGGATTAAAGCCACTATGGTGCATAGTAAAAATATCATTTCAAAAATGAAACTTTAATCATTTATGTAGTACTGACAGGATGACATCCAAGGAGTGTATCCATGGGTAACCAAGCTTCACACAATTTTCTTTTTTTATGATGGGATGATGGAGAATGCAACATTCAAGTTTTTCTATCTAAATTTTAAAGGAATAATGATCAAACCTTTTATAGGGAAAGAAAAAAATTTATGATTTTTGATCTAGATGCTTTCGGTTGTTCATAAGAATCTTGATAAAGTTCATGAACAAATAATAAATCCTTAGTGATCACATTATCTACACACATGAGATCAATTAATATCCCATTAGTAGGCTTGTCATTGATTCTTCTGGCAATGTAAAGAGGACCATCAGGTGCATATCTAATTATGTCATTTTGTGTGAAAGAAATATCAAGGGGATTTTTTCTTTGTCCCTTATGAGGTTGCACATCAATGAAGTCGATCATACGTTCTAAGTCTCATTTATTTTGATTTATATTGGTATTATTTTCATCTTGAAGTTTGTCAATATTTGAATCACATCATTATTAGTCTCACTAGCTTTCATAAAAGAGATATTATGATTTGGCATGGGGTTGGTAAATATTTGCAAACTTTGGTTGGGTAGGGAAATATAATTGTTTCCTTGATCATTAAAATAATAAATATGGATGTGATTAGGATCAATGAGGTCTTGCATAATATATTTAAGATGCTTACATTGCTCTATATTGTGTCCATTTTATTGGTGATAATGGAAAAAGGAATTCGAGTTAAAGTTTGGAGGTAAGGGCTTAGTGATATCAATGGATCTAACATGAGGTAAGGTAAAAAAATTCTTACTTATGAGATGCAACATAATGGAGTGACAGGTATCGGTCAATGGAGTAAATTTTCTACTCCTTACCCTAAATGGATATAGATTTTGTTGGATGTTGTGGTTGTGTTGCTGATATGTGGTTGTCATTGATGTCAACACTATTAGCATTGGTGACTTTGGAGGTTGTATATGTTGAGGGGATTGCGAAAATTGTAATAAATATATTTTAGGCAACCAATGAAGTTGAGAAGGTTAGAGTGATGGAAGATTGTGTTCATTGATGATCAGTTGGCATGCACTGAAGGGTTTATTGTTGAGATTATCTAGTATGTTGTCTGAAATTTTTAGTGGTATGCATCAATAATTGAGAAAGTTGTGAAGATCTATGTTACTACAGTTATTCAGTTACTATAGCAAGTGTTTCTGAAAGATGATATTGCAATTCTGGTGAATTTTGCTGTTGTGTATGTTTCTAAGATGTTCAATAATGTTTCTAGATCATTCTCTATAAGTTCAGTACATTCACATTGATTGGAATGTTCATGATTGAAGATTTTTCCTTGTGTGTTAAATTTTTTCATGTTCTTGGCCGACATGATGGTGATAGTGTGTTGCGGATCCTTATGAATTGATATTTTATTGTTTGGCATGCTCGAGGATGTTGATTTTGTTGATATTTTTTCCTTGATGCCAAACTTGATATTATGGCACTCTGATCTTGAATCTGTGGTCTTGGAATTTCATTGGTTCAGTTATGGTATTTTTGTATTGGCATTGTGATACTTGATTCAGGCTCAGCTTACTCTTGGTCTATTCATGTTTTGGCATTCAGTACTTTGATTATGGACAGCTTTATGGAGTTGGTTTACATTCATATTTGTTGCATCTTGTGGTATTGATCAGATTGAGCTTCATGTGAAGATAAAGGTTATCTTGTGTATACAGGTATATGGCATGGTTACTCAGGTATATCATTCCAGTCATTCATTATTAGTTTTTTTTCAATTCCATTGATACTTTTTAGGTTGATTCACTGGTATCATTAGTTGATCTTGGCACTTATGTCTCTATGATACTTTGCATGCTTCATGGCATATTGGGTTGGAATTATTTCAATTCTCTCTATGGCACTCAATTTTTATAGTTCATTTGATGTCTTTTCTTTGGTATATGATATGGTTCATGGCTTATAATGATATCCATTGGTATCTATTTTGAAAAAGGAACTATCATGGCAATTTTGTAATGTTGATTTGATGCATTATTTTGGCTTATGTGCATTAGTAAATGACTTTAAATGGAGTCATACTTTTTTTGGGCCTTGTATGGTTAACATGGAAATTAAAATGTATTGAACCACACATAGTAAGGTATCAAGATTTATCACATAGTAAAAGACTTGGAATAAAATCATATTTGAATCGAGCTCTAACGGTTAAAAATCTATTATGAAATAAGCTAAATATTTTGGGTCCTATGGCTGACATAAGGTATGTGAAATCATTTAAAGGTCACTTGGAAGTGACATGGCATCATCGTTTTGATAATTATGTTCTTAGTCAACAATTATCAACATGTTGATTTTGTCAGGCTCATTGGTTGAATGCTTTGACTAGCGGACTCTTTACATGGTATTAAGTTGTTTTGATTAAAAAGCTTGAAGCCGTGGACTTTGAAACACAATGATTATTTGTTAATTAACTTGGCTTCTTTTCAAACTTCAAAGGTTATTATGACTTGTCTAAGAATGTAAAAGGCTCGAAGGAGTTTAGGGCAAGAATTTCTTTGGTCATTCTTTTTGAGAAGGGTTTGAAACCCTAGCCTTCACCATTGCCATGAAAGAAATTATAAATATTACTAAAGTTTGATGTTTCCTCTCTACTGCGAATTTGTTTCCTTGCTCTATTTGATATCATGATTGGCATTTCACAGTGTATGGAAGGTTTTTGTCAGGTGGGCGCTATCAAGGATGGAATAAGGTAGATAGAGACCTAGGCATATATTAAATCTCACTGGTATTTATATGATTCTCTTGTTGCTCAAACATGTATCATCATTCTTTATTTGAAGAAATCTTTAAGTTTAAAAAATGTAAGGGAGTTACTATTTTATGATTCAAAATTGAAAATGCAAGATTGGTTTCCTGCAAGGCATGACATGATTTTGGTTACTCTACATTTCTCATTATGGGTTGTCTAAAAATAGTGTTTATTTTTTATTATGAGGTTCATCTTGAGATGGGTTTGGTTACAAGATCATGCAGTAATATTCTTCAGTATTTTAATTGTTAAGAAAGATTACCTAAATCATATTAGTGTTTCTCTTCCTCCACCTATTACTAAACTTATTGGAGATTCATTTGATCAGTTAAACAAGGGTTTATGAAATCTGGTCCAAAAGGGTATTATTGTTTACTTTCTATTTGAAAAAGATTTTACTAGTGCAAACATTAATATAATTTTTGTTTTCAGATGGTATTGTTGGCAGAGATTCTTTGTGTCATCAGGGTTCAATGTTCAAACCTACTATTTATATTTTTTTTCTTTTTGAAGAAAACCCTTGGTTGAAGTTTCAAATTAAGAAATGATAGTCTCCACCTATCATGACTCTTGAGGTTTTAAGAGTCATTTTCTTAATATACACATTCTTGCTCATTTTGTCAAAAGAAATCTATTTGTGTGGTCACTTCTCTAAATCTGAAATGATACCTAGCATAAAATCTGACAAAAGTGTGTCTTATTGAATATACCTCTATTGTTGGATAATACAAATATGCTTTATGATTGAGATAACTGAAAAAGAGAGAGCTTGGAAATAGCATTATGTATGGTCTATTCTGATAAACATGTTTTCACTCTGAGATTGTAAATTTGAAACAAAATAACAACACAAGTTGTATTAAGATTTGATTATGTCTAGAATTCTAGAGGTTCAATTGAGAACCTTGAGGATTGTAGGGATTGTCAGTTGAGAGGCTCTTGTGTGAAAAAGAGAAACAAAGAGACCCTTTGTATTATTGTAATTCAATAAACTGAAATGGGGTTGGTGCTCCTTGAAATTGGTGTTTCAAATTAAGGGGTTGGTGCTCTGTGAGATTGGTGTCTATAAATGAGGGTTGGTGCTCCTTGAGTTGGTGCTTAGAAATTAGCCTATAATGCATTGTAAGAAGTGGTTTTTGAAATTAAGCTAGTAAGGCAATTTAGGAGTGGTTTTCCACTCGGAAAATTCTTTTTCTTATTGTCTTAATTGCTTTGATGTGATAATGCTTCATGACTGTGATGTTTTTGTGAGTATTTTTCCTTATCAATCTTAGCTTGGTTGAATGTTAATCCCTTCATCACTGCAAATGTTCATATCAAAATGTTTTGCATAAGTGTTCTATCATTGTTAAAGAATCAAATTCAAAATAAAAATTAAATGTATTCATTTGTTTCAGAGCTCAAGAATTGTTTTGTTGAACTAAATCCCTTTGTTATTTCATGCTTATCATATGTCATTCCATTACACAGTTGGTTTTGTATCTCATAAGTCTACATTGAAATCTGGTAATCCTAAAGTGTTTAAACAATGTTGGTCATCTCTTTTACAATTGCAAGATAACTCTCACAAGGATTATTAGGATAAGTTGTCAAAATGAACAATGCTAATATTTTCATAAATTTTCTCAATGCAATCAGTCAACCCTATTCAATCGAAAGGATATCAGGTTTACAATTCTTGATTAAAGTTTAAAAATATTTAGACACTAATTCAGCCCCCCTCTCAATGTTTGTCCTTACTCCAACAATTGGTATCAAAGCGTAGGGTCCTATGATAGGTCTAATCAACCTAGGATTGATTTTGGTCTTGGAGTCTATTTAAAATGTCTCAAGCTCATGAAGGCGCATCTATGACTAGAGCTCCATTATTTGATGGAACAAATTATGTATTCTAGAAAATCAGAATGGAAACATATTTGAATTCTACTGATCTTGATGTGTCTAGCATAGTGTTAACAAGGTACACTGTACCAACTACATTTCCCACAACTTCTGATGAAAAGAAAAAATGTGAAACCAATGCTAGAGAAAAAAATGATCTCTTGTGTGCATTGACTAAAGATGTCTTTATCGAAGTCATGCATTATAGTTCTTCTAGGGAAATTTGGGTTAAACTTGAAACCATCTATCAAGGAAATGAAAAAGTTAAACAGTCAAAATTCCTTACTCTAAAACATCAGTTTGAGGAAATAAAAATGAGGGATGATGAAAAAGTTTTTGATTACTTCTTGAGAGTTGATGAAATTGTCAATGTTATGAAAGGGCTAGGAGAAGATGTAAAATAAATTGATGTTGTAACTAAGGTCAGTAGAAGCTTACTGAATAAATTTGAAGATAAGGTTGCTACTATTGAAGAAAAGAAACACTTTGACCAACTCACCTTAGATAGATTACAAGGCACTCTGACTACCTATGAAATGAGATTCAGTAAAAACAATTCTACTAGAAAAGAAACTGCCTTTAACACTAAAAAGAAAGAAAAAGATTAAGTTAGTAAGTTAGAATTTTTCGATTCTATAGAATCCCATTTTGTTAGAAAGCTTAAAAAGGGATCTGGAAAATATAAGGGAAAACTTTCGTTTAAGTTTTTTAACTGTGGAAAAATAGGTCACTTAGCTCCAAAGTTTCCCTATGGTGATCATAATAGTGACAATGACAAATCTCAAAAACTACCTAATAAAAAGGCCTATAAACCTAAACGAAATTTCAACTTCAAAAAGAAGAAAAGTCTGTTCAATAAAGATGAAACAGACACTAAATCTTAAGATTATTTTGCTGAAGAATATGAAATATTCTTCATGGATGAAATCATTCAACAAGAAGATACAAACAAAAATGATAATGAAGAAGGTGAAGTAGATCTAGAAGGTGAACTGAAATGTGCTTTAAAAGAGATTAAAAAGTCAAAAAGCAAATTCTGGCTCAAGAACAAAAAACTGCTCAAGCTCTTACTCAAGAACAAACTTCAAATCAAGTAATAGTCTCTTTAAAGAACCAGCTTGAAGAATCCAAGAGAGTTGAGGATTGTCTTTGTGTTGGTTATAATTCAAAAAATTGAAATTGAAGAATGTAAGAGGATAGCAGATATTGTAAGGTCTGATTTGGAGATTAAAAAGATTGAATGTCTAAAACTTGAAGGAGAAGTAGTTTCTTTAAGAAAAGAGCTTGAAAGTGTCAAGGTTCAATCAATTAAAATTCATAAATTTGATCACAGCACTAATATACTGAATGAGATGTTGGGAAGACAAAAGCATTCTAAGGATCCTAATAGAGTGGGATATGAAGTTGGACAAAGCTTTGTTGAAGAATCTCAAAGATTGTTTTCTATTGCAAATGGAAAAATGTTTACAACAAGAATGAAGGTTGATCTTGGTCACCATGCTATTGAATTGAAGATTGTAGAGAAAACAAAATTAGAGGATAACGCTAATGCTAGAAGACAATTCAAAGGTACTCATAGAGAAAGGAGAAATGTCTTCAGATATTCACATACTTGGCATGATCATTATTTTCAAGGATATTGTTATGTTTGTAATAACTATGGTCATAAGGCAATTGATTGCATGAGATGGTCAAATAAGAATCATTCTAATGTCTCTAGAAATGAAAATGTGGCGTGTTACAATTGTAACAACTTTGGTCATTTTAAAAAGGATTGTAGAATGAATACAAGTGATAATTATTATGGGAACAAAGTTGGAAATGTCTTTAGGAAGCCTTATGTTCCTCAGATCAGTCACCAAGTCATCTGTTTCAGATATAATAAATTTGGGCATAAAGTACAGGAATACATATTTAATAGAAAGATAGGTACCTTAAGCAAACAAGTGAAAAAGTCTACATTGATGTGGAGAAGAAAGAGAAATCAAGATGACAAAAAGAGAAATAAAGATGAATGTTTGAAAACTCCTTGTGCACTTTGTGCACATGCGATACCATCCAGATCTCGAGAAGAAGAAAAGACTCAAGGGGAGTCTATTATGGTAACACATTTTACCCCTATGAAGTCTAGAATGAGGTATGACAACATACATTTTCTATTGGTGGTAAAAGAAGTAAAGAAGAGGCTTGTAAATGTCAATATTTCATTATGTTTATTTTGACTGTATTGCTTATGAAGGTCTACATGATATGGGAATTTTATGAGAGCCTTAGATATAAAAATATCATCATGTTTATTACTCTGAGTATAACTGATCAGATTTACAGGTTGTTGAGGATTTCAAGTTTGAAGTACATTGATAGTCCTTTGGTGAGTTTCATGCTTTGATGGCTCAATTTAGAAGTTACCATGATAAGATAGTGAACTACTAATAGTTTAAGATGTTAGTTCACTATATGGCATGTAACGATAGTGGAAGCTAGCTGAAAGAATAATGACAATGAATGTTTCTTGAAATTGAGTTTTGCAGTGATGTGCTTGGAAGTTTCCTATAGCATTTCATGATTGGAACACAAGTATTGATGATTTTTTTAGGGACTACTGACAATGATTTGTATATTGCCTATCTAGATGATATATTTTTAGTATGTTGATAGTATGGTATACATGATTTTTGTTATCACTTGCACAAATTTCATAAAATACAATACTCTGATAATGAAATAGTTGTTTTGGTCTAATAGTGCTTTGCTATTACTTGGCAGTTCAAAGTTTTCATGGTCTTTAGCTTGCAGGTGATAGTACTTTGTTGGTTCTAGCATGATATGATGTCCACAAAAGTTTGATATTTGTCATATTATGAGATTCAGAGCTTAGGGCAGTTAGATAATGGATTTATAGATCACTGATATGAAGTGGAAAGTGATTTGTCACTGTGTGCAAAAGTAATCTAATGGTATCTTTGGTGGTAAAGGTATCTCTTATTGATACTTCAAGTTTTTAATCCTCATGAGAACTTTTTGTTACTATATGTTTTCGATCTGATTCGAGTCTTTGCACATCTTCAATATGGTTTACAAATGGGGTGGTGAATTGCTAGCGTGCTTGCAATGGATTGAAAGTTTGTTCTATAACCAATTTGGATTATTTGCCAGTGCTCTTGTTGTTTGAGAAAAAAGGTAATGATACCAGTTTTGATATATCTATGTATGGATTCAGGGGGAGATTTTTAGCTCTCTTAGCAGCTTAATTCTGCTTCATATGGTCTTCTATTTTCTGCCCCATTGCTGTACCTACAGCTCTTTCACTTTAGCTTCTTGACATTTCACCGATTTCCCTTTGTCCTTGTGACAAAAAGGGGGAGAAATATGTGTTTTTGGTTTTGATGGCTCAGTTTTTCCATCAAGGACAAAGGGGGAGTTTATTGATATTTTTTCCTTGATGCCAAACTTGATATTATGGCACTTGATCTTGAATCTATGGTCTTGGCATTTCATTGGTTCAATTATGGAATTTTGGTATTGGCATTGTGATACATGATTCAGGCTCAACTTACTCTTGGTCTATTCATGTTTTGGTATTCAGTACTTTGATTATGGACAACTTTATGGAGTTGGTTTACATTCAAATTTATTGCATCTTGTGGTACTAATCAGGTTGAGCTTCATGTGAAGATAAAGGTTATCTTTCTTATATAGGTATATGGCATGGTTACTCAAGTATATCATTTTATTCATTCTTTATCAGTTGATTTTCAATTCCATTGATACTTGTTAGGTTTTTTCATTAGTATCATCGGTTGATCTTCACACTTATCTTTCTATGATACTTTACATGCTTCATGGCATATTGGGTTGGAATTATTTCAATTCTCTCTATGGAACTCGATTTTGATAGTTCATTTGATATCTTTTCTTTGGTATATGATATGTTTCATGGATTATAATGATATCCATTGGCATCTATTTTGAAAAAGGCAATATCATGGCAATTTTGTAATGTTGATTTGATGCATTATTTTGGCTTACGTGCATTAGTAAAGTACTTTAAATGGAGTCATACTTTTTTTGGGCCTTGTATGGCAAAAGAATTTGAATAAAGTCATATATGAAATGAGATCTAAAGGTTAAAAATCTCTTATGAAATAATCTATTTATTTTAGATCCTATGGTCGACAAAAGGTATGTGAAATCATTTAAAGGTCACTTGGAAGTGACATGGCATCATCATTTTTATAATTATGTTCTTAGTCAGAAATTATCAACATGTTGATTTTGTTGGGCTCTTTGGTTGAATGCTTTGACTAGCATACTCTTTACATGGTATTAAGTTTTTTGATTAAAAAGCTTGAAGCTGTGGATTTTGAAACACAATGATGATTTGTTAATTAACTTGGTTTCTTTTCGGACTTCAAAGGTTATTATGAATTGTTAAAGAATGTAAAAGGCTCGATGGATTTTAAGGAAAGTATTTCTTTGGTCATTATTTTTGAGAAGGGTTTGAAACCTCAGCCTTCATCACCACGATGAAATAAATTGTAACTACTACTGAAGTTTGATGTTTCCTCTCTACTACAAATTTTTTCCTTGCTCTATTTGATATCATGATTGGTATTTCACAGTGTATGGAAGGTTGTTGTCAGGTGGGCGTTGCCAAGGATGGAATAAGGTAGATAGAGACCTAGGAATATTCAAATCTCACTAGTATTTATATGATTCTGTTGCTGCTCGAACAGGTATCATCATTCTTTATTTCAAGAAATCTTTTAGTTTAAAAACATAAGGTAGTTACTATTTTATTATTCAAAATTGAAAATGCAAGAGTCGTTTCTTGAAAGGCATGACTCTTAGAAGTGGAATTACTCTGAGAGGGGAGGGTGAATCAGAGTAATATATTTGTAAAACTCTTATGACATGAAATGCAGATTAGAACTCTTTTTGATCTTGAATAAAATTTAACTATATAAATTCAATATAAAAACTGAAATTTGAAAGATTAGACAGATAAATCAGTAAATTATAAAACAAATCTTCTTAAAGAATGATGCATATTATTCATATAATATTGAATGGACAAATTTTTAATTCTTTGTTTTGCAAGAAAACTAGACTTTCATATGACATTAAAACTTTCAAACTTTGCACATTAACAACTGAATCATGAGCATGTATTTAGATGAATCTGAATAGTGATAAAGTATCAGAGCATTGCATGAACTAACTCAACATAAATGACAAAAAGAAAGATTGTGCAAGATAAACACAAATCACACAAAAGAGTGTCACAAAAATTTTCGAGTGGAAAACCCTCTTGGGGTAGAAAAACCACTCAAAAATTCCTTGCAGGCTTGATTCCAAAATCTGATTACAATATTTTCCAGAGCACCAACTCAATACTAAAATTCTGAAGCACTTACTTCAATAGGAGCACCAACCAATTTGCAAAGTTCTCCAAATAGCAATGTAAACTATCAGGACTTTATAACTGCATGCTTGTACAATCAAAAATCTCAATAGAGTACAAAAAAAGTATTTTCAATGTAGCCCAATATAATATGTATTGTGCATAACAGTAAATAGTGTATAAACAATTGAAATTCTGAGTATTATCTCTGTATAAAATCAAAGATATTATACAATATAAACCCTTGTTTTCTTTTTCTCTCTTTCAACAGATATTCTCACTGAAATCTACTCAAAAAATATCTCTACACCTCATGGCTTACTCCCAATCATTTTATACAAGAGAAGTTGAAACTTATCAAATAAAAATGTGTAAACTTGAGTCAAGAATTAGATACTTGAGTTAGGGTTTATTTTACCTATAAACCCTTTTAACAAAACTCAACAAAAATTGAAAATAATTCAGTTATTTCTTGTGAGAAGAAACATTAAGAATTTGTTAACAAATCTCTTCAAACAGATTCTTCAAATGCAATATCAACAAGTTAATCTTCTCGTTAACTAACAAAACCAAAATCCCAAGTTAATCTTCTCTTTTACTAAAAATTTTTTTAGATAAAATGAGAGAAGAAAACAAAAAGATTAACCTGATAAATCCCAATGACTCGGCATTATGTTACTTGGTTCATGGTGGTGGATAAAAATATGAAAAACTAGCCAAATAAATCTTTGTGCCATAACTGAACGCAGTTGAATAGAGCTAATCTTTAGCTCATAGTCAACTAAGCTGAAACACCAACTCTCCACACTATCTCCAAGCTCAAACAAACTATATTCCATGTCAATTAACTGAAGAAATAAAACTACAAATATTCCAATGGCAGTGGCAGAAGCTAGGGTTTCAGTCCCTCAATCTTATGAAATGAAAACAATGAATTCCCTAAACACTTCTTTCGAACCAAGGATTTTTGACTGCCTTTTCAACTTTTCATAATATTTGAAGTTCATACCATCATTAAAAAAACATAATGATCCTTTAATTTCGCTAACAACATATTTACAAATATCAAATGATAGCTATCAACACATGTGTTATTGCCACTTGAAACCAAGTCAACTTCCTTGTAATGAATAATGAGGTGGTCGATACAACACATGGTAAACATGAAATGTATGCTCGATGAAAACAATAGCAAGCCCGATACAAATAATAGTATGGCAAGCCCAAAAAAATGGAGTATACTCAGTGTACAATGCTCGACACATATAAGAGATACAATATGTTGTGGTCAACAAGTGATATAAACCCAATTAAATGATCAACAACAAACATTGAAATGGATTTTATTTTAAATACAACAAAAATTTGATATAAAAAAAACATTAGGACTATTGTACCATGGTGAGCCTGAATGTAAATCATAAGAGAAGAACCTGTATAAACCAAGTCAAAGCCATGCATGGCTTTAAACTTAATGCCACTGAACATTTCATGTCCCTTGTATAAGAATGTTGTAGGTACTTGTAACTCAAATATCCATGAAGACATGATTGCAGCAAGATGGATGAAGAAGTCATCAAGAAATAAATAAAGACTATCATAAGCATGATGAACATATCCAACCCTAAGTACTGAGAAATCCAATTGAATGCCAATTGATGTCAATATCATAGTAAAATAGTGAACAAACAAAATAGAATGATATCACGTGAACATTGAATCATAACCCTATAAACAAGATGACTTTTAATCTGCACATGCAGCCAAAAGATCAGTACCAACAAAACTCGATATAAACCAATCATCATAATGTTGAAGCAAAAAACCAAGTATGCCAAAATTGAATATGAACAAGAGTGCAAAACTATATGAATGTAAACACAATTCCATTGATAATCAAACAACAAGATGCCAAACCAAATCAAAATTTTGACATCAAGGACAAATACCAAAAGATAAGTTCAACAATGACATGATTTCGGTTACTCTACTTTTCTCATTATGGGTTGTCTGAAAATAGTGTTTATTTTTTATTATGAGGTTCATCTTGAGATGGGATCAGTTACAAGTTCATGCAGTAATATTCTTCATTATTTTTAGTGTTAAGAAATATTACCCAAATCATATTATTGTTTCTCTTCCTCCACCTATTACTAAAATTATTGGAGATTCATCTGATTAGTTAAAGAAAGGTTTATAAAATCTAGTCCAAAAGGGTATTATTGTTTATTTTCTCTTTGAAAAATATTTTACTGGAGTAATCTTTACTATAATATTTTTTTTCAGATGGTATTGTTGGAACAGATTCTTTGTGTGGTCAGGGTTCAAATTTCAAACCTACTATTGATATTTTTTCTCTTTCTGAAGAAAACGCTTGGCCGAAGTTTCAAATTAAGAAATTTTGGTCTCCACCTATCACAAATCTTGAGGTTTTTAGAGTCATTTTCATAATATACATATTCTTTCTCATTATGTCAAAAGAAATCTATTCTTGTGGTCACTTCTCTGAATCTGAAATGATACCTAGCATAAAATCCAACAAAAGTGTGTCATATTGAATATACCTTTGTTGTTAGATAATACACACTTTTTTTTATTGAAATAACTGAAAAGGAGAGAGATTGGATATAGCATTGTGTATGGTCTATTCTGATAGACATGTTTTCACTCTAAGATTGTAAATCTGAAAAAAAAAAACAACACAAGCTATCTAAAGATTTGATTATGTATAGAATTCTAGAGGTTCAATTGAAAACCTTGAGGATTGTAGGGATTGTCAGTTGAGAGGCTTTTGTGTGAAAAAGAGAAATAAAGAGACCCTCTGTATTATTGTAATTTAGTAAACTAAAAAGGGGTTGATGCTCCTTGAAATTGGTGTTTCGAAAAAAGGGGTTTGTGCTCCTTGAGATTGGTGTCTCTAAATGAGGGGTTGGTGCTCCTTGAGTTGGTGCTTAGAAATTATCTTATAAGGCATTGTAAGTAGTGGTTTTTGAAATTAATCTAGTAAGGTAGTTTAGGAGTGGTTTTTCTACACCAGGAGGGTTTTCCACTCGATAATTTTTTTTCTTATGGTATCAATTGCTTTGATGTGATAATGCTTCATGACTATGATGTTTTTGTCAGTAATTGTTCTTATCAGTCTGAGATTCATTCAATGTTAGTCCCTTCATCCTTGCAAATGTTCATATCAAAATGTTTTATCATTGTTAAAGATTCAGATTCAAAAGAAAACTTTAATGTATTCATTTTTTTTAGAGCTCAAGAATTGATCTGTTGAACTAAAGCCCTTTGTTGTTTCATGCTTATCATATGTCATTCCATTACATAGTTGGTTCAGTATCTCATAAGTCTGCATTGAAATCTGGTAATCCTAAAGTGTTTAAACAATGCTAGTCATCTCTTTTGCAATTGCAAGATAACTCTCACAAGGATTATTGGGATAAGTTGTCAAAATGAACAATGCTAATGTTTTCATAAATTCTCTCAATGCAATCAATCAGCCCTATTGTCAATAGAAAGGATATCAGGTTTACAAGTCTTGGTTAAAGTTTAAAAAGATTTACACACTAATTCACCCCCCTCTCAGTGTTTGTCCTTACTCCAACAGATTTAGGTCCTTACTATGTTGTGACTGACTTAGGTTGGTATGCCTTAAGAATTGTTCATGTATTGAGGTTGACAAGTTGTAATTCATTTATTCTATGGTCAATAGAGTTGTTAATGTATATCCATGTAGTTGATATATAAGAGTGATTTTCTCTTCTTTGTAAGTGTGTGTAGGTGTATGTATGTTTGTATAGAGTTGTATGAGTTTTTGTATGTGCGAATAAAGATTAGATCATCTGATTAAGAAGTTTGAATGAAGTGTGAAGAAGTGTATATGTGCTTCACCAAAGTTGTCTTCAAGATTTTGAAGAAGCTAATTTATCAATTCAACCTCATCATATGGATTTAATATGATTGTATTATGTAAGGTAGTGAGCCTTCCCTTTGAGCAGCTAGCTCTAGGCAGTGTGCCTGAATGGAAGTGTATTCCTTATTCATTCTTCATTATACTTTTAACAGGGTATAATCTTGTGGACTAACATCCACCATGGTTTTTCCCCTAACAGGGTTTCCACTTATAAAATCTTGGTTTTCATGTGTCTTTGATGTCTTATTGATTTATGCTTGCACTATTAATTGTTAGATCTGAAATTAAAGGTAGATTAATGTTGAATAAGTTTGATTTTGGTAAAAAATGATTCACCCCACCCCTCTCAATTGTCTATCCTTGTTTTTCTAACAATTGGTATCATATCTAGTTCCTCTATAGAAGTCTAACAACTTGAGATGATCTGAGATGGCATCATATAAGAAGGATAGTCCTAGATTTGATGGTACAAACTACTCTCTATGGAAATTCAGAATGGAGTATCATTTTTAGTGCATTGGTGAACCCTTTTGGAATATTACAAAGAGTTCACACACTATTCCTCAAAATGGTCCCTCCACTGCTACTGAGATCAAAGAAGAAAAAATTAATACCCGAGCTATAGAAGCTTTGCTAAGTGATTTGATAGATTCAAAGATGAAAAATTTGATAGGTTTGAAGACTGCCCATGAGATCTGGATAAAGTTGGAAACATTGTATGAAGGAGATGCACTAGTGAAAAGTGCTAAGTGACAAAGTATAAAAGGCAAGTGGGAGAACATGAAGATGAGTGAAGATTAAAATATCTTTTCTTTCTCGCAAAAGGTAAATGAATTAGTGATGGACATTATGTGTGTCAATGGAACCTTGGATGTAGATGAGAGTGTGTCCAAGATACTTAGATTTGTACCTACTTCTTACAAAACAAAATCTCATTCTATTGAAGAGCTCAAGACAGTAACAAATGTGACAAGAGACACGCTGATTGGAAAAATTGCTACCTTTGAAGTGAATTTGGTGAATCTTCACGTAAGATAGAGTTTGCATTGAAAGCTACTGTATGTAGAAAAATCCAACAAAGATATAATCTGGGAGAGATTTCCAAGAAGACATTTAAGAAAGATGAAGAAAGAGAGCTAGAAGAATTGGAAGCACTGATTGTGAAAAGAGAAGCCAGAGGACAAGGTAATTACAAAGGAAATCTACCTATTAAATGTTTCTCTTGCAGCAAGATAGGTCATCTTGCATCAAGGTGTCCTAAAAGAGTCTCTAACTATAAACCTGACAAGACTAGATTTCATAAGAAATGTTATTATGCTAAAGAAGTTGTTACTGATGATGAATCTAAAAAAGAAACTAGAAATGAAGATGGATGGGTATTTATTACTATCAAGGAAAATAGTCTTAGTCTGGTGTCCACTGAATCAGCTAGTAATCAGAATATTGAGAAAGCTCTTGCAGCCAAGATTGATGAGAAGGATGAGTGTGTGACTGATAGCGAATTCTCACATCATATGACTGGTGAAAAAAGAAAACTTCTAAGTTTGGATAAATATAATGGTGGTGTTGTAAGATTTGGAGATAACAATGTTGGTGTCATTTGTGGCAGAGGAACTATTTCTCTCTGAGGTAAACGCAATACTGATGATGTTCTATATGTTGAAGGTTTGAAGCACAACTTGTTGAGTGTTGGACACATGGTTGAAAAAGGTTACAATCTTCAGTTCAAAGATGGTAAGTGCAGGATTTTGGGAAGCTCAAGAAATTTGATTGCTTCAGGTACAAAGACAAGAGGTAATATTTTTCACTTGAATGCTACTAGTGAAATTTGTTTGATTTCTCAAGTTGATGTAAGTTGGTTATGGCATAGAAGGTTGTGTTGTGTGAAGTTTGATAACATTGTCAAAATAAGCTCCACAAAAGAAGTCAGAGATCTACCTAAGATAGTGAAGCCTACTAACATTATATGCAAGGAATATCAAATGGGAAAACAAACAAGAATTTCATTTTAGAGTAAATAATATCATTCAAATGGAGTACTAGATCTGGTACATACTGATCTATGTGGTCCATCTAGAATCATAAGTCTACAAGGAGAAAGGTACTTTATGTTTCTTATTGATGATTATTCTAGAATGTTTTGGGTTGCTTTCTTGAGAGAAAAACATGAGGCATTTGACAAATTCAAAAGCTTTAATTCTATGGAAGGAACTGAGACAGGTTTGAGATTCAAATGTTTGAGATTAGACAGAGGTGGTGAATTCACTTCCGAAGATTTCAATTCATTTTTTGAAGAGCATGGAATAAAAATATAGTTATCTACTCCTTAGACCCCACAACAAAATGGATTTGTTGAGAGAAAGAACATAACAATTTTAGATGCTACAAGAACTATGATGTTGGAAGGTAATGTTCCTCATTCCTACTACAGAGAATTTGTAAGCACTGTAGTATACACTATCAACTAGGTGAATGTCAATGGTAATTATGTTAAGACTCCTTTTCAGCTATGGTTTTGTTATAAGCCTAATGTTAAGTATTTTAAAATATTTGGAAGCAAATGTTATATTAAAAGAGATGAAGATATTGGAAAGTTTGAAGCTATAAGTGATGAAGGAATCTTTCTGGGTTACTCTACTAAGAGTATATCCTACAAGCACTACAATAAAATATTGAAGAAGATGGTTGAAAGTGAAAATTTCAGAGTTGATGAGGATATTGAAAGATCATCTAGGTACTGTGGATATGATTTAGATGAACAAGAAGATAATATTGAAAATGGAAAGAATGCAAAGACACATAATCAAGTTCAAATTGTTCTGATGAATCAAGAGAATCAAGAAGAAGAAGACAATGGAAATGTAAAAAAGAAAAATAAAAGAACTCAAAACTCCAAGATATGTAAAGAGATGTCATTTTGAAAGTTAGATCATAGGATACAAGAACAAAGGTGTACAAACTAGAAGAAGGATTGCAAGAGAATATTGTTTGATATCCAAGACTGGGCCTAAAAATGACAGTGAAGCATGTAAAGATGAACACTGGATAGAATCAATGAAGGAAGAACTTATGCAAATAGAGAAGAATGATACATGGATTCTTTTTACTAGACCTCAAGACAAAAATGTGATTGGGACCAAATGGGTCTTTTAGAATAAGATAAATGAACAAGGTGAAGTGATCAGGAACAAAGAAATACTGGTATATAAAGAATACTCAGAGATTGAAGGTGTTGATTTTGAAGAAAACTTTGCCCCTATTTCTAGAATTGATGTTGTAAGGTTATTTCTTTCTTATGCTACATTTAAGAATTACAAAGTCTATCAAATGGATGTGAAGTCAGCATTTCTGAACGGTGAACTAGAATAAGAAGTCTATTTTGAGCAACCAGATGGATTTCAATTGACTGATGAAAAGGACATGGTGCGTTGGTTGAAGAAAGAACTTTATGGACTCAAACAAACCCTAGAGCTTGGTATGCTAGACTAGACAAATACTTTTTGATGCTTGGATTCAATAAAGGTATTGCTAACAACAATCTATATTTAAAGTTTGATCAGGATAAAGATTTGATCATTGAAGTCTTTGTTGATGACATTAATTTTTAAGGTGATGATGAATTATGTATGAATTTTACTGATGAAATGAAAAGTGAATTTGAAATGTCAATGATAGGAGAGCTGAATTTTTTTTAGGGTTGCAAATTACTCAATTAGATGATGGAATATTTATATCTCAGTCCAAGTATGTGAAATAATTACTGAAAAGGTTTGGCATGGAAGAATCAAAGCCAGTCGGTACATCCATGGTAACCGGATGTAAGTTAACACAAAACAATGATTCTCCTAAGGCTAATCAAACAAGATATAGGTCAATGATTGGTGGATTGCTATATTTAACTCAGAAAAGACTAGACATTATGAATGTTGTGTGCATGGATGCTAGATATCAAGTTGATTTAAAATAATCACATGTGATTGCAATAAAGATAATATTCAGGTACTTGAAAGGAATAGTTGACTTTGGGTTATAATATCCAAAGGATGATGATATTACTCTAAGTGACTTTATAGATACAGATTGGCCAAGTGATGTTAAGGATAGGAAAAGTACAAGTTCTGGTGAATTCTTCTTAGGGAATAAATTGGTGTCTTGGCTAAGTAAATAGAAGAATTCCATTTCCTTATCTACTGCTAAGGCATAATATATTGCTGCTACAAATAATTGTACCCAAGTGTTGTGGATGAAGTAGATGCTGAGAGATATCAGAGCTGAGTATGATGAGCCTATTGCTATATTTAGTGATAACTCAAGTGCCATAAATATTTCTAAGAATCTGGTGCTACACTCTAAGACAAAGCATATATCTACCAAGTATCACTTCTTGAGAGACAATGTGAGTGAGAAACAATTTAGATTGGAGTATGTTCCTACAAGGGAACAAATTGTAGATATCTTCACTAAATCATTGTCTAAGGATACATTTGAGTATCTTAGAGGCAAGTTAGGGGCAATTTCCCCTCCTAATCTGAACTAAGATGCAAGTGTTTGCATCAATCTATGGACTCACAATTAGATCTTGGTTCAGATTGATGTTGTGGTGGCTACTACTTAGGGGGAGTAGTCCGATGATTCAGATGATATGTGATCAAAGAATGTGTACCTTTTCCATTGATTTCAAAGGGGGAGAAGGATAATGTGAAAAAATCTTGAAGAAAGGGAGAGAAGAGCTATGAGAGGAGAACTGCAGAACAAAGGGAGAGAAGTATGTGAACAACCAGTTTTGTTGATGGTACTATTTTTCAAATCATGTGTTTCCATCAATGCCAAAGGGGGAGAGTGTTGTATGTTGTTGTTATGTTGATAATATTTGGTTGTGTTTCTAATATGTGGTTTTCATTGATGTCAACACTATTATCATTGATGATTCTAGAGGTTGTATATATTGAGGAGATTGAGAAAATTATAATAAATATATTGTAGGTAGCCAATGAAGATGAGAAGGTCAGAGTGATGGAAAATTGTGTTTGTTGATGATTAGGTGGCATCCACTAAATGGTTTTTTGTTGAGATTATCTAGTATGTTTTCTAAAATTTTCAATGGTATGCATCAAGAATTGAGAAAGTTATGAAGATTTGTGTTCCTATAATTATTTAGTTATTGTAGCAAGTGTTTCTGAAAGATGAGATTGCAATTCTAGTGAATTTGGTTGTTGTGTATGTTTCTGAGATGTTCATTAATGTTTCTAGAGTGTGCTCTATCAGTTTATTACATTTGAATTGATCGGCATGTTCATGATTGAAGAATTTTTCTTGTGTGTTCAAGTTTTTTATGTTCTTGGCTAACATGATGGTGATAGCATGTTGCAGATCCTTATGGATTAATATTTTTTTTTTTTAATGCTCGAGGATGTTGATTTAGGTCCTTACTATGTTGTGACCGACTTAGTTTGGTGTGCATTAAGAATTTTTCATTTATTCATTTATTTTGTGGCCAACAGAGTTGTTGATATAAATCTGTGTAGCAGATATATAAGAGCAATTGTATCTTCATTGTAAGTGTGTGTAGGTGTATGTATTTGTGTGTAGAGGTGTATGAGTGTGTGTATGTATGAATAAATATCAGATAATCTGATTACAAAGAAAAGTGTGAATAAGTGTATACACGCTTAACTAGAACTATCATCAATATTTTGAAGAAGCTAATTTCATAGTTCAACCTCATCAGATGGATTTAATTTGATTGTCTTATGTAAGGCAGTGAGCCTTGCCTTTGAGCAGTGAGATTTAGGAAGTGTTCCTGAATGCAAGTGAATTCCTTATTCATTCTTCATTAGACTTTTAATAGGGTATAATCTTGTAGAATAACATCCACCATGGTTTTTCCCTTAACAGGGTTTCCATGTATAAAATCTTGGTGTTCACGTGTCTCTAATGTGTTATTATTTATTCTTGCATTGTTAATTATCAGATCTAAGATTAAAGTTTGATTAAGGTTGAATAAGTTTGATTTTGGTAACAACTGATTCACCCCCCCTCTTAGTTGTATATCCTTGTTTTGCCAAAAAAAAAATCATTTTATAGAAGCCACTTGGGAGTTAACATGTTGACTTGTTTTAGGGGTATTTAGTTGTAAAAATACCTTATTTTGTTTCTTGAAGGGCTGGAAATTGTTATGGGGCATGGCTTTAGATTTCCTAGGATGGTTAGAAGAAGTTTTTTCTTCATAATGACTAACTGAATTTTGATATTTATGAAGGTTCATGCACAAGTGTGTAAAGGAGGGGAACTTCATCATCCCAAGTTTATCTTGAATATTGGTTTACAATTTTTTTATGAAAATTCTTTGAAGGTATGCATAAGGAATCTTAATGTTCATTTATGAGCAAATTAATAGGTATCATGTCATGAAGTCAGTGAGCTTTTAATATTTTAGTTACTTAAATTGCATTAAATCATCTAAGGTCATCTTGGGACCCATGTGCACTTGGAAATTTTTAATAAATGTATCAACAAGTTCATTAAATGAACGACTTGAGTTATTCAATAAAGAACATAACCACTCCAAGGTAGCGTCTTTCAAGGATCTAGGGAAAAATTTAGCCAAGAGCTTTTCTTCAAAAATAAAGTCACTACTTAAGGTTGTGTATGCAGAGACATGGTTTCTAAGATATCCTTTTCTACCATATTTCTCAAATATAGGAATCTCTATGCCTTGTGGAATTTGTGATCTCAATATCTCCAAAGATAAAGGGTTTATTTTGAGATGTTGTGAAGGTGGCCATTTTGACTTTTGTTCAATGTGGCAATTTTTTCTTAAAGAGAAGAAACATTTTGTAAGATTTTGTTAAGGATGAAATCATTGGTTGTGTTGTGAGATGGAGGTGAATAAGGTGGAGATGTATATGTATTTGGAGGACAAGTGAAGTGTAAGTTTGTGAGGGGAGATAGATTACGTGATATGAGATTTGAATGCACAAAGCTAAAGGGATTCCCAATGGAAATACCTAAGGTGGTATTAACATTGCTAGTGGGTTGTTTTCTTGTTGTAATAGTTGTATTAGTGTATTTATGAATAGAGGTCATAGTTGTGGAAGGAGGAATTTGACGACCACCTTGAATTTGAGTGTACCCCAAAGTTTGAGCATAACTAGTTGTTGTAGGAATATTTTTATCAATAATGTGAGCTGGGTTACACACAATATCAATTCCTTATTCATTAGCAATAATTTTCCTCATGTTATATATGAGAGGAATTGCAGTACTAATAATGTATTAAGAACTCACAAAGTTGCAATTTCTCTAAATTTTCATCCATTTGTTTTAGTTCTTCTTGATGGAAATTAGCCACCATTATGTGAACATCATTCACATTAGTTGTGGGTAGGGTGGTCATGAGAAATCAGGTGCCAAAGCTATGATCCATAATGGGTTGACTAATATCAACATTATGAGTGAAAGAGTTGGGAAACTCAAGATCCACGAAAAGTGTAGTAGAAAGGGATGAAACGTGTCTCAAACTACATCTCACTATAGTATTGGAAATAGGACACTAGGTTGTGAAGATCATACAAGTTTCACCAAACATATTTCTACCCAAAATGGAGAATAGGCACTAGGTAAAATGCAATCAAACACCCAATAATATGAAGTGCAGTGCAAGTATGTAAAAAGAGAGCAATTTTTAGATTTTTAAAAAAATATAATTTACTGATTATGCTATGTAAAAACTTGAAAATGATGCCTTTTAATTCATTTTTTGATTTTCAAAAAATGCACTCAATTTGACCAATTGAACATAATGCAAACAATCACAGATTTTTTTTATTTCTGAAACTGAAACCAACATTTAATAGAAGATCAAAATGAATTAAATAGAGACAAATCACTACCCAAAAAATTGAAATAGTACCTATATAGGGATTGGCCTGCCCTAAGGTGAATGGGTCCCAATTCAAGGGTTGCAAAAATTTAAATCCGAGTCTAATGTTCAATGCTAGGGTTTCTTGTTTTAGATTACAAACTATGGTTTCAATGATTAATTTTTCTATATTTTGGTGTCTAAATGAAAAAGAAAAATGAATGAACAATGTGAAACATTTTGAAATTCAATTTTGACTCAATTTGTGAATGTGAATGATTGAAAATACACTAATATGCATGCAAATTTTTTAATTTTCAAATTTTAAAGGATGCAAAATGCAAACCTAAAACCTTAAATGAGATGAAAAATAATGCAATTGTAGCAACCCTAAATGTAATTCAAACTAATGAAATGAAACCTAATGCAAATACTAGATCTAGAATGGACTCCAATTTCAAAAAAATTGATGTACAATTTCAGGTTGACCAAAATGAAATGATGGAAAATGGGTGATGTAGGTTTTGAATGGGGGTATTCACCTATCTTCTTTATTTCTTTAGGAAAAGATATCACTTAGGAAAATATTGAATTTTAACCCTTAGGTGAGTCAATCTTGATGGAGATCTCGTTGTTTTCCTTATAATTGATGACAGGGTAAATCAGCTTGAAATGCACTTTTGGGAGATGAATGAAAAATACAAAATGAATGCAATTATATAATATAAAACATGAAACATCAATTTAAAACCTTAATCTAGTAGAATAAAAAATATTCTAGAAAATATGAGAAGGTTATGATTTTATGCACTTGTCATAGAAGGCTCCTACTGAGTGTCCTCATAGGAAAAATTCACCCTAGGCTAAATGGGTCTTGCTACAAGGATCCAACATATGTTTTCACAGTCCTCTGCTCTTGGATATACACACTTGATTCCTCTGAATTTCATACTCAGATAGCTAGAATTAAATTCTACAAGTGATTTTCCATGGCTTGAACACTTTGATAACTTTCACAACTTTGCAAAAAATGAATTTTTTGATTAATCTTCAATACTTCTTCAACTTAAGATCTGCAACACACACAAGAGGGAAAATTTGTTTGTTTTTGTTGAATGGACATTTTCCTTAGTCAAACCTTGTTTTGATAATTAAAACTTTAAATGAAATGAAACATGAATGGAAGGAATGATGAATGAACACTTTATATGTTGCAACTCACCAAACCCTTTAATGAAACCCTTGAAGGATTGAAATCTAACACATCTCTCCAAGGTTTTGATCTTGATGCGTGAATCTTGACTTGAATTCTTCAAACTTACATCACAATGTTAGCTTCAAAAGCATGCATGAATGAAGATAACTTTGACATGATGCTTAAGATCTTGAATGGTGTAACAAATGACTGAGAAATCTTCTCTTAAACACCTTTTGACAATAATCTTAACTTTAAGAATAATCTCTTTCTTGCTCTAGGATTTGAATTGATAAAAAGACCTTGTATTTATAGGTAATTTTCTAATTTCCTAAAAATTAAACATCAAAGGATGAAAATTGCAAATTGAATTTTGAATATGAAAATGTCACCAAAAACATATTTAAAATTGGGGTCCTAAACTTAAAGGGGACCCATTAGCCTTTGGGCGAATGGGTCCTAGGCCCCAAACCTAGGACACACCAATTTCAAGGCAATTTAATTAATTCTTGAACTTATTTAATACAAGTTTCCCTTTTTGAAAACAAGATTAACTAGGATTTTAAATGCATAATGAGGCAAATTAGAGGCTTAATTAATTCCAATTTAATTAAGGGACCCAAACATAGCGTGCAAATGTAAATGAGTAAATTTTCCGTCACTACAAAATATAATGTGGAATTTATACATTACTAATATGTGATCTACCATGTAATAGAAATAATATTTGACACTCTCGTGCTAAACTATGATAGTATCTAGAATAAACATTGTAATTATAATTGGCCTTTTGTGGTGGCATCAAAATGGATGAGACACTCCAAAATGCTTAAAAACTAAAATAAAGGATCTGGAGAAATATTTTAAATGATGCAAGATTACTTTACTCTTGAAATTATTCTACACAAAGAATATTATTAATGGGCCCTTGACACCTACCAATTATTACTATATTATAGAATTGTTGGTTAATAGGATTGTATTTTCAAAAAAATATTTTTTATGACTCTCATATACCTAGAAATGAAGACAAATAAGTAAAAAATAGTTGGGTAAGTTTTAGATGAATTTCCCTTAAATTTTTATGAGGTACAACTCCCTCTTATGATCATTTTTTTTATTTTAGAATTTAAAGAAGGGGTATACTTTAACTAGTGTAGTGTAGAAAAATTTACTCCTTTATATTTTCACACTTTGTTTGGGTCCCCTCAATTAAATTGGGCTTAATTAATCCTCTAATTGGCCAAAAATTATATTTACAAGCCTAATTAATTGCAATTTCCAAAGGGGGTAGTGTGATTTAATTAATGCATTTAATTAATTTAACACCTTGAAAAATAAAAAATCCTGATAACTTAGGTTAGGACCCATTCGACCATGGGTGAATGGGTCCAATTTAAGTTGAAAACTGAAATTTTAAATATGTTTTCGGTAGTATTTTGATGGACCCAAATTCATATTCAAATATCGTCTTGTAATTTTTAATTTTTCGAGAAATTAAAGAATCATCTATAAAATCAATGTTATTTTATCAATTCAAAACATCTGGCAAGAGGTGAACTTAACAAGAGCCAAGATTATTTTCAAGAGCATTGAAGAGCAGACTTATCAAGCATTTGTTGCAATATTCAAGATCTCAAGCATCATGTCAAAGTTATCAAGAATCATGCATGTTTCTGGATCTAACATTATGATGTAGGTTTAAAATATTCAAGCAAGCATTCAAGTCATATTTCAAGTATCAAGATCCACATCCATTAAATTCATTTCATACAAGATCAAGATCAAGTTTTCAAACTTCCAAAGGGTTTTATTCAAGGTTTTGGTGATTTGCAATATTGCATTGTGCATTCATCATTCCTTTCATGTTTTATTTCAATTCAAGGTTTAACTACCAAAATGGGGTTTGACTAAGGAAAAGCTCCATCCACCAAAAAAAAAACAATTTTTCTTTGTAGTGTTTATGTTGCAGATTTTAGGTTGAAGAAAAATTGAAGATTGGAGATCTTTGAACTACAAAATTATAAAAGTTGCAACAAAAGTTGTCAAGATCATGGAAACTCAAATCTCATTTTTTTTCATTTTTGAGTCAAACTAGTGGGAAATTGCATCTTGGATATATCTTCAGAGGCTCCCAAAAATTTAGTTCAAAAAGATATCTCAAGACCCATTTGTCATTTCTAGACACTTAGCAATTGATTTTTGAGGCAAGTTTTAAGTGTCTTCCTTTCATCCAAAAATACAAAAATAACTATTTTTCTTAGATCGAGGACTCATCTACATGAATAAGGTCTTAGGTTATAGATTTGAGATCATTTTCTATTTTTTTTTCATCTCCCAAAAGTGTTGTTTGAATTGTACCCCCCATCCACATACACATAAAGGAAATTGTTAGATATTTCATAGAATTGACTCACCTAAGGGCTGAAAGTTATTTCTATCTTGGAGAATCTCATTTGTTGTATGAAATAGAAGAAAGGTAGGTTCATCACACCCCATTTTTCCATTTCTATTTATAGTAATTTTTGTGAAACATTTCAAATTTAGCATTAAACTGTATGTTTTGGTGAACCTACACTCTTTTTCTATGTTTCAACTAGAAAGTAGGAAAGGAATGCTAACACTTATTCATAGCCATGACATAAATGTGATCATAATATTAAATACAAAAAGGATTTTGAACTGATTTTAATAATACATAGATTATGAAACTAAAATATCTTTGAAGAAATAATATCACCAATACTTCAACACAAAGAATGAAACACCAATGATAGATAGATAATTTCATATTTAAATTTAACCACACTTGAAAGGAAAATGAATGTCATGCAAATTAATATTGTTGATGTGGGAAGGTAATAGCCCTTTGTGGGAAACTCAGTTAAAGGGGGGGCCTATTGCACTAAACTAAGTAACCTCTAGATTTTAAAGAATTTGGCTTCTTCTATAACTGAGGTTTTGAATAGGAAAAGGAAGAAAATACAAAATAAAAAGATCTAACTAGGGTGATGCACCAAGATCTATATGTAAGGCACGATAGATCTATCTTGTAGATGTGATCTAAGGGCCCATTCAAAAATCTCCTATGTTCCAGAATGATAGAAAATAAAGATAGAAGTCTAAACGATTCACCCAATGACATAAAATAATATTCATGGACATTTACTGAAAAGAGGAGTCAAAGACATGATCTAAACTAGCAATCTTGCATTAAATTTATAGAAGTTCTGCAAATGAAACATTCAATACTGTGATGGCACAGTAAAACTTTATCAAAAATATTTAAGAGAATAGAAAGGCCAAACAATGGCACAGTCTGTAAGTCTTTACAATGATCTAAAAGTGGTAAAGGCCTGGTTCTTTTACTAGTTTTTGTATCAAAATCTAAACTCCTTCTTTGAAAGAAGCGGTACTTATAGTAAAATCCTAGCCCGATGAGCCAGTAATAGAAAAGATCCTTCAATCATGAGTAATGGTGTTTTAGCAATGATTTTACCTAATTGTTGCAACTGAAAAATATTTGAGCCATGAATGAGGATGCCTTAGAGCCAGATGCATCCCTTGTCAATGATGGTGGTGGTCCCAATAGACCATAGTTTCAACATGTTTCATCCACTCATGACGGAGGTTACAAAATGTGGCAGCTGTTATTAGGTTGTTGCTTGCTCCATCCTCCTTTGCGATGAAGCCTTTAGAAGATCTGTGTGGTAGGCGCTTGGGGTCGATGTTCATCCTTCCCTTTATGTGATGAAATTTTTTTGTTGCGAAGACATGTGGAGGTATCCCAAGTATATTGTGTCAAAGGTGTAGGCTACCAATAAATGTGCATGAATTAGTGCTATGTGGCCTATGGTCGAGTGCCAAAAGAGGAGCGATGGAAAGAAACACTAAAGAGACAAAATTGTTGACATGTGGAGGCATGGAGGTGGATTTTGAAAAGCGAGAGAAGGAAACCTTGCAAGGAGTGCTCAGTTGACAAGTGGAAAAAATTGTATAAAGCCTTGCGAAAGGAGCATGAGATTGGTTTTTAATAGGAGGGCATGGCCGATACTTAAGAAAAATAAAATAACCCAAAGGGAGCTTGGGAATTTTATATTCATAGATTTTAGAGATTTATCAGAGGCATTTCACCTACAGAATGAGGAACCCAAAAATTTATGGTTGCAGAACAGACTCTTATCCATTGGGTGGTGTGATTAGATCTTAGAGAGGGTGGTCTGAAGAGGTAGCCATTCAGCCTCAGATGGAGTCAATATGTCGTGCAAACTTTCTTGCACTCCATGCAGATCGATCATTTCTTTGTAAGGTAGAATTAATGATATACCAGCCTGGGACTCGAGTTGGAAAAGGATTTGTGCAATTGGATGAGTGATGCTCTCAATATCTCCTATAGCAAGGGGCCGACTGAAACTCAAAAAATTAGATGCATTTTCTTGCCTCTCTTCGATCTTTTTTGCAATATGCTCCACCATGGCCACCGATTCATCCTCAAGGAATGGAGATGGTAAGCCCATCTAAGTTACTTGAGAGAACTTGGATGACATGCTATTCATGGTCTGTTCCAATTTGGTGGCACACTTGTTGGCATGAAGGATAGCTATGTGGCAATGGATGAACCTGTTAGTTCTTTTCATAGCATCCTTTCGATCCTCAACCCCTGCACTTGCCAAGAATTCATCTGGGACCATATATAGCTTGTTCAATAATCTCCTATCCTTTGAAACTCTCTCTATGATAGATTGAGGGAATTTCTTGATTTCTTCACGAACCCCTTTTCCTAAACTTGTTGCCTCTTCCATAAATTGGAGTGTTGGCTGTAGAGTTAGGTAGAAGGCCTTCACTCTTTCCCAATATGAAACATATAACTATTGGGTGATTTGAAGAAGGTTTTATTGAGAAATGAGAGGTTGGGAAAATATTTTAATAGGATAATATCCACATCCCTTTATTCTATATCATGTGGGAGCTCTGTAACCTTTGGTTTGTTGTGGTGAGTTGTCTCTATAGGATCTGTGATTCTATGATCTAGCTAGCCTCAGCTCATTCCTAGTTCGCTACTTCCTTCTCCAAGGAAATCTTTATTTCTTGGATTTCATTCTCCAATTGGGCCTGATGGATATCAAAATCTACATATTTTTGCTGGATTTTCTGCTCTAGTGTATCGTGCTAGCAATGTAACTCCTCATCCCTTTGTCACACTTCTTGTGCCAACCTTGCTAGTTGGTTTTGATATTCTTGGTTCTTCTGCTATAGCTCAGCGACCAAGTTAGGATTGAGGGATTGGAACTTCACAAGTTCCTCTTGGAGCTTCACTTGCTCCACCTCCTTTTGTTTGGATAAGGGTTTAAATTTAGCATCCCTAGATTTTTCCTTGGTGAGAAATACCTCGACTCTATCCTTTAAACTTTTCAACTCTTCTTCCCTTTTCTTTAGCTAGCGACCAGACTTAAGAAAGTTGATGGTTACCACCCATTGCGTTTCCTCCATGATCTCCACCTTGTCTTGAGGTTGGGCTATACTTAAATTGACTCCCATGACATACATGTTGTACTCATTCAGCTGCATTTCTTCTTGTGGTTTCCTAACACTCGGGTGCATAGTCACAAAATGTAGCGATTGTTGAGCCTCATTAAAATAAGTATGTACTTTTGGCTCCACAAGCCTCTTGGAATCTTTGGTTCTTTGCTTTTGGCCTTTGATTTCTCATGTCTACTTAGTTTTATTGCCTTCTAATAAGAATTACAAGGGTGACTTGATGAGTCTGCTTGCGAAAGGTGCACCGAGAGGAAGGGCGAAAGGGAATGAAAGGGTAGCAGTCCTGGGAGACTTATTCTTTGGAATTCTAATTGTCTGAGGTGAGAAAGGAGGGATATTCCAATACCTAAACTATGAACCAGTAGGAATCAAAGGAAGTGGAGTCATGGTGGTTTCCATCTGCTGGTAAGAGTGGATTAGTTTTGGCATTGTGGTGGTAGGAGATGTATCAATAGAGGTAGTAGGGGTAGAGTGTAAGAATCTTTGGGACACAAAGTGAGCCAAGGAAAATGGTGTAATGGTCTATGGAGGATTAAGGGCAAATGGATTTGCATGAGATAACTGTTTGAAACCCCCCCACAACCATTAAAGTAGAGGCCGAAATGCAAGGGTTAGCGCATGAAATGAGAGGCGTTGAGGATGCAACAAGGGAAACTAAGGTTTGTAAAATAAGAGAAGAGGGAGTAAAAGATACTTGTGATGTAGATGATTGTGATCCTTGGCCTATCACTGGCTCTTTGTTTTCCTCAAGGTCCTATGAACATTATCGAGAAAATATCTTGGTTCGCTGCCACTTTGTCGGTGGTGAGTGGTCTACGCTATGGTTTCATATTGTTGTGGCTAGCTTGCCCTAGTCCTCCTTGTAGTACAGGTGTGAGTTAGCGAAGACCTCAAACATGGTTTGTTAACCCATACATTAGAAGAGACCTTGCATGGTTGTTTCACAGCTTTTCCCTTTTGTTGCACCGAGTGTTTTTGTGTTTCTGTGTTTGGTTCTACTCCTTCATTTCACTGCGCTTCGACCTCCTCTAAACTAGAGTCTCCTTCGTCACTCTTGTTAGAATCTAGATGCTCGTTGTTCCATAATTTGTCAAAATTTTCATCCATCTCCTCATTTTTCATAAGGGGCCTCGTTGATCTGAGTCTCCTGATGATATATCTAGAAATCATTAACCTTTTCTTCCTTGAGGTTGTAATTTTTAATCAGATTGTTGTAGAGAGTAGCCCCCATTTGCCTTGTCTTATCATACTTCCCAGTTAGGTAGTAGAATCTAAGCCAGGGAGGCTGACCACCTTTGGTAGGGATATAAGCTAGTCTCATGCCTATCATAACCACCCCATATTTTGCCTTGGTAAAAATGGGTTCCCCTTTATGTTTTTATCCTTGGTTGTTTGTCAAACAAAGTTTGGAGTCTTTCTTTTCCCAACACTTTGTTTTTCTTTGGTTTCTTTGGCGGAGTTGGAGTCGAAACTGAATTGGGTTTTAAAACCTCTTTCAAAACTTGTTTCGATTCCCATCTCAACGGTCTTTCATTTGATTTTTATTTTTTTAATTCTTTATGAAAGCTTGAGCCGGGACGGAAGTTAAGTTTTTTTTTATTCGAAGTTTCAAAATAAAGTACAGTTCTGACTCCGCCTCCACTTTTTTGGTCTTTCATTTTAAACTAGGTTTTGTATGTTAAGTTTTCTTGTTTCGGTCTTTTTGTTCTATTTTGATGTTTTGTTTAACTTTATTCTTTGTCGACGAAACCGGACCCAAAACGGGAACCAAGTTGGAAATTTAAACAATTTTCCAAAATAGTTTTCATTCTGATTCCGATTCCGCTCCTGTCATTTCTTGGTCATTGACTTTTACTGAAGTCACACAGCAGTAATGTGCCAGTTCCTTCTACAGTTTCGACTCCTCTCTACTGTATTTTTTGCATTAATGATAGGTTCCATGCATGCGTGAAACTTTGAGTTTTTACCTTAATTAGGGATTAATGAATAGTTATTACTATTATTGTTAACAAATTGAAGAATGAACCAGAGTTGTAGTGGAGCTTTTGTGCGAGTAAATCAATTGAAAGAGAGATAGTTGTGAGCAGATTACTTAAGGGAAGTTAACCTATTTACTTGTGTTCGAGGTAGTGTTTTCTATTCTCATTCTTCTTTTTATTTTCGCATTTTCATTTATGTTCATCTTGGATTTTTTGGTTTCATTTGAATTTCTTTGTAAGTTCGTATGATTTGTTTTTCTTTCTCTGTTTGTTTGTTTTCTTGTTTTCATTTTTCTTTTTTGGTTGTTTCATGTCTGTTTGTTTTTTAAACACGGTGGTTTTCATGTTTTAGTCATGATCGTATTGTGCTGCCCCAGTTTTTAAATTCACAAGTTAATTACGGTTCCATAGTGAGTAGGGTTTGTTAAATTCTTGTTTTTGCTTAGGAATCTATTGTGCATTTAGTCTAGTTAATTTGGAAGGGTTAAATTCATGCCCTAGTAATTTGAAATAGGGGGTTTTTAGTTTAGGGTTTTGATGCATTTTTGTGTCATGTTTTTAATTTAATTATGATGCCCTAAAAGGTACAGTCACCTTTGGGTCATATGGGGATCGTTTTATTAGGTTATGTTTAAGCCCATTTCATGTTGATATGATCTAGTCCTTAAATCATGAAATTATAAAATATGAAAGAAACCAAATCAGTTTCCATTCCGGTTCTGGTTCCAGTTACTATTCCAGTTCTAAATCCGGTCCTACTTATTATTATTGCAATCTCAATAACGGTTTTGGCTCTAAGCCCGATAGTGTTTTAAAGGAGACTTTTTAGAAAAAAATTATGCTTGGTTCTGCCTCCACTATCTGTATGAAGGGTAAGATTTTAAGTCATATTTTGTGATGTTTATTCAAGGATCTAATTAGAGGTTTTTTTGCAGGAAGGCTAAAGAATTTCACGAGTATTAGGAGAAGCTTCCCACAGGAATCGACCTACAGAAACATCAAAGGCAGAAACTAAGCTTAAGAAAATTAAGCCAGAGCAGCTACCTTATATTTTGAGGTATAACCATAGGGGTCTTGTTGTCACTGCAAGCAAAGTGGAATTAGATTGGTCTGATAGAATTGACACCAACCTAGGCTCATACAATTTTGGGGAGTTGTATTTGGAAAAATTCGTTGAGGATATAATAGGGAGAAATCAAAGAATAGTTGAGTCTAGCTTGGCTCACATCACCTTATTTCCTCTATCTATCCAATGCCCAAAGTTGAATCTGACAGCAATAGTGGCTTATAATCTAGCCACTAGGCAGTGTATGGATTCATAGGATAATGTTATTATTGATTTAACTCCTCAAAATTTTCAACACATTTTTAGTGTTCCAGATCCAAAGAGCCTACTAAAGTTGAAAGAGGCAGATGGTTTAGATAAATATAGAAAATATAAGGATGCCAACAAAGCTCACTTGAACAAGAAATGGTTGAGAATAGAGAAGAATTCTCTGAACAAGCTTCATGATCAACCAAAGAGGACATAGAAGCGCGATGCATTTCATTTCAATGAATGGATGTTTCCCTTCATTCAGACCATCTTTAATGGCAAACAATGGTTTGATTGGCCAATGATTGTCTTTGATGCTATCCATGACCAATTAACTAGAATAAGGGAAACCAAAATCTTTTATATGAATTCCTATGTTGTTTATGCAATAGCTAGAGGAGGCATCTTTCTAGGATTGAATAGAGTGGGTATATTGGGAGAAGTTGATGGACAAAGGAAAGTATGGGATCATTATGATCAGCTATCTCTACAAGTGTTTGAAACACAATTTAGAAGGGTTAATGATGCATTCTTGTATGTAATCATTAAACACCTTAATGGGGATGTGGGATATAGATTGAGCCAAGAAGCGATAGCCATTATCACAAAATGGGGATGTTGGTATATCTAATACCCCAAGTTCACTTATATCAGACTAGCTAGATTTGAGGGTCATCCCTACTTACTCCCAAGATGTTGTAGCAATAGGATAGTTCTGATGGAATTTTTATATAAAGCTTTAGGGGTCAATTTCTGGCTTGGATTGAAGCACAAAATAGGGTGTCATAAGTTTCCCATGCAATTGGGTGAATACAACTGCCAACATCTTGTGGGAGCTAAGGTAGTGTGCAATGAATTGATACATCTAAAGCTAGGTTTGTACACTACTCGAAAACACTTTGACCCATAGAAGAAAATGAATGCCATGTTTCCTTTAGTTTTTGATAGACATTTCAACCTGTTAGAGGATTTCTAGAGTGATCTTCAGGATGAGTATGACCTTAGGAAAATAAATTATGAGAGGTTTCCTATTGCACTCATGGTAGAATTAAGGATCAAAGATGATATCCCTGACACATTAGTAGATGATGGAGTTGTGTTGGATCCATCATATGAAGCATTAAATATTGGCACCAAAAGTTTGGATCCGATGGACTGGGATGGTGAGGAGACCATCGATATGAAAAAAATAGGGAGGCCAGTTTTGGATAGAAGTATTCACCGGGTTGTCGTAAGAACCAAAGATCTTCAGGGACAAGCTCCTAAAAAGGGGAAGGGATACAAAATAATCAAGAGGAAATTTCCTTCCAAGGAGCCCTTGGAATTCTTCCCTCCTGACATTGAAGAGATTGAGCTTGAGGCATCGGATCAAGATGAACCAAAGGCACAGGAGGAGCAGGCCCAAAAAGGACTTGTTGCTTCAACACCAACAATAGGGGAGTCATCTGTTCAATTCCCTCCTATAGAGCAACAAGATAAAGAGATGCCTAAGGGGACTCTTCATGATATTGTTGATTCATTAAAGGGAAAATCAAAAGAGGTGGAGATCCATGATGTTGGAATGGACTCTGATGAGACTTTGTCAAAGAAGGATGCACATGAAAACATGCGTCTAGAGGAGGAAACTAAACATGTATTGAAAAAGGAGGATTAGTGGGCACTATTTGAGGAGGCAAACAAAGTCTTGGATGCTCAAGCACATGCAGAGGCCATAGAGAAGAAAAAGGCAATTGATGCTAAGACACAAGTTGATGCCTTACTCCAACAACAACAGGTAGAAGCCAAACAAAGAGCTGATGAAATAGAAAACAATCAAAGGAAAAGGGAGTAGGAGCTTAGGATCAACAAATAAAATGATAAGCTAGCATTAATACAGAAAATTCATGATTTGGAGGACGAAAAGGAAAAGCAATGAAGGGAAAGAGAAGTTCTTGTGGCCAAATTGAATCTTGTTGAAGAGGCCTATAAAGAGAATGAGGAAGAAAAATGAGTGGAAAATGAGAAATATGCTGAGGAGCTGATCAAGCAGCAACAAAAGGAAAAGGAAGATGCAGAAAGACTTAAGGCATTGGAGGAAGAGAGAAACCGAGAACCGGAAAAGAAGAGATTAGAAGAAGAAAAGTTGAAAAAGGAAGAAGGAGAGAAGAGGATACAAGAAAAAAAGGATAGGGAGGAAGTTGAAAAGCTTGCTCAGACAAATGTGGAGCAAGAACAATAAGAGATACAAGGGGTTGATTCTCAACCTCAAGTAAATGTGCAACCACCCTCTACTACTACTGTTGCTTCTTCTTCAACTATAATGACCACTACTCCAGGTGCTCCCACTTGGTTAAAATTGGATCTTTAGAAGAGATCTATGACACCTTCATAGCCTCTCAATTGGGACTATATGATGAAAGAAATTGAAAAGGAAAGGCCCAAGAAGAAGGCCAAAATCCTACATTCCACTAGGCTCAACGACAGAGGATAAATTGTTGTTGAATGTGTCATACCAATGATGGACAAGGATGTAGGAGACATGCAATTGAGTGATTACCAGTTGGGCACTATTAACTTGGGGAGACCCACCAAAGATCAACAAATGAATTTAATAGATGTGGTAGCTTCATCCACTAAATCCAGAATGATGAAAGATAAGAAAAAAAAGGATGAGCTTAAGGTTCAGTTGGATCAGTTGCATACTTTCTTGAAGAGTGTTTCTACTTCAAGGTCACAACAAATTTCCTCCATTGAAACACTAGTTTTTCTTTGTAAAAAAGAGTTAGATGATTTGGTATAGGTAAGGAGTAAGGCAAATATATTGGATAAGTGGACTGATAAGATAAATCAAGAAATAAGTGAAGTACTGGACAACAGTTTTGAGGTCCACAAAATGATGGAGGAGCCAATAGAGGAAATGAACCAATATGTCAAAGTATTGGGAGAATAGGAGGAGGAGTATAGAGGATATAGTCAGAAGTTGAAGGAGCTTAGAATATTTTTTTAGTCCACTTTTCTAGAACAGTCAATACTCGAAGAGGACAATAAAGATTTCTTGGAAAATACTTCCACCATATTTCGATTTCGGTCTGACTTTTTATACAAGCATAAAAGTGAAGTTCAAGATTCTGTGAAGAATTTGAATGAACAATTTGAGGAGTTGGAAGTAGTTATTGTTGTTGTAATAAATGTTCATATACCAGTAAAGGAGGGCTTGCCTTTGAGTTAAATAAAGGAAAAATGGGATGATAGGTTTAAAGAGGTCATGCAAAAAGGAGATAATGGAGAGGATCTACTGTTAGATCAATTTATGGATATTAAAGAAGAGATAAGGGCAGCTAAGAGGGAGTTGTCCAAGCTAAAGGACATGAGAGGATTTTCTCCTGTGGAGCTAGAAAGGATCAAGTTTGAAGACAATTGGGTTGATGGGCCAGATTTGGAGTTGCTTCAACAAGTCTACTCCAATTATGATGAGTACATTGGAGAGCATGCTTCGCATGCATAATTGATAACCTCACGCATGCATAGTTTTCTTTTTCTTCTCTATATGCACAACTAGCAGTTTGTGAGCACATTGCTTTCTTTTCTCCCCTCCATTCTTTTCTTCTAGTTTAATTGAGTTTCTAGGATGACTTTAATCCCAAAAAAGGTGGATTGACCTAAGATAGAAAAGGACTTTGAATTTTTGTACATCTATAAATACCCTTGGGCTATCATATTGTAAGGTTTGGCTGATGAGAATAAGATTAGACACCTGATAGTAGGAGATAGAATTTTTCATAGTTTTACAGAGATACTTTGTTACTTTATTTATAGTTGAATATAATTACAGGTTTTTTTACGCAATATGGTATTGAAATTGAGTTTTGTCGAATAAGGTTGATGAATTATAATCTATCTATATGCCAGTGATTGTGCTAAAGCATAAGAGTTTCTTTTGTGATGAAAATCCTTAGAAGAAACCAGATTTAAAGATTATTTCATTAAATTATGTATGAATTGAATTTATTGAAGTCTATTGATCTATGTGTAGACACATAAAAATGACCAAGACCTGCAAGCACTATTTTACCACCTTCCATCATGACATGATTATAACATTTTAATTATGTTTCTAACCCACATTCAACTATTAATTAAATAATTTATAATTATTTAATTAATTCATACTGTCTCTCATTCTTCATGATTATTAAATAAATAAATTGATATGTCAGTAACTGTCAAAGTCTTCTAATAATTAAATAAAGTCATCCTATTTATTTAATTAAATCTTTATCATTAATGTCCTCCTAATTATTAAATAAATATATTTTAATGTATTGATTTAATATGTCACTAATTCCTAAATCCTCTCTCAATTAAATAAATTCAGATAATTTATTTAATTAATTAACTACTTCTTCTAAATTAAATAATTATATTTAATTATTTAACTATGGCATGTGACACTTTTATATTTTTAAATAAAACAAATTATTTAAAGATATCTCACATGGTTAACTGATTCTTGATTTAGTAAGTAATTTCAAAAATCAATTACTTATTACCTCACAAAATCTTTATTTTGAATTAATTTAATTCAAAAGGGAAATATTTTTCTACAAATCAAGTAATTTCTAAAATTACTGATTTTCTAAAACCGCATCCTCTTGTCTTCTAATTTTTACTAATTTCATCTCAACTATCACATTCAGTCTTGATTTAATTCATTTAATTAAATCTTATTTACACATATGGGTATTTTGCCCTAATCCTAATTGAGGGTTGCCTTATTGAATCTTGACCTTTGATTCGAGGGCATTCCTTAATCTCTCATCTTGTTTGTCTATTCAAGATTGCATTTTCTATAAAATGACAATCTTGATCTCATTTTTGGATCCATGATCATTTATTTAGACTACTTTTATTATAGGCATTCTCACATTTTAGGCTTATTATTACTTGCATATTAGGATTGAGTTTCTAGTTGCATAGTTTAGTAATTTAAATCCTTCAAAGGCATTGTTAGGGCTAAGCATAGATAATTTTCTCACAAATCTGAGGGCATTATTATCACAACAATCTTAAGAAGGTTCAATGGAAGTGAAGCATGGAGGAGAGAAGACATGGGTGAGATCAATCTAGTTTATTTCTTTTCTCGTATATTCTATATTGTATGCCATTGTTATATGATCTAATATGCAGGATTTTATAATGTTCAACTAACAATTTTGTGTTGTAGAAATTCATATGTTCCATTGGTGAACCCAACAATCTACTATGCCTTTTGCAGGTTTCGTACGACTTTATTTTAATTTATTTTGTAGGTTCAGAGTACAGAACGTCGCATTCGTAGGCCTAAATGACGCAATCGCTCTGTCTCAATGCATACAATCCTTCAAGTGATGCATGTGACCGGCTGTGACCCATTTGATAGAAACCAAGTCACAGGTAACTGGTGGAAATTCATCTTGTTTTCTGGTTGTTGTTGTAATCTGGATCTAACACATCTGCGGCGAAAAACTGGTTATTTCTTTTCTTTTTTGGTATTTAAAAAGAACCAACGCTAGGATAGACACATTAACTGGAATTTATCAATCCTAGGGTAGACATCTAATTTAATTGGAATTTATCAATCCTAGGGTAGTCACCATGCTTTTCTTTTTGGATTAACAATGAACACCATGTTTTTGTGAAGCAACATCTTCACCTAGAATAGAAATTTTTTATTTTGGGTTTAAAATTGAACAAACTTGCTTTTTGTGTTTGATTGGATAATAGGCATATGCTCTCCCCTTTACTGGGTGATCAAAAAGCCAGGCCTATCCATTTTTATACTTATGCATTTATGTTTTCTTACAACCCTTAGAAGGCTTGCCGTAGTGGGAAAAAGTACTCACCCTACGGGAATGACCTAAGTGGGAACACCTAAAGCCAAGGTTTCCAACCCACTCTAATCAAAAGCAAGTTGTTGATGAAAATACAACTTGACAGTAGGAGGCAAGATAACCATCCCCAAAACCTTTGTTCTAAAGGTTGGGAGGTCTCTTGAGGGAGTATATCTATTGCCACACTGAACGGAAATACTTACAAAGAACCATAGTGTAGTAGCCAGTTGAGTCAGTAACCAAACATCATTTCAATCACGGTGCAAGGGGAGGGAAGAATCTCCCCCCAAGAGACTCACCATATAATCACCACAGACTATTTGCTCAGGGGATTCGATATCCACTTCCGTCACCTTGAGTACACACCTGGAAAAGACAAAAACATGGGCTCCCTCTAGGGGGTGACAAGGCTATGTGAGTTGACATGATTTTAAGATGTGGGTTGTGATTGCGAGGATGACCCATTTGACTATTAAGAGTGAGTCTATTTGAACATGCACTTCATATTTTGATTTCTGTGTTTGCCAAAGGTTTCTAACAGTCTTCAATAAATTAAAAATCACAAATCAGAACCAAAAAAAAAAAAAAAACCTTGTCAAAACTGCAAACTTTTGGGTTTTTTCCAAAACATTGTATATTGTGACGCAAGTGCTTTGCTGCACTGCAATCTCTAACTACAAAGCCGCATTCACTTTGATGAGCTACTTTTGAGCCATCCAGAGCTGCATTCGCTCTGTTCAACTGCATTTGAACTACACAGAGCCGTATTTTCCATTAGTGCGCCGCATTCGGTGATTTGAGCTGCATTTGACAAACATAAACCCGCATTCGCAATACTGTGTCGCAATCAACACTTTTTGAACCGCATTCAATTCTATGAGCCGCATTTTCTTTGTTGTGTCACATTTGCTGCAACACATTTGCTAAAATTGCAAACAATTCTTCACTATCCAAATCAGAAAGTCCACAACTTGTCTTCAAGTCAATCAAATCTTTCTTCACTCTTACAGTCCAAACCAGATGCTAAATTGCTCAAATTTCCCTCAAACATTGCATTTTAGGTACCATTTTAGGCTCACAATAGGTTTCATTTTCATTAGATTGCATTGATAGTTTCACCATCTCCTTCGACACTCACTTTTGCAGATTTTAAGAGTTGACCCTGATCATTCATTGTCCAAAATTTGCATTGAATAGTAGGTTATCATTGGACCCAATTACCTTTGTCACTTTTTCAATCATTTTGTGAATTATTTCCCACTCAATAGTCTAGTGTGAAAACTTCACTTTGTCCTACTTATAGTCTTTCTACGGTCCATTGGCTTTCCAAAATTGAATCATTGCCAAAAACTTTGTTTGCCCGAGTTTGTCCTCTTTAGATCTCTCACTAGTAAGTGCATCTTAGGATCATTTCGTGCATATTATTCTTCCATCTCCTTAGTGTCACTCCACTTGCATCCACATGCCTTTTCATAGCATCCTTTAAAAATCCAAAAAGAAACCAAAAACATAGTCTCATATTTAGATCATTTTCTCCATCATCCCAGGTTGAGGAAAACTTTGTATGGTTGAAACTAGATTACAGAAAAAGAAAAGACTCATGGATTCCTTTGGATAGGAAACCAACTTTTTTGGGTTCACAACTGGAATGAACTCATTTCCTAATGCCACAAACAATCCTTGTTTTGACATGGAAAATTCCAACTTCAATCCTTTTAGTGAGATGAACATGCCATCATCTCCATCACATCTTTTTGAACCATTTATCCGATGGGATGAAAATGGGGATGTCTTTGAAGAAGTAATACAAGTTGCTGCTCAAAACCTAGAAGTGGCCTCTTTTGTGGAAGAAATGGTCTTAAATGACTCTTCTAGATTCCTATCTATCCTCCTTGACCAAGGGGCTAAGTTACCAAAGGGATTCGATCTTAACACTCTTAGACCAACTTCTCCCACTCCAACATCACACAATTCCTCCATGGGAGCCTCTTCACAAAATATCATCAACACAATCAATGCTACCTCCCTTGGTCATACTACCACCACAACCAACACCACATCATAATCCATTCCACAACAAACATCCACCATCCCCTCACAAACAATGGGGGCAACCACATCGAACCTCCTTGGAACTACAACTAGTTCCATGGGTACATCAGCAAACCTATTATTAGGTTCTTCGAATGCCATGGCAACCAACTCATCCAACCCATTTGGGAGGAATAAATGAAGAGTTACCATACAAGGAACCCAACCTAATTCATCACAGGTCAATACCAACATTCTTGTGACCCAAAACACCAACATTCCTTAAGGTCACAATCTTTTATTTGGGCAAGGCAATCAAGGCACTCAATCCTATACTCCATTTGGGCATCAACAAACTCAAAATCAATAAGGTGCTCAACCCTATACTCCATTTGGGCATCAACAATCTCAAAATCAGCAAGGCACTCAATCCTACACTCCATTTGGACATCAACAAAATCAAAACCAACAAGGCCTTCAAATTCCATCCAATATGGCAAGATATCACATTACCACTTATGCTTCTCAAGTCCATATGCAGCAGCAAATTCCTAATCGAAACACTCATTTCCAACAACCACCTAATCAAAACACTCATTTTGCTCACCAAAAACCCATCCCAAATCAACACATCTCATCACAATAGTTGGGGACTCAAGCTGCCCCTATCAACAACATAGGTGATGCTACCAACCATCCCATGGTGGAAGCACTCACACTCCAACTTGCTGCTCTTCAAACACAAGTGGAGACTTTGCAACAAGCCAACAAAAATTCATACATGTCACATGACTTGTGTCCATATCCATTTGACACAACCTTGTATATGCCACCATTTCCTCATGGATATGTGGTCCCTCATTTTCCCAAGTACAAAGGCAAAATAAACCCCATTGAACACATAAGGGAAGTCACCACTAGTTGCATAGACATTGCATATGAACAAACTTATCTCATGAGACTCTTCTGTAGAAGTCTTGGAGGTCATGCACTAGAATGGTTCTCACTTTTTCCTAAGGGAAAAAAAACATGGGATGAATTGGAAAACAAGTTTGTCAAAAACTATGCTTACAACATTGACACAGACATCGACATCGCCTCCTTATGCAAACCTACCCAAGAGGATGCAAGAGAGACTTTCATTCCATTCTTTCAAAGATGGATAACCTTAGCAAGCAGATGTTCGGTAGAAATACCTAAAAAGGAGAAAGTAACCATGTTTGTACAAACTCTCCTTGGACCACTAAGGTATGGATTACAAGTCCATTGTTGCACCACTTTTGTTGACCTTGTTGAAAAGGGTGTTCAACTGGAGAAAGCCTTGATCACCAAAGGTGAATTGAAATATGTTGGCAAAACCATCAACACCAGCACCAATAATAACCCAAGTAGCTCAAACGACAAAAACAAATATTGGGTTAAGAACAAGCACATCACAAATGATGGTGTAGTTGATGCAAAAACCGTCAATGCAACAGGTCATGTACTCACAATCAAAGGAGTACAAAATTAAAACACACCTGTAACTACACCAACACCAACTGCCAATGCTATCCAAAACAATCATGCACAATCTAATCAAAGGCAGTTGCGTCAACCACCACAGTTCCAAAAATGCACATACAACCCGTTGGATAAACCTATTGAAACTGTCTTGAAGAAACTTCTTCAAAATGGCGTCATAACACTTGAAGAGCCAAAACCGTATGACCCGAGTCAATTCAAGCCGTCATGGTGGGATGACAGTTCATTCTGTGATTACCACCGTGCCAAAAGGCACAAAACTTCCTCTTGTCGCCAATTGCGAAATCTAGTGCAAGACATCATAGAGACCCACACCATTGAGTTGGGTGGTCAATCTTTTACATCTAATGCAGATCATACCATACACAAAAACCCACTGCAGGATCATGGTAAAGCTTCCTCGTCTGGCACAAAGCATACAAACAATCAAGCCAACCACATCCATCCGGCCTATAATACTACTCGTCCTACATACATTTATCCTGATGGTACTATTATTAACAATCTTTGCGCTGCTAATGAAGATGAATCTATTAATACCATCAACATTAAAAGAGCCCCAAAATGCAATGTGACTATGCATAAAGGCAAGGTCACTATCCCAGGTCCTTCTACCTGTCAACCAAAAATCACCACACCTAGTCCGTCCACTAGACAGTCCAACCCAAAACCGGAGTTCAACATTGTTGAGCAGTTAAATAAAACACCTGCTCAAATATCCATTCTCGAACTGCTCCATATTTCACCCACGCATAAGGCCATCTTGGATAAAATACTACAAGAGTCATCCATCCCAACCAACATCGATGTCAACCACTTTGAGACTATGGTCAGATACCTAACTTCGCCTCACCACATCACATTGAGGTTTTTGTCCATAAGCATTAGGTTAGACGATTCCTAGTAGATGGCGGAGTAGGATTGAACATCTTCTCTCTAAAATTGGTCAAAGCTCTTTGTTTTTCTGATGCATGTGTAGATGATAGCAAGAGCATCGTCATTAAGGCATACGATGATGAAGAACACGCTTCTGAAGGCGTTATTACCATTCCTCTCTGGGTAGGACCTGTTATCATAGATACAACATGCCAGCTCCTAGATCATGATATACACTATAATATCTTACTTGGTTGTCCATGGATCCATGCTATAAAGGCTATTCCATCCACATACCACCAATGCCTCAAATTCCCTTTTGATGGAACTGAGATCACCATCCCAAGAGATCCTTATCCATTCCAATACTGTACCAACCTACGAGCTACTACTGAGCACCAAGTACCCATCAATCGGGAGGCCTCATCTTCCACCTCATCCAAATATATTGACCCATCAACACTCACAAAATCATCCATTCCATCATCTTCTACTACACCATCTCCATCGACCTCCATCCCAAGTAAAGACCTTCAGATCCAGGACCTTGGTTGTGGAGAGTTCAAATTAAATACGGCTTACTATATAACCACAATATCGAAGCCACCTAAGGTCTATGGTAGACCATGTTTTGCAGTAGAGCCCAAAATAACTTTCAAAGTTCCACCAAAAAGTGTTTTTACATGGTGGTGCAATATGGGTAATGAAGTCATTATTGACATGGACAATTGGATTTACAGAGACCCGATAGAGTTATCTCCACTACCCTTGCATCTCTATGGCAAAGGATATGATATATGCAAAGCCCAAGGTTTTGATGGTACAAGTGGCCTCGGAAAGAATAGCAATGGAAGACAGGAACCTATTATCATAACGACAAGACCAAGATACAGAGGGCTAGGGTATGACCAAGTCGAAACTGACGATCAACGTACCATTGAACTTTCAAGTAAGGTTGTAATGGCTACAGAAAGTGTTGAGACATGCGAAGAATCCCTTACCGAAACAGAATCTGAATTGCAATAGAGGATCAACATAAAACAACATTCACTTGTTCCTAGGGAACATACTGTTGGAACATCATGCCTTTTGGCCTAAAGAATGTAGGTGCTACCTACCAGAGGCTATGACAACAATCTTCCATGACATGATGCACATTCTTATGGAAGATTATGTGGATGACCTATTGGCAAAATCTTTGACAAGGACAGAACATCTCAAAGTCCTGGATAAAATTTTTAAACGGCTTGAAGATTACAAGGTTAGATTGAACCCAAAGAAGTGTGTCTTTGGAGTCATTTCAGGCAAGCTGCTAGGATACATAGTTTCAAGATGAGGCATTGAGGTTGATCCCACAAAAGTAAAAACAATTCTGGACATGCCTCCACCAAAGGGAATTAGTCAGTTGTGAACACTTCAGGGTAGATTGTAGTCTATTCGTCACTTCATTGCACAGTTGGTAGACAAGTGTCAACCATTCCAATATCTACTCTGCAAAAGTATTCCTTTTGTATGGATAGATAAATGCAACATAGCCTTTGACCAAATAAAAGAATATTTGTTGACACTACCAGTGTTGATGCCACCTATTGAGGGAAAACCATTAATCCTATATGTCTCCGCAATGACAAATGCACTGGGGGCATTATTGGCACAAAATGACCATGAAGAAAAAGAAAGAGCCATATACTAAATCAGTCGCACATTAATTGGATATCAGCACAACTACACAACCATTAAATGGGCATGCCTGGCAGTTGTCTTTATGGCACAAAAACTTAGACACTATATGTTGAGCCATCAAACACATTTAGTGGCAAAGATTGACCCATTAAAGTATCTCCTTAGTCGAGCAACATTGACAGGTTGTTTGGAAAAATGGGTCATGATATTAAGCGAGTATGACATATAGTATGTGGAGTGCAAGGCTATAAAAGGTCAAGTCATAGCAGATCAATTGGCTGATGCACCAATCCAAGCCACTCATCCGCTGATAACTAATTTTCCTAATGAATCAATCTTTCACGCAGAACCGACTTTACCATGGAAACTATACTTTGATGGGTCCCACACTGGACACGGCTCAGGAGCAGGCATATTATTTATCACACCATAAGGGGATTCAATTCCTAAATCATTTCGGATCACTTTCCCTTGTACAAATAATATTACAGAATACGAGGCATTGGTCACAGGTCTCAAGATAGCAATTCAATGGAAAATTCAGACACTCCTTGTATTTGGGGATTCTCAATTAGTTATCAACCAAGTGAATGATGACTATGACACAAAGGATGAAAAGTTGCTCCCTGACAAGCGCATGGTGGATAGTTTCCTAATGTACTTCAAACTGATTGCATTTGAACAAATCCCAAGAACACAAAATAAAGCGGTTGATGCAATGGCTACCATTAGATCTCTTTTAGACATTCCTAAGAATGTGTCACAGTTTGAATTCTTAGTGGAATAGCTTTTGATGCTTGCATATGATATTCTAGAATCAACAATGGTGTGTGAGATTGTTGGTTCCAGCTCGCCTTGGTACCAGGATATATACGACTATCTTAAAACCCAAATCCTCCCACCCAACCTATCCAACAACCAACAAAAATCCTTTATCCGAAAAGCGGCCAGACACACCATCATCAGTGACACTTTATACCACCATGGCTTTGACAACACCCTTCTTCACTATCTCGACACTGATGAAGCCCGAAAAACTTTACGAGAAGTACATGAAGGTTAATGTGGATCTCATTCGAGTGGTCCAACCTTAGCTAGGAAAGTCACTAGGCTGGGGTACTACTAGCCGACATTGGAAAAAGATGCTCTTCAGTTTGTCAGAACATGTCGGAAATTCCAGTTGCACAGTGATCTTATTCACGCACTTGCACAAGAATTGAGACCTATCACTTCTCCATGGCTTTTTGCACAATGGGGACTCAACCTGGTGGGTAAGATCCATCCATCCTCTTCAAATGGCCATAAATTCATAATAACCACTACTGAGTATTTCACTAAGTGGATTGAAGCCGTCCCTCTCACCTACATCACTGGTAAACAAATATCCAAGTTCATCCTAAATTGCATCATTTTCCGGTATGGTGTCCCACAATCCATCATCACAGATAATGGTAGTCCATTCAAAAATCAAGATGTTCGTGAGCTCTATGAGCGATTCCACATCCAACACCATTTTTCCACCCCATACTACCCACAAGGTAACGGCCAAGCTGAGGCATCCAACAAAAAAATCCTTCACATTCTGAAGAAGACCATCAATGATACTGGCTGAGATTGGCACCTACAACTTAATCCTGCTTTATGGGCCTATCGTACCAGTATCTGTACCCCAACTGGAGCCACACCATTTTCCTTGGTCTATGGATCTGAGGCCATATTACCCATTGAGGTAGAAATTCCTTCTCTCAGGAGTCTCTTTGAAAGGAATGATTGATGATGAAGAGTATAGACATACTCATCTCCATGAGCTAGAAATGCTACAAGAAAGATGGCAAAATGCCTTAAATCATCTGCAGGCATATCAAAATCATCTCTGCAAAAGTTATAACAAAAGAGTCATGGTGAGAAAGTTTGAAATCGGTGACTTGCTTCTCATGCAGAATCCTAGAAATCAGGCAGACCGTGAAAAGCCTGGTAAGTTTGAGGCTAACTAGCTTGGCCCTTATATCATTACCACCACATTTGGTTCTGGAGCTTATCAGTTGGCCACACCTGATGGAGAACAGTTGACAAAACCTATTAATATTTTATATCTGAGAAAGTTCTACACATAGCACCAAAGAGCCTGGGATAAAAACCTACAAAATACAAAAAAATTGGAAAATAGAAAAAAATCATCCCTTGATGAAAACCTGGCAAACAGGCATCTTGGTGACACCAAAAAAATCAAAAAATGGCAAAAATATTAAAAAGAAATGGATTCATCCAACAGTGAAAACCTGGCAAACAGGCGCTTTGGATAAGTACCATGGTGAAAACCTGGCAAATAGGTGCCATGCCTAGTCAATCATTGCTTCGCCATCTACTGTCACTCAAATTGACCTTTATCCATTTTTCATAATCGTAAAGGCCTGACACATTCATGAAATCCATCACAAGTCCTGTCAATTCTGACCATGGTTAATATTTGGTTGACATCATTCTTGGCATATCCTTGCCTTTGCCTTGCGTCTACATATCTTCATTTCATTTGAACTTGGATACTCTGCACTTTTTCTGGGGGCAAGACCTTCATCATGCGACTGCAGTGGGTACCGCACATGATCCTGCATTCTTAAAAGTCCTGAAAAAATCATAAAAATCTAAAAAAGTCCTGAAAAAATCATAAAAAATCTGAAAAAGTCCTGAAAAAATCATAAAACTATGAAAAAGTCGTGAAAAACTCATAAAAATCTGAAAAAGTCCTGAGAAAATACAAAAACATCCAAATCAATGTCAAAATCCAAAAACAAGGTCAAATCTGATCAATCCAATCAATCTTCATCCATGTCCAAACTACATTGTCTCTGTGCATTTGCTACGTAGACAAGATTCATCTTTGAATCCCCAAGACATTAGGTTAGTCCTCCTAGGTTTGTCTCAAAATAAATCATGATTCAAGCTTCTATCCTTTGGACAACCTCATTGGTCATGTCGAACTACGAGGTTTCTGAGTGGATGACGTAGGCAAGGCCATCAATCGATGGATCCCCGAGGCCGCACTAGGTTAGTCCATTAGGGTTCATGGCACTATATAGTCACACACGTCAAACTATCTTCAAATCAAGCAAATCTTATGTCAATCTCAAACTATCAACCTATAGACAATATGTTTCATCAGCACTTTTAGTCAATTCAGCATGTCAGCAATGACATGTAGTCAAAATCATATCAAGACAATTTATCATGGCAAAACTTTGGATTCTTTTTTAGATGTGTCCTTTTGAAGAACAACTTTTGTCAACTTGTTTTATGCTTTTGGGTGTGTCCTTCCTAAGCATCGTCATCATCACTTGGTATTTTGATGGATTCTCCTAACTCCGAGAATCGATCTCCTAGATATCAACATCATTCAGGATGTGTCCTTCTTGAATTTGATATCGCTTGACATTTAAAACAACACTTGACATTAAAACACTTGGAAAACTTTGTTTTTTCTGTCTTTTGATGATTATCAGGATATTAGTTCCTTATGTCTTAGGAACAATGACATATCATGATGATTATCCTTGTCTTCTTATCACTCTACTATTAGTTTCTCCAGGATGTCCTAACTTCAGGATTTAGCAAAGCAACGACATAGTATGATGATTTTACTGTCTGTTTTTACTATCATGTGGCTAGTTTCTCAAGGATGTCCTATCATCAAGATTTAGAGAAGCAGCGATGTAGCATGATTGTTTTGGTTTTTCTGGTAGTTGGTCATGATAAAGTGACTACGGGAAATTGTGTTCCTTGCATGAGTCATGATCAGCCTTATCTATGACTATTGATTTATGTGATGGTTCGAACTTGCATACTATTGATCTATGTCATATGATAGTGTTTGTTGACCATCATGACATTTTCGCCCAATGATGATTAAAGATTAACAACTAGAATAGCACTATAGCAAAGCTTTGAAGGATTTTTAATTTTCCGCGCTAACATTCATATCTTTCTTCACACTAACATCCACCTTCATCTTCTCTTCTATGGTTCTCAGATGATATCCCGTGACATACAAAAACAAAGTTGCATACATAATGGCATAAGCATTTCATATTCACATCTACATAAATCAAATATCATAATTCACATTGCATAATCATCATCATTTACATCCATTCATAAACCATCATTTGCATCAACATATAAGCATCATAAATAAACATTTGCATCAACATCACATCATCATTACACAATGCATACATAAACCACATCCATAATTGCATCCATAGACATAAGCATAATATCCATACATCTCATAACATCATAAAAGCATCACATAAGCATCTCATAAGAGCATAAAATACCATAACGCACAACACCATATAGGCCACATCAAAACTGCATTGCATATATATAATCTCAAAAAAATGTTATGTCACAGGATAGAGTCATATGATATCCAAAAAATAGAGCTCGCAGGCTCGAATATCAAAATATACATGTGTCTAAAAGTAAGTCCTAAGATGGCCCGCCTCCATCCCATGGAGGTGAACTGCGAGGTAACTGTGACTGATCCATTAAGTGGAACGTGATGTGAATAGGTGTCCTCTCCGGTGTCACACTCTGGGATCCCGTGGGATTAGTAACAAAAGGCTAGCTCTGCTCTGCTTGGTGTCCTAACGACACTGATCTATGTCCATGCTCTGACCTGTGACTGTGACCTGATGAGTGCCTATGAGAGCTATGAGATCGGTGGCCTGATGACTGCCCTGATGTAGTAGACCCTCCAACACTGGTGTGACTACTGCTATGAGATCTATTGCTGCTATGTGTACGGCTACCACTACCTGTCCTGCTATAAGATCGAGACAATCCTAGGTCCCGTCTATCTGGTGGAACAGCCTGCTCATACAATACCCTGTATCGGCCCCTGCTCTCTACCATCCTGGCTAACTCTTGAGCCATATCCCCTATCGGTCCAGAGCACAACTCTACAAACTCAATCACCCACCACTCTGCCTCTTACCATCGGCTTACCTCCTGATCTCTCTCCTCTCGGGCGACCTCTAACACTGCTACTAAGGCCTTGTTCTGAGACAAGGTCACGTCAAGCTTGCCCTGTAAGTCTATGACTCATTGATCAATAGTGGCATCCACAGGAAAAATGGGTGATCTGGCACCCTCATCATCTCTGGAGATCATGCGCTCCCGCAGTCGCTGATCTGCCTCATCCTCCTCCTCCGCATCTCTCTCGTCCATGACTCGGACCTCCTCCACATCTATGTCAAGGACATGTCCCCCAACAAGTTGATACTCCTCTACTCACTCCTCTGCCACCACCTCCACCTCCTCCTCAACCACCACCTCCACCTCCTCCGCAACCACCACCTCCATCTCCTCCTCGCCACCTCTAACGGCCTCGGCTCTCGCCTCTGGCTCTCTCTCCTCCCTCTCCTCCTAAATGGGTGACAATGATGCACCACCCACTCTCTGTCTGACTCTCCTGGGCTGCCTCCGCCCTCAGTCATCTCTCCTCCTCTTGGCACCCCTACCATCTCTCCCACCTCCTCTATCTTCGCCTCCTCCATCATCTCATCCACCCCCTCCACCTCCCCCACCTCCTCCATCTCCCACATCTCTGCCTCCTCCTCCCCTACCACCAACTCTACCCCCGGCACCTCTGCCATCCCTCCCTACATCTCATCCACCCCGACCTCTCCGCGGAATCTGTGGAATGACTAACATCTGATCTATAGGCGATGGACCATCAAGATCTATCAAAGGGATGGGCTTGTGAACCTGCCACCAGGTGTCAAACTCGGTAGATGTCCTTAGATCTGCTGGACCCCCTCTACATGCCCACTAAACTACCACCAAGCTATCTACCTGCTACTCTGCCACTATCACTGATATGGGTGGCCCCCACATGGTCTCCCTGGAAGATCGAGCATACTCTGTCATGCCTACTGGCACAACCTGCTACTCACCAAATTGTCATAGCACCTATTGGGGCAGGTACATCTCAATGATCCACTGAGTCTGAACTATGCAGCCAATCAAGTACCTAAACTCTCTGCAAAAAGATAAGTGGTCATCCTCATCTGACCACTGTGCACAATCTCTATAGGGTCACCAGACAAAGTTGATCATCATATCAATATGATGAGCCAATACTCGGTGTCTCCCACACGAGTCTGAATCACTAATCCCGCATATAAGTACATGTATGGCATCCCATCACCTAGCTCTTGAATCTGCACTGGTTTTCAAAACACGGGAATTCGCTCCCATGCCCAGATCATCAGGAGAGTAGTGCCGCAACTGATGTTGTGCCCCCGATGATAGACAACCTCGTCTAATTGGTGGTACAACATGGCCAACAAGCATGGCCCCCAAGCGAACACAGTCCTCTATCCCCGCATGCGAACAAGAACATCCCCCCATCCAATGGGAAATCTGTGACCACGACAGTCTGGGATCAACAACCCGATGATCAAGGTCATAAGCATGGCATCAAACCGAGGAAAGTGATCAGCTACAACATCCCAACCGATCTCGTAATTGTCCAGGTCTAAATGAGCACCATCAACACCCTCGTACATCTCAGACAGGACCTGTCACCCTCGGTGTGAATCATAGATCACCCTCTCTCCACTAATCGAAATCTGGAGAATGCGGTACACATCCTCCAAAGTCACTATCACCTGTCCAGTAGGCAGGTGGAATGAGAAGGTCTCAAAATGCCACCTCTCATAGAGGGTTGTCAACAAACCTTTGTTTTCCAAAATAACGGGCATGTAATTAACATGGTATAGGCCTAGGGCCCTCAACCATTGTCTCTGTCTATCACTAAGACAATCTTTGAAAGCATAGGTCACTAGTCGGAACTCTCGCATATAAATGGGCACAAGCCGACTTTGCACAAGGAAAGGACAAGGATTAGCACACATTGAGCAACATTATGGAAAGTTTATTACTACTGGCAAGTCAAGGATACACAAAGGTTAATCTTGGCAAGGTCAACAAAAGTCAACTTTGGTCAACAGCAATTGTGTCACGTTGACCACAAATGCATCACAAGATTTTGATTGCGGCTCCACGCATGGAAAATGTGTTTCAATACATCAAATGTGTCGTTACGACCGACAAATGCACAATCTCACAACAAATGCATCTTTATAGATGGCAAATGCGCAATCCAACAACAAATGTGTCCTTGTAGATAGCAAATGCGCGATCGAACAATGAATGCATCGTTCAACTTGTCAAATGCATTACAAAATGGAAAATGTGTTTCAAAAGCCTCGATTGCATTGCAACTTGGCGATTGCATCATTTTATCTTGCAAATGTGCAAACGCACAAAAAACCTGTCCTACCCATTGCATTTACGTTGCGATGCAGGCGAATGCGATGAACGCGAAGGCGTTTGCGGCTTTCGCGATAGCATTTGCATCGCACCACATTTGAAAACCCCCCATTAAACCCTCATAAATGTGTAAAATTAAAAATTTGACAAGTTAGATAGGGTACATACCGGTGCCTCTGTGCCCTCGGGCCGTCAGAATGTGGGAACACGATATCCATGGTGTGTAGTCATCGGAATCACCATCGTCGCTCAGAGCTCTAATTTCTGAATTTATTATATGACAAATGAGCAAATGACATTTGGTTTAACTTTTTCAACCTATTTATAGGCTAAAAATTAGGGTTTTGACCTAGTAGGTCCTACTGGAGGCTCATTTGACCACCTTCGACTGGCATTTTGGCTGGCTTAACGTCCTCCATTTTCAAAATCGTTCACACCATTACTTATCTGGTAATTATTTGAGCTAATTGAGATATTTTCCAAAATGTTCCAACCTCAGGTCGAAATTCAAAAATTTTCCCAAGGGGGCATGGACACTCCATACCTTCACTGGGGCATATTTTGGACTTGTTTTCTTTTCCACAACGCAACACGCTGCATTATGACAAAGAGGGGCAAATGTAGACACATAAAAATGACCAAGACCTGCAAGCACTATTTCACCACTTTCCGTCATGACATGATTATAACATTTTAATTATGTTTCTAACCCACATTCAAATATTAATTACATAATTTATAATTATTTAATTAATTCATAATATCTCTCATTCTTCATGATTATTAAATAAATAAATTGTATTTATTTATTTAATATGTCACTAACTATCAAAGTCTTATAATAATTAAATAAAGTCATCCTATTTATTTAATTAAATCTTTATCATTAATGTCCTCCTGATTATTAAATAATTATATTTTAATGTATTGATTTAATATGTCACTAATTTCTAAATCCTCTCTTAATTAAATAAATTCAGATAATTTATTTAATTAATTAACTACTTCTTCTAAATTAAATAATTATTTTTAATTATTTAATTATGACATGTGACACTTTTATATATTTAAATAAAACAAATTATTTAAAGATATCTCACATGGTTAACTGATTCTTGATTTAGTAAGTAATTTCAAAAATCAATTACTTATTACCTCACAAAATCTTTATTTTGAATTAATTTAATTCAAAAGGGAAATATTCTTCTACAAATCAAGTAATTTCTAAAATTATTGATTTTCGAAAATCTCATTCTCTTGTCTTCTGATTTTTTATAATTTCATCTCAACTGTCACATTCAGTCTTGATTTAATTCATTTAATTAAATCTTATTTACACATATGGGTATTTTTCCCTAACCCTAATTGAGGGTTGCCTTATTGAATCTTGACCTTTGATTCTAGGGAATTCCTTAATCTCTCATCTTGTCCGTCCATTCAAGATTGCATTTTCTATAAAATGACAATCTTGATCTCATTTTCAGATCCATGATCATTTGTTTAGACTACTTTTATTATAGGCATTCTCACATTTTAGGCTTATTATTAATTGCATTTTAGGATTGAGTTTCTAGCTGCATAGTTTAGTAATTTAAATCCTTCAAAGGCATTGTTAGGGCTAAGCATAGATAATTTTCTCACAAATATGAGGGCATTATTATCACAACAATCTTAAGAAGGTTCAATGGAAGTGAAGCATGGAGGAGAGAAGACATGGGTGAGATCAATCTAGTTTATTTCTTTTCTCGTATATTCTCTATTGTATTCCATTGTTATATGATCTAATATGCAGGATTTTATAATGTTCAACTAACAATTCTATGTTGCAGAAATTCATATGTTACACTATGGTCTTGGCAATGAATGAGAGTGTGTTATTTTATCTTTGAAATATTTATGATGTGTGTTTGTGATGTTAAATTAAGCACCTTAGATGCATGCAATAGTATGGACTATTTTGTAATATTGTATCGTGCTATGGTTTTCTTGATCTGTTGGAAGAACATTCGTTGTTGAAGATATATGTCTGGATGTTAGATAAGTTTTATTCACATTTAATAATGTACACCCTGATCTATCTTTTTACTTTATTTAAAAACCTCATTTTGATTAAAAATAGTTAGATGAATAAGTCATTGCTTGCATTCCTTATTACCAGCAAAGGCCCCTTGAATATTATAGTTGTATGGACTGATTGAGTTGCACTAGATAGTTAAGAACCAACTACCAAGACCTTGGGAGTTAGGCTACTATGTGTTGTCTTTATTTTTCAAGAGAAATAGAGTAGAAATATTATGTTTAACGTTGTTTGTGTCATTTTCACCATCAACAGATCTGATGCTAGAAGGAGGGCCTGAAGGAACAAGCTGGCTCTCAGTGTGTAATTCTCATCAGAGAAATATGGGAGGATTCTTAGATCCTCTACTAATATTAAACCATTAGAAGAACTCCAAACCCCATTTAGACCTAGACCCCATGCTCGTAGAATATTGATACCTACATTGCCACCACTACTTACTCCACCTGGATTTCAACCAAATCCACCTACACCACCACCAATTCAACCTACATCACCACCACTAGCTCGACCATTATCACCTCCACCCATTAGGCCAGTGTCACCACCAACTCAACCAATTCTATCCATGGCTTATTTTTTGAGTAACCCCTATTTGTTAGGGACTATTCTAGGAGGAATCTATGATTTATCAAAGAACCCAATTTTTTTTTGTCCCAAGTACATACATGGCGAATCAAGAAGTGTTGAGGAGTATATACAAGCATTCAAATATGCTTGTACATGTGCTCAAGTTGCTCATCAGGACGTGGCATGTAGATTGTTTCTTTATTGTTTGGGCGATATGGCATATAACCGGTACTTAAATCTACCCTAGGGATCTATTCTAGGTTGGATAGATTTAGAAAATGCATTCATTAATCAATTTTGGGTTTATGTAGACCCTATCATCTTGTATCACCAGTTTTCCACCATAAGAAAGGAACATCATGAGCCACTACCTCTATTCAATACTAGATTCCAAAGGATGTTTTGTATGTTGTAGGACCCTTACTTGGTAGCTGAGAATATTGCCATTCAGGCATACTTAAGAGCTATTGATCCCTTGATTGGCCTATTCTTGTAGAGAACTTATCAGCCCAATGAGATTGACTCCCTATCTAAGGTTTATCATCTAGCTATCACATTGCAAGAACAGATAAGTTTGCAATTAGGAGGTTTAGGAGTAGCTCTCCCTCCCATGAATTATTAGATGCCTAACCCACCATTGTACAACACTATCCCAGTAATGTCTTACTCCCAATATGGACCTATTTCTGAGCTACAAGCTCCACCTAGCATGCCCTTTTTCGGAAATGGCTTGGAAGATTATTCCCAACAACCTCAAAATCAGCAACAAAAAGTGGGAGGATCAACCCATGTTCATTCCCCATCCATAGTGCAGAATGTGCAAAGTGAACAAACTATTCAATTGACTAGTGAGCTAGAAACTCTCAAGAAGACTCTATCTCAAATGTCTAATGACATGGAACAACTTAGGAAAAACCCTCCCCACAACCAAAACTAGAATTATCAGAACCAGGGAGGTTACAACAATCAGGGAAATTACTCCAATCAGAATGGGAACTAGAACACCAATCAAAATTTTTAGAATCAAAACTCCTCTAACCAAAATTACCAAAATTAGAACAAAGGATATAATTAGAGGTTCAACAATAATAATAGGCAGCGGAATACTGGGCCTAACAATGGAAGATTTCCCATAATTATCAATCAAGTGAGGAGAGATCACATATTGCTAATGTAGCTGACCTTAATTTCATGACTAATTGGTGCAGGCTACATAATACTATAGCACATTCTAAGGTTAATTACCTAGAAATGAAGAAAATGGTAAAGATTGCACAAGCTGATGCCCATCCTCTAGTAGGAAATTCCAATCAAGATAATGGGCTAGTAAATACTATTATGACTTATGAGACTATTGAAGAGAAATACCAATTTCCCATGCAGGGAGACAATGGGCCAGAAGTGGATGTGTATGATGCCCAAGCCTTTCAATCTAAAGGTGGTCATTTTCTAAGAAATCAGAATAACGACCCATTTACTATATCTGTACCTCCAAACAATATGGTCCCACCTAGCAAAAATGCAGATAATAATCCACCATCACCAAAGGGACCTTCTAACTCTCAGAATAGAGGTAATCCACCTCCTTTTCCTAAGTATCAAGTGAGGAATGATTCATAATCTTATTTTATCCCAGAACTACAGAGAGTGTAGACATCATTGTCATTCTTTGACATCATGAAGTGGTGCCCAACTCAACGTGAAGTGGTATTGAAGGCCCTAGAGGAGGAAGACCACTTCAAAGGAAAAGGTAAAGTGACTCCTTTGAAGGAGACAAACACAACTATCTATAAAGGTAAGACCAGTACCCCACCTTTTCTTTTAAGTTTGAGGATTTTTTGAAATAATTTGCATAATTTTTTATTGGACTCTAGAGCATTGGGAAATGTTATACCCTTTTCAATATGTAAGAAGTTGGGATTAAGTCCTATCCTGACCAATAAGAAAGTGATTCAGTTAGACAGAACCGAGGTCAATGTTGTAGGAGAACTAATGAACATGCATTTTCAGGTTGGATCAAATCCAAGAACCCAGACCTACATAGATATCCAAGTGGTATGCTCCTAAGTCAGGAGCTGATGAAAAGTATTGGGGGATATTTGTCCTTGGACTTCTCTCACATGCGGCTACCTTGGAAGGGGGTTGCAACACCGATAAGGATTGAAAGTGAACCAAGACTCAAGAATATGATCACAAAATATGATGCTTCAAATGAAGTAGCATATTTTGAGACTAAGATAGGAGTTTACAAATAGGAGGAAGTCCTTACTTTCTCTGTACTTAATCCTAGGGATAAATTGCCCCTAGAAATGGTGACCCAGTGGTTTGCATCAACCAGCAAGTTTTAATAAGGATATTGCAACAAGATAAGATGGTGTTAGGAAAAGATACTTATTTCAATATTTTATTACTTCCTAATTGGTGTAGGATTCATTATCACAATCATTCAGAATTAAAATGTCAATCATGCCTAAATATCTTAAGTCATGTAGACCAGCCTCAACAAATATGTCAAGAAGAACCCCAAACCCCTATCAATGAGTTTTATTTTTAACTTAAGGATACTACCATTCTCACCAGGACTAGCCTTTCTCTAGAGGAAGGTTCCTCCCCAGTAGAGTAGACTCAGGTTCTAAGCTCTAAAATTCAAGAAGAGGCCGAGGTGTCTCAATTTCTATTTAATACACCTACCATAGATACTTTACCAATGCCCAAGGAATTACTGAAAGATGAGTTGGATTGCAATTTAACCCAATAAGCTGTTCAGGAACTGATTTCTGAGCAAGTTGAAAATGTAGGAAAATATTCAAGTGAACTTTGTCCCAAGTCAATTTTTGATGACTAGCAAAAGTTCAAGCTGCCACACATCCCAATTAGGTCATCCCCTATTGTCCCTAAAAGGAAAGAAATCCAATCCAAAGACCAATTGTGGACTCTTAAATTCGATGGTTCCAAATCTAAAGAAAGAAGTGGAGCAGGGATTGAATTAACCAACCTGAAAGGGAAAAATTTCTTTGCATCTTATAGATTGCTGGTTGGCTACACAAAAAATTTGGTTGAGTATGAAGCACTTGTTTGAGGCCTTATGTTTTCTCATAAGAAGAAGGTTACTCCTCTCACAGTTATGATGGATTCTGAGGTGATTGTAAAATAGGCACATAGCCAATATACATGTCATAAAAAAAGGTTGGTTGCGTATAGAAACAGAGTTTGGAACTTAATTGAAGACTTTGATGCTTTTGGGATTAGTCTGATTCCTAGAGAAGCTAATAAAATTGTAGATGTGCTTGCTTTTTCTGCTAGCATGTTGGAACCCATGCAAGATTCTAATCTAAAGAGATTTTTAGTTGAACTAATTTTGATCCCAACAGTCCCTAATAATGTTCGAAATTTTTAGGTATTTGATGATGATCAACATATATTGGCCTTTTTGGAAAGTTCTAATGTTTTTGAGGGGCAGATAATAGATGAATTTGAAAGAGATTAGGGAGATTGGGATCCTGAGAAAGAGAGCGAAGAAGGGATATTGGATTTGAAAAGTAATAGCATTCCAAAAGGGATGGTAGCTTTGGAAATAATATTTGATTCTAATCCATGTGCTCGTCAAAGGGTGCCCACAAAGAATGAAGGAGGGAAACATGAATCTGTCAATTTGACTCACTCAAGCCCTGAAAGGAATGTTCTCATATGAAAGACTTGTCCTCAAGAAATTAAGGAAAAGATAGTTAAAGTTTTGGAGCAAAACATTGCAGCTATTTCTTTGAGTTATGATGATCCAAAAACCTTTTGACACTTCGGTGATCACACATACCATACCTCTTAAGCCAAAAGAAAAGCCCTTTCGTCAAAAACAATGCTTGGTAAATGCTTTAATTGAGCCCCTGATCTAGAAAGAGGTGCAAAAGCTCCTATCTTCAAGGATAATCTTTCTTGTTAGACATTCTACCTGAGTGGAAAATTTAGTTCTTGTATGCAAAAATAATGGTTAGATCAGATTATGTGTTGATTTCAGGAATCTAAACATAGCCTTTGAAAAAGATAATTACCCATTGCCCTCTTTGGATGAAGTATTACAAAAAGTTAATGGATCTCAGATGATGTCATTTTTAGATGGCTATTCTAGTTACAATCAAGTTCTTGTCAGTCATGAGGATAGAATGAAGATAACTTTCACCACCAAATGGGGCACCTTTTCCTATCGGAGGATGCCATTTGGTCTTATCAATGCTAGCATAACCTTTCAAAGGGAAATGGACGTAGCCTTCATGGATTTGATAGGGAAGTGTATTATTATTCATGTAGATGATTTGACCATCTTCTCTAGGAATAGAGAAGACCATACTACTGATCTGGAAAAGGTTATCAAGAAATGTATAAGTTATGGTGTCTCTCTTAATCCAAAGAAGTGTGTGTTTAGAGTATCTGAAGGGAAAATCTTGGATCACATCATATCAGAAGAAGGGATATCCATTGACCCTGATTGAGTGGAGGCCATCTTGAAATTGACAAGGCTAGGCAGCAAGAAAGAAATGAGATCATTCTTCAGTAGGATAAAAAAATTTAAAAATTTTATAACAGTGTTTGCAGAGATCGTCAAACCTCTAAATGAAATGATGAAGAAAGACACAAAGATTGAGTGGAGTGAAGAGGCTAAATCTACTTTCTCACAAATCAAATAGTCAATATCTGAGGCGCCTATTTTGACAAGCCCAGATTATTTAAAGCCTTTTTATATCTATTGTTTTGCATATGATCATTCATGTGTAGGTGTGGTTACACAACGAAGAGGAGAGGGAGAAGAAAGACCTATTTCCTTCATGATATCTCAATTTAAAAATGTAGAAGTGAGATACTCACCACTGGAGAAACAAGCCTTTGCATTGGTACGAGTGGTAAAGAAGTTCAAAAATTACATTCTTCAAAGTCAAGTAATGGCTATAGTTCCAGATCCAGCTGTGAAGTCCCTTCTGATGCAAAGCGAACTAGGAGAACAAAGAGGAAAGTGGATGGAAATTCTACAAGAATTTGACTTAGAGATTCATCCTATGAAACTCATTCAAGGGTAGGGTTTATCAAAAGCAATGGCTGAGGTGGACAAAAATATCACTTGTCAACAATACACCATTCAGTCATTTACTAAGTATCCTTGGTACACAGACTTGATTTTCTTCCTCCTTAATAATAAATGTCTAGAAGGAATGAATGATACACAGAGGAGAGCATTAAGGATGAAGAGTGCTCACTACATGCTTGAAGGGGTATCCATTTATAGAAAGAATTTTCAAGGGATCTACTTGCGTTTTTTAGATCAGTAAGAGGCCAAGCATGCTATTTCTGAGTTTCTTGGAAGACATGGGATAGGACATGGATCTACGAATGGTTTGGCTCACCAGATTCTTAGATCAGGATATTATTTGCCTTATGTATTTTAGGATGCACACCGACATGTCAGAACCTGTCATGTATGCCAAACTTCTACACCCAGGGAAAGAAATCCTGCAATGCCTTTGCAACCAGTGTATGAGGTAAGGTCATTTGGTCAATGGGCCCTGGATTTTGTAGGTGTTATTAATCCCAATTCTTCTATAGGAAATAAATTCATCTTGACTGCAACTAACTACTGTACACGCTGGACTGAGGCCCATCCCTACAAAAATATCACCACAGAGCTGGTCATCAATTTTTTGACTGAGAACATCACAACTAGGTTTGGAGTTCCATTTTCTTTGGTATGTGATAATGGCCCTCATTTTTCTTTTGTCGAATTCATTCAATGGGCATATGAGCATAAAATTATTTTGAAATATTCGTCCAACTAGTACTCTTAGGGAAATGGAGTGGCTAAGCCCACTAATAAAAACTTGTTGGAAGTGATAAGAAAATTACTAGAAAACAATCCTAGAGACTGGCATACCTAGTTGAGATTTTCCTTATTGGCAGATCGAACCAAAATTAAAGCAACTCTAGGAAATTCACCTTTTAATTTAGTCTATGGCCAAGACCATGTCTTCCCAGTCCATTTATAGATACCTATTCTTAAGTTCATGTAAGAATTTTGCACCAAGGATGATAGGATTGAGGCTAGATTACTTAATTTTCTTAACATGGAAGAGCAAAGAGATGTTGCTTTGCAGAAATTCTCTAAGCAACAGGCTGTCATCAAATTTTGGTCTGACAAAAGAGCTAAGATAAAATCTTTTAGGATATCAGATCTTGTGTTACTATGGGATGAAGCCAGAGAAAAGAAAGGAGATCACCAGAAGTTTGATAGACATTGGTTAGGTCCATATCAAGTGGTTGAGATACTAGGCGAGAATGATTTTCGTTTAAGTACCTTAACAGGAGTGCCTGTTCCATTACTAGTTAATAGTCAGTTTCTCAATCACTATTTTGGTGCATAGAAGGTCTAATTTTTTAAACAAAATGTATTATATTGTATCATATGTTGTTAGTTTTTTTTCCTTTTTAGTTTCTTGTTTTTTTAGTTTTTAGTTTTTAGTTATTGTGTTTTGTTTTATTCTTTTTCTTTGTTTTTTTTGGTTATTTTTTGTCTTGTTTCATTGGGTATCTTCATTTTGTTCATCTCAAGACAAGGGGTTGTTATTCAAAGTATGTTGTTGGTACTAGGAGAGAAATTGGTTTAGGTATTTTCATCATCATCATTGAAAAGGATTTCGTTTTGAAACTCATGTTTTATGATCATTCTAATCTGGGTTGAAAATTTATTAAGGATAGAAGATACATTGTGAATATCTCATGAATTATAATTAAAAAAAAATCTATCACCAAATTAGAAAAACATCTACCTAAGTAAATGCCTATCTGTTTCAGGATGGTTCTATCTTTTATTCAAGTGAAAAATCCGATTCCAAGGCTATCATGAAATCCATTGTAGTTATCAACCCACATTTCAGATCCATTGTGTCTGAGTATTGAGGAAGGTGCATAAACAATTCCACAAGAGAAGCTTGAGTAAAATGAATGAATGATAATGAAAAGAAAGAAACTTCAAAGGTAAACTCAATATCAAATAGGTAATCAAGTATCTCTATCGGGGCTATGGACACCTGGCTGGTAGTAGAGAAATGCTTTGAGAGAACTAGAGGTATCTCCATCGGGGTTATGGACGCCTGTCTAGTAGCGGAGCAATACCCAAGATTTTATTGCATGATAGTTAGAGGACACAACTTATGTAGCTTGAATCTAAGGTATAGTTGTTCAGGAACAAAGAAAGTATCTATAAAGAATGATGCACAATATATGCACACACTCAAATTTAGAAATAACTCATGAGCACATATATTTGATATTCCAGCTCAACCTCATTCTAGATATATCTGATCTTATTCAAAGTTAGCATGCTTCATAAACCACAAAGTTTTAGGGTGACTGAAATTTTCTTTAAGTATCTTGAAACTGGGTAAACCATTTTCCTAACCGAGTCGCCATTTTTTATGCCTTGCATAACCACCCCATATTTTTCCTTGGTCAAAATGGGTCCCCCTTTATGCTTTTATCCTTGGTTGTTTGTCAAATAAATTTTGGAGTCTTTCTTTTCCCAACATTTTGTTTTTCTTTGGCGGAACCGGAGACAGAACTGAATCGGGTTTTAAAACCTCTTTCAAAACTCATTTCGCTTCTCATCCCGAAGGTCTTTCATTTGAATTTTTTATTTTATTATTTATCAGAGGTGGAGCCGAGATGAAAGTTAAGTCTGTTTTTATTTGAAGTTTCAAAATCAAATACAGTTCCGACTCCGCCTCCGCTTTTTTGGTCTTTCGTTTTAAACTAAGTTTTGTATGTTAAGTTTTCTTGTTTTGTTCTTTTTATTTTATTTTGATGTTTTGTTTCACTTTATTCTTTGTCAATGGAACTGGACCCAGAGCGGGAACCAAGTTGGAAAGTTAAACAAGTTTCCAAAATAGTTTTCATTCTGATTCCACTCCTGCCATTTCTTGGTCATTGACTTTTACTGAAGTCACACAACAGTAATGTGCCAGTTCCTTCTGCAGTTCTAACTCCACTCTATTACATTAATGACAGGTGCCATGCATGTGTGAAACTCTGAGGTTTTACTTTAATTAGGAATTAACGCGTAGTTGATACCATTATTGTTAAGAGATTGAAGAGTGACCCAGAGTTGTAGTGGAGCTTTTGTGTGAGTGAATCAATTGAAAGAGAGATACTTGTGCACAGATTGCTTCAGGGAAGTTAACCTATTTATTTGTGTTCAAGGTAGGGTTTTCTATTCTCGTTCTTCTTTTTATTTTCGCATTTTCCATTTTTGTTCATCTTGGATTGTTTGGTTTCGTGCGAATTTCTCTGTAAGTTTGTATGTTTTGTTTTTCTTTCTCAATTTATTTGTTTTCTTGTTTTTGTTTTTCTATTCTAGTTGTTTCTTGTTTTTTTTTTAAACACGATCGTTTTCATGTTTTAGTCATAACCGCATCGTGTTTCCCTAGTTTTTAAATGCATAGGTTAATTATGGTTCCATAGTGAGAAGGGTTTGTTAAATTCTTGTTTTTACTTAGGAATCTATTGTGCATTCAGTCTGGTTAATTTGGAAGGCTTAAATTTGTGCCCTAGTTATTTAAAATCAAGGGTTTTTAGTTTAGGGTTTTGACACATTTTTGTGTCATGTTTTTAATTTAAATATGACGCCCTAAAAGGTATAGTCGCCTTTCGATCATATGGCGATGGTTTTATTAGGTTATGTTTAAGCCCCATTCATGTTGATATGACCTAGTCCTTAAATCATGAATTTATTTACCAAACTGTTAAAATCACTTATGATGTCATGGTCATTATAGGCGGAAGCGGGGTCGAAATCAATCTAAACCTTGAACTTTGTTTTCCAATAATTATCAATTCCATTTTCATCCCGTCTTTGACTCCACTTATAGTAAGAAGTATTCTTTCAAAATAAAGATAACGTGGTCGGAACCAGAACTAGAACTAAATATGAAATTAGAAAATTTGAAAGAAACCAAATCAGTTTCCATTTCAGTTCTGGTTCCGGTTGCTATTCCAGTTATGACTTCGGTCCTGCTTGTTATTAGTGTAATCTCAATAACATTTTTGGCTTTGAGTTCGACAGTGTTTTAAAGGAGATTGTTTAGAATTTTTTTATGCTTGGTTCTGCCTCTGCTATCTATATGAAGGGTAAAGTTCTAAGGCATATTTTGTGATTTTTATTCAAGGATATAATTAGAGGTTTTGTTGCAGGAAGGGTAAAGAATGTCAGGAGTATCAGGAGAAGCTTCCCAAAGGAATCATCCTACAGAAACATCAAAGGCAACAACTAATCCTAAGAAGATAAATTCAGAGAAGCTACCTTATACTTTGAGGTATAACCATAGGAGTCAGGTTGTCACTACAAGCAAATTGGAATTGGATTGGTCTAATATAACTAACACCAATCTAGGCTCATACAATTTTGGGAGTTGTATTCGGAAACATTCACTGAGGATATAATAGGGAGAACTCAAAGAATAGTTGAGTCTAGTTTGTCTCACATCACCTTATTTCCTCTATCTATCCAGTGCGCGGAGTTGATTTTGATAGTAGCAGGGGCTTACGATCCAGCCACTAGGTAGTGTAAGGATTCATAGGATAATGTTATTATTGATTTAACTCCTCAAATGTTTCAAAACATGTTTAGTGTCCTGGATCCAAAGAGCTTGGTACAGTTGAAAGAGGTAGATGCTTTATAGAAATATAGAAAATACAAGGAGCCAACAATGCTCACTTGAACAAGAAATGGTTGAGAATAGAGAAGAAGTCTCTCACCAAGCTTCATGATCAACCAAAGAGGATAGAATTCTACAAAGAAGTATCAGACCTGATCATGATGTTGTCTAGAGTCTTTGGTAAAAGGGATGCATTTCATTTCAAGGAATGGATGTTTCCCTTCATTCAGACCACATTTAATGGAAAACAACAATTTGATTGGCCAATGATTGTTTCTAATGCTATCCATGACCAATTAACTAGAATAAGGGAAACCAAAAGTATTTATATGACTTCCTATGTTGTTTATGCAGTAGCTAGGGGAGGCATCTTTCTAGGATTCAATAGAGTGGGTATATTGGGAGAAGATGATGGAAAAAGAAAACTATGGGATCATTATGATCAGTTATATCCATTAGTGTCTAAAACACAATTTAGAAGGGTTAATGATGCATTCTTGTATGTAATCATTAACTAGTTTAATGGGGATGTGACATATAGATTGAGCCAAGAAGTTATGGCCTTTATCATGAAATGGAGATGTTGGTATATCCAATATCCCAAGTTAACTTATTTCAAACTGGCTGGATTTGAGGGTCATCCCCACTTACTCCCAAGATTCTGTAGCAATAGAATGGTTCGAATGGAATTTGTATATCAAGCTTTAAAGTTCAATGCCTGGTTTGGATTGAAGCACCAAATAGGGTGTCATAAGTTTCTCATGCAATTGGGTGAATACAGCTACCAACATCTTGTGGGAGCTAATGTAGTGTGTAGTGATTTGATACATCTAAAGTTAGGTTTGTACGCTGCTCGAAAACACTTTGACCCAAAGAAGAAAATGAATGCTTTGTTGCCTTCAATTTTTTATAGACATTTCAACCTATTAGAGGATTTCTGGAGTGATCTTAAGGATGAGTATGACCTCATGAAAAGGAATTATGAGAGGTTTCCTGTTGCACTCATGGTATAATTTGGGATCAAAGATGATATCCTTGACACATTAGTAGATGATGGAGTTGTGTTGGATCCATCATATGAAGCATTAAATATTGGCACCAAAATTTTGGTTCCGGTGGACTAGGATGGTGAGGAGACCATCGATATCAAACAAATAGGGAGGCTAGTTTTGGATAGAAGTATTCGCAGGGCTATCCTAAGAATCAAAGCTCCTCAAGGACCAACTCCTAAGTAGGGGAATGGATAAAAAATAATCAAGAGGAAATTGCCTTCCAAGGAGCCATTGGAATTCTTCCCTCCTGACATTGAAGAGATTGAGCTTGAAGCATCAGCTCAAGATGAACTAGAGGCACAGGAGGAGTAGGCCCAAAAAGGACTTGTTGCTTCAATACCAATGATAGGAGAGTCATCTATTCAAGTCACTCCTAAAAAGAAACAAGGTAAAGAGATGCCTAAGGGGACTCTTCATGATATTGTTGATTCATTAAAGGGAAAAGAAGAGGTGGAGATCCATCATGTTGGAACGAACTTTGATGAGACTTTATCAGAGAAGGATACATAAGAAAACATGCCTCTAGAGGAGAAAACTGAAGATGTACTGATAGAGGAGGATCAATGGGCACTATTTGAGGAGGCAAAGAAAGCCTCGGATGCTCAAGAACATGCAGAGGCCATATGGAAGCAAAAGGAAATTGATGCTAAGGCACAAGTTGATGCCTTACTCCAGCAACAACTGGTTGAAGCCAAATAAAGAGCTAATGAAATAGAAAAGAAGAAAAGACAAAGGGAGAAAGAGCTTAGGATCAAGGAAGAAAATGATAAGCTGGAGTTAATACAAAAAATTCATGATTTGGAGGAAGAAAAGGTAAAGCAGTGAAGGGAAAGAGAAGTTATTGTGGCCAAATTGAAGCTTGCTGAAGAGGCCTATAAAGAGAACGAGGAAGAAGAATGACTGCTAAAAGAGAAATATGTCAAGGAGCTTATCAAGCAACAAAAAAAAGGTAAAGGAAGATGCATAAAGACTTAAGGCATTGGAGGAAGGGAGAAATCGGGAATTGGAAAAGAAGAGATTAGAAGAAGAAAAGTTGAAAAAGGAAGAAGGAGAGAAGAGGATACAAGAACATAAGGATAGGGAGGAAGTTGAAAAACTTTCTCAGACAAATGTGTAGCAAGAACAAAAAGAGATACAAGGGGTTGATTCTCAACCTCAAGTAAATGTGCAACCACCCTCTACTACTACTGTTGCTTCTTCTTCAACTATAATAACCACTACTTCGGGTGCTCCCACTTGGTTAAAATTGGATCTTCAGAAGAGATCAGTGAAACCTTCACAACCTCTCAATTAGGATAGTATGATGAAGGAAATTTAAAAGGAAAGGCGCAAGAAGAAGGCCAAAATCCTACATTCCACTAAGCTCACTGACAAAGGAGAAATTTTTGTTGAATGTGCCATACCAATTATGGACAATTATGTAGGAGACATGCAATTGACTGATTACCAGTTGGGCACTATTAACTTGGGGAGACCCACCAAAGATCAATAGATGAATTTAATAGATGTGGTAGCTTCATGCACTAAATCTATAATGATGAAAGATAAGTAGAAAAAGGATGCGCTTAAGGCTCGGTTGGATCAGTTGCATACTTTCTTGAAGAGTGTTTCTACTCCAAGGTCAGAACAAATTTCCACCATTGAAACATCAATTTTTCTTAGTAAAAGAGAGGTATATGATTTGGTATAGGTAATGAGTAAGGCAAAGATGTTGGATAGGTGGACTGATAATAGAAATCAGGAAATAAGTGAAGTACTAGACAATAGTTTTGAGTTCCACAAAATGACTGGGGAGCTAATAGAGGAAATGAACCAGTATGTCAAAGTATTGGGAGAACAGGAGGAGGAGTACAGAGGATATAGTCAGAAGTTGAAGGAGGTTAGAAAATTTTCAAAGTCCACTCTTCTAGAATAGTCAATACTTGAAGAGGACAATAAAGATTTCTTGGAAAAGATTTCCAGCATACTTTGATTTAGGTCTGAATTTTTATACAAGCATAGAAAGGGAAGTTCAAGATTTTGTCAAGGATATGAATGAAAAATTTGAGGAGTTGGAATCAATTATTTTTGTCATAATAAATGTTAATATACCAGTAAAGGAGGGCCTCCCTTTGATCCAAATAAAGGAAAAATGGGATGATAGGTTTAAAAAGGTCATGCAAAAAGGAGATGATGGAGAGGATCTACTATTAGATCGATTAATGGATATTAAAGAAGAGATAAGGGGGGCTAAGAGGGAGTTGACCAAGCTAAAGGACATGAGAGGATTTTCTGCTGTGGAGCTAGAAAGGATCAAGTTTGAAGACAGTTGCGTTGATGGGCCGGATTTGGAGGTGCTTCAACAAGTCCTCTCTAGTTATGATGAGTATATTGCAGAGCAGGCTTCACATGCATAATTGATAACCTCACGCATGCATGGTTTTATTTTTCTTCTCTATATGCACAACTGGCAGTTTGCGGGCGCATGGATTTCTTTTCTCCTCTCCATTCTTTTCTTCTAGTTTAACTGACTTTCCAATATGAATTTAATCCCTAAAAAGGTGGATCGACCTAAGATAGAAAAGGATTTCGAATTTTTGTATGTCTATAAATAACTTTGGGGTATCATATTGTAAGGGTCGGCTAATGAGAATAAGATTAGCCACCTGATAGTAGGAGATAGAATTTTTCATAGTTTTACAGAGATACTTTGTTACTTTATTTATAGTTGAATATAATTATAGGTTTTTATACACAATATGTGATTGGAATTGAGTTTTCTCGGATAAGGTTGATGAAATATAATCTATCTATATTCCAGTGATTGTGTTGAAGCATAAGAGTTTCTTTTGTGATGAAAATCCTTCGAAGAAACCAGATTTAAAGATTATTTCATTAAATTATCTGTGAATTGAATTTATTTGTTTTTTGTTAATCTATAGTCTTAGCAACGAATTAGAGTGTGTTCTTTTATCTTTGGAATATTTATGGTGTGTGTTTTTTATGTTAAATTAAGCACCTTAGATGCATGCAATAGTATGGACTATTCTGTAAATTGTATCATGCTATGGTTTTCTTGATCTGTGTGAAGAACATTCGTTGTTGAAGATATATGTTTGGATGTTAGATAAGTTTTATTCATGTTTACTAATGTATGCCCTGATCTATCTTTTTCTTTTATTTAAAAACCCCCTTTTCATTAAAGACAGTTTGATAAGTCATTTCTTGCATTCCTTATTACCATCAAAGGCCCCTTGAATGTTACAGTTGCATAGACCGATTGAGTGACACTAGATAGTTAGGCTACTATATGTTGTTTATATTTTTCAGGAGAAATAAAGTAGAAATATTTTGCTTAACATTGTTTGTATCATTTTCACCATCAACAACTAGGTCGACTATCAATTCATCTACATTGGACATTGGATTCTGATAGTGATGCTTCTCCCAGTAAGGTCAAGGGTTGTGTGTTACCTTGGCATACTCATTCAGCAAGTCATCATCGGGGTCATAATTCCACTTATCACAAATCCATACCAACCCCAGATGAGCCATCTTTACTTCTAGTAAGTCCTGATCCTTCCTCTTTGGCATGATTACGGTCTTGAATCTCATCGGGCTGCTGAAAAACCCCTTCTTCTTTGATTTTCCACTACAAAGGGTGATGTCGATAATTTATACATGACATGATACTTCAAGCACTAGCATCCAGTCTATAAGACATACTAGAAGCTGGAAGGGCTCTCCCATGAAGCCACACAATCAGATGAATGTGAAGTCCTCACCTAGAAGCCTATCACACTTTGGAGTGAAGCTTTGCATGAACTGAATTTGGTTTGAGTTGAATCATAAGATTGTATTGTCTCCTCTTAAATCTTGTAAAATCAGATTTAAGAAGTAATATGAAAATGCATAATAATCATGTGTTGCAGAGAGAAGGGAATTTCCATGTGGAAACTAGCTTCTTCCTTTGGTTTTCACCAAAAATGGACAGCCATAGATGCTTTTGGAAGAATTGGGGATTCTGGTGCAAAAACATGTGAGGGACAAAAGATAGAAACCTGAACCTCTGTTGAAGTTGGTACTTTTCTATCTAGATGAGCATCTCCTGAATGAGAAATTCAACAAAATCATACCAAAAGAGAGAATGTTTCTTACGCAATTGAAAAACGAAACCTAGTTGGAACTTCTGGACTTCTTTGTCAATGTCAATTCCACAAACAAATGCCATCATTGATAAGTTATCCTTCATATCATCTTTGAAGATTTTATGTGTTGTTGGGAGCTGTATTAGCCTTTTAGAATCTTTGGATCTTTGTGTCTCCACATTATAAAATTTTAGTGCAAGGTATTTGGTCCTCCAATAGGTTTCCCCTTTTTCTGGAGTAAATGACTCCATTTGAGGGACTTTAGAGCTTTGCTCTAGGATACACAACATGTCCCAGATAGCCTCCTTGTAGATGACAACACTCACTTCTTGGCGCTCAATGGTGTTGATATTTGGTTTGATGTGTTTCATGGCCTCGTTGACATTTTCAGGGAAATTGTGTACTGATGGGACCATATATTGTGGAAGCCCATTGAACCAAAATTTTTGTTCCAAGGAATCTTGATCGCTATTTATTTTTATTCTTTCATAGGCCACCTCCCTAAGTGTCTTAGGGTTCCTTGCAAGGATGGGGTCATGAATTTTATCCCATTCTTCTCTAATTTGGTTTCATTCATTGCAAGGACTCTTATTTTTTGCAACTCGTGTATTCACCCATGTTGGCTTTTCTAGTATTCCAGGCGAAGCGTAAGAGATATCCTTGAAGAAGTAGATGACTGGTACTGCATGCATGATATTAAAAAAACTTTGGGCTGCTCCTTCTTGCATCACTGTTTGAGAACTCTGAGTAGTCTCTATCCCATGCAAACCATCTATTCTGAAAACACACTAAAACAATATGAATGGAACCTAGAACACCACACTAGGCTTTGAACTTGAAACTAGCCAACCTTTTGTTTCAGGTTTAATCCACACCAGGGCAATAAATTTTCTACAATTACCTTTGTATTCAAATCCTTTTTTGCTAGATGTGCCACACTTGGTTCTCTTAATCAATTTTGTTCTTCCAAGTTGATTTTTGTGCTCGAGAAGTTTTATTCTTTATCTTTCCATGTGCAATAATTAACTTTTTCTTTGATTTCCTACCTTCAACTGGTAGAGAATGATTGCCTTTCTGTATTTAATTCACATGTACTGCCAACTCCTCCATCCATGTGAAATGAGCTACTTGCCTCTTTTGAAAAGATAAGAATTCATAATTATGTTAACAATAACATCCCTTCAGCACAATTTTCATGGGAAATTGAGCCACCGATGAAATTCTTTCCATCTCCTTGCTTGCCTTAGTAATTAATATCCCACAAAGCATAATCAATATGAAATCGTAATGAGTACTTTGAAAATATTTGCATTCATCCTTGGAGCTTGAAACTTCCTAGATCATGCCACCTAGCTTCTGTCTATATGAGCCATCATCTGGAACTACCACTAATTTGCACTAATCGATTGTCGCTCCTTCTTTTGCTCACAACAATTCATACCTATGGACTCACTGGGTTGGAATATGGAGTTTGCCTTTTGGTGGGATTTTCAAGTTAAAATTTATTATCTTCATGCTTTGTATGCAAGCTACCTCAGATATTTCTATAAATGGGTCCCAAAACAGTAGTGAAATCATACTTAGCGATTTAGCAAAAGCAGCATTGGGAAATTAGATAGAATTATTTCTTAGGCAGTTGGGTAGGCTTTAAATTGCATAGGGATTTAGAATCGAGTAATTGAATAGAGGTTGATATAATGAATAATCCAATCAGACTAGTGAGCAATAAGTCCCAAACAACTTTTCTGGGATAGATCTCCAATAGGCGCCTGAAACATATGACTAGAAACAAACACTCATTGTATATTATAGCCATGAAATGGGTTTTGGGTAGAGATTTCATTGAGTATGAGGATAAATATTGAGTAAACACTAATATATGCTACCATTTTTTTGCCTCGCTACTTGATGTCCAAGTTCCAAAAGCCATGATTTTTCACTTGACAATCCTGACTTTTCCAAAGAGGTACCTCGAAGGCCTTGGTGAAGCAATGACCAATGTACTGCATGGCCTAGGCCTTCTTGTAGCTAGAGACCTATGAAGGAATATTGAACAAGATGTGGTAGTACCATGGGTACCATTCCTGAGCGTATTTTGGCTCCAATCACTCATTGAGCACCGTGATAAATCCACCCGTGCATGCCACTTTTTATTGCGCTGATATAATGTAGTGCTATTCTATGAGGTGGATTGGTACACTGACTTTAGGAACCTTGTGTTCCCTCTGCCACTCATTTTTGTTGTTGATGACGTTGCTCAAGGTCCCATCGCTATTGGTGATAACCCTCTTGTTGCTTCTAACAATGTTCCTATTGATGGTGAAAATGCTCATGTTGATGAAGACAACACTCATGTCCCAACAACTTGAATTTTAACACACCTTCTTCTCTTTTGTATATATATACCTAAAAGAGGGCTTGCGTATACATATATATAAGGAAGCTATATATATAGTCATACTTTTGAGTGCATGGCCATAGAGGCATTTTGACAATGTTTCTATCAAAGTACATATATATAACAAACATACTTTCTTATTTCAAACTTCTTGTCTTCATTCTTGTGCTTTTTGCAATATGGATTGAATTCCTCACATATGAACTTATTTTTTGCAATGAGCAAGATAGTCTTTCTTTGTTCTTGTAATAATGAGTTTTCATCAATTTTCCCACTTTCAATAGCCTTGAAATTGGTGAAAAGACCGGTCGACGAAACACAAAAGGGAAACTAATTACATTATTCACATATTTACACCTACGTGCACTAATTGTAGCTTAATTGAACAATTTTAAATGAATCCTGTTAATCAGAATTCCCAGTGGCTCTTGTTCCATATTCTCTAATTCAAATGCATTATTTTTTTTGCACTAAATTATTTTGAAAGGACCCTCCACAGTTTGTCAAATTTTCCATTCTAGCCAAGCTTGGTGGCTCTTTCATTGAACTTTAGTACCAGGTCTCCACATTTTAGACCTTGGTTTGAAACTTTCTTGTCAAACCACTTCTTAACCACCTACTGGTGGTTAGTCATGGATATTAGGGATTTCCCTCTTTTTTCTTGTACCTCCAACAATTCAGCCAACCAAACCCCCATAGCTTCATTCTCTTTAATTTCTAGAGACTTGAGTAGTTGTAACATAGGTATCTCTCTAGAGATAGGTAACAGTGCCTCTTTCCCATACACTAGCTCATATGGAAAAAAATTTAGAGCTTGCTTAAGAGTTATGCGGTCTTCCCATAACATTGTTCAGAGATTCTTATGTTATTCCTTCTCATGATCGAAATTGATCCTTTTAATGAGTTGGATTAGATTCTTGTTAGTTGACTCAGCTAGGTCATTTCCTTGTAGGTAGTAGTTTGAGGATTTTTTCAAGAATATTTTGTGTTCTAATGCAAACTGACATACCTTCGAGCCTAAGAAGGTTTTGGCCTTATCCGAGATGATAGTCTTTGGTGCACTGAATCTCATTACCAACCCTTCGAGAAAGTCTACATTTTTGCCTCTGTCATTTTTTTTAGGGGTAGACCTTCGATCCGCCTTGTGAAGTAGTTCATGGCTGTGAGGATCCACTTGTGACCAATGCTGGAGGTGGGATTGATCATTTCAATGAAGTCTAGCCCCCATTGCACAAATGGCTCATCCACTACTATCTTATTGAGAGGCATGGCGCAATTTTTTATTTTCCCTACATAGAATTGGTATTCCTTGGAGGCTTTTATCATGTTGTAGGAGTCATTGAATAATGTAGGCTAGAAGTACCCTGTGTGCAAAATTTTGATGGCGGTGGTCTTCACAGAGAATTGTCTGCCTTTCGGGTTGTTGTGGAAAGTGTCCTGAATTTTCTTTTCTTGCTCTATGGTGACACATCGTAGTAACACGTCATTGAAATTCATCTTAAAGAGGATCCCTTCAATAAGTGAGTACCCATTATTTTGCAGTCAGTAGAATCTTCTTCTTTGAGAAAAAAGTCCTGATAGATACTTGCCGGTGTGCATAAATATTACCCTATCCACCAACTAGTAGCCTTCAGGTTCAAACTCATTTGTTAGGACTATCTCTACTTGTTCTTCTTCAATTTCCATTTCTTCATCGTGTGCCAAATATTCACACAACCCTCTACCTTTGACAGACTTTGTAGGCTTAATTTCAATGTCATATTCTAGGATCTTAGTGATCTAGTTGGACCTTTTGTCGGTGATTTATCCTTCCATAATGTACTCGCACACACTGGAATGTGTGACATAAATGATCACCTTAGTGCAAGCTATAAGATGTCAGAACTTCTTGAGTCCCTTTAAAATTGCAAACTCTTTCCTTTCGGTGAAGTTATAGTTTGTCTCATACTCTTTCAAGGTTCGAGAATGAAATTCTATAGGATGCTCTCCCTTTCCTTCATCGTCCTTCTGAGTTAGAATAATGGTGATGCTTGTCTTTCTACTAAAAAAATAAATTATCAAGTATTTTGACAAGTCTATATTTGCCAATATAGGATCTGAAGAAATAGCATCCTTTACCCCCTTGAAAGATTCTCTTTCTTATTTTTTCCATTTGAATAATTGGTCCTTTTTTAGCATCAGGGTGATTGGTCTAATTAAACCTACAAACTCAAAGATAAACTTGCTCACAAAGTTACTCTTCCCCAAAAAATATTGAACTCATTTAGTTTTTATTGGAAGAGGAAGTTCTTTGATTGCTTTTACCCTTTCGGGATCAATAGCGATTCCTTCTTGTGACACTACATGCTCCAATAATTTTTCTTGTGGTACTTCAAAAACACATTTTTGTGGGTTTAGGGATACCCCAAAATCTTGGAATTTTTTGAAAACCATTTCTAGATTATCAAAATGGTCATATTTGGACTTTGAAAATATAGTCAGATCATCTAAATAAATGAGGATTATTTTGTTGATCAGTTCACTAAAGGTGACGCCCATTACCTGCATGAATGTGGCCCCTGCATTTGATAGGCCAAAAGGAATGTTGGCATATGTAAGAATTCCCCACTTGGTGGTGAACGTGGTGTTGTGTTGATATTCTTCTTTAACCTGAACCTGATTGTAGCCTAAGAATCCATCTAATAGAGAAAACATCTATGAACCTACTACAGTCTATATGATTGATTCCATGGAAGGCAATGGGTAATGATGCTTCAGTGATGCTCTATTTAGGTCATAGAAGTCAACACAGAGATGAATGTCTCCATTTTTTTCAGACTAGAACTAGGTTAGATACCCACATACTATGCTTGATTGGAAAGACAATCTTGGACTGGATCAACTTCTCTAGCTCTTGTGCCATTAAGGCTTCAATCTTTGGATTAATGGGCCTCTATTTTGGTCAAACATGTTTAGCACCTTTTGTTAGTTTGATGGTGTGATGGATGATTTCAGGGTCATATCCCTTGAGGTCATCATAAGAATAGGCCACAACCCCCTCATATTTTTTGTAGATGTGTATAAACCTATCTTTATCATGTTGCAGGACTTCTTTCCCAACCTTCAATTTTTGACCTCAAGGTTGGCATAGTTTTCCTAGTCTGTTACAAATTTAATCCTATAATTCCTTGCGTCATCACAGTCAACTATATTTTTGAGAGTTACCAACCCTTTCAGAATCTTGTTTGATTTCAACTGGATGATCTACCCTTTGTATGCTTCTTCAATTTTTGGTTGAAACTGGTCGGAAAATTCTCTCATCTATTGAATGAATGAGGTGATGTGTTCATCACTTTCAAATAATTGGAAACTCTGATCATTATCAAGAATGGAGGGTTGGACAATCATGTGCACAAAGTGTACATTCTCAATCAAGTCAGAGATAGGATCGAATTGGGATCCTATCGTTGCCATGCGATCCACATCTAAATTTTTCTCTCTTGGCACCGCATGGATGTTAAAAGCTTTGAAACTTTCAATGAGGTCCCATACCCTATGCCTATAAGACCGCATACAAAAAAAAATTGTAGTGGATATTTTTATGACTTGATTGATTACAAGTTCAGAATCTCCAAACACTAATAATTGTTTGATACCCATGCGCTTTGCGAGGCTAAGTCCTTGCACAATACCCTCACATTTGAATTCATTGTTTGAGCAAGAAAACTATAAATGGAAAGATCTAAGGATCTAATCATTGGATGGACACATTAGGTGTACACTGACACTAGTGTTGACCTTGCATCTCGCACCGTCGAAGTGTAATGTCTAGAGCTCTGAGGCTTGTTCGATTGTGGAGTACTTCAATACCCTCGAGAACATTTGGTCCTCATAATAGATGAAATAGGTTCCCAAAACGGTAGCATGATAATTGTTGAAAGGATTGGCACCTACATACTCAGTGAAGAAGACTTCTTCTCAATCAGCTTTGTCTTTGGTTATTTGTTGATGTCCCAGTAGCTTGCTACGGCTTCTTTTTTGGTGATAGTAGTATGAGTGTATTCGAAGTTGATCATGGCTTCATTAGCTACATGTTCAATATACAGAGGTACTAATATTATCTTCATTTTATCCTTGTGCTTAGTTATGAGAATTAGGTGGGACCAATCCAAAGAAAGGTATATGCCTATTTTTTAGGTGAATTCCCAGGATAGGAAGAGGTCGAACATGGGAGGGACATCAATGATCATAGTGTCTTGTGGCACTATGATACTAGGAAAGGAAAAAAAATTTAAGGGGAGGTCCTTAATGAGGCTGATAGTTTCGACCTTGTTCCCATCTAGCTGCATAACTCCTCTCTTTAAGGGCTCATAGCTAATCCCTAAGGCTTCGACTATTTTCTTAGGCATGACTGTGGTTCTGGCACTGGAGTCAATAATGAAGTTGTGCAACAGTTTCCTCCCCACAATGAGAGTCAAGAAAAAGGGGTTAGGTTCTGGTTTCTCCTCTTTGGCTTTCGGTGAAGCTTCTTCTATTGTATTCGCAAGAACTTTGGTCAAAGGTGATGAGTCAGTAGAATTTTCAAAAGCTTGTCCTATCGACTACACAATTGTATTCTTCTGCAAGGCCTTCTGTAGTAATGAATTTTTCTTTGGAATGGCTAAGATATCCCAAAAGGATGCATTAGCAGAATATTTATTCAATTGTTCCACCATGTTGAAGGGTGGTAGATTTGGAGGCTTCTATTCCTTGGACTTGGTGATGAAAATCTCCTTATGCACCTGCAACAGTGGAGCAATTGTTGAAAGGATAGGGGGTTGATCTAAGATGACTCTAGGCTACAAAGTGACCAATTCACCTGTGAATCTCCTCTTTGATCAAGTTTTGTATTCAGACTATACTTGCGGGGTGTCCAATGTGGATGCTTCATAAGTGAAAACTGCGTTCTCCCCTTCCATCCATGAGAGCACGACATGGTTAGGAGCTATGTCATTTTATTGCTCGATGGACATTCCCTGAATCTATGTGGTAAGAACCACATTCTCCATTTGGGGAGAGGCACATGTATATCTTGGCCATGTTGTTCTACAATCTTTTGCTGCAAATTTTAAGGCGTATGCGCATCGCTGCAAGGATATCACCAAGGATTGAAATCTTCGGCGAGATTGTTCTACCCTGTGGTCAACTCCCTACTTGTACTTGTCTGAGCAAATCCTAGCGGAGTCAGTATCGGTACTATTTGGTTATTTTTTTGAGTTGGAAGATATGTGTGCGTGGCTCCTTGATATTGGTTTTGTTGGTAGGCAGGTTTGCCACCTTGATAACTTTGGTAGAATGGTCTTAGAGGAGTAGCCTGGTTGCACTTGATAGTGTTTACTTTGTTTTTTAAGATTTGTAACATATTTGTTATGTCACTCATCTTGTCCTTCAAAGCACCATATGTAGAAGCAAAATTTTGTGGCACACTCGGATATGTGTACATAGATGGAGGTAGGGCAGATGTGTTGGTACATGGCATCTCTTGAGTAGAAGTTGATATTTCAGGGAATATCGACATAATGAGATGAGGTGGCAACTTCTTGGCATCGATCAAGTTGTTATCTGCCTTAACTATTATGTTGTATGCATCTAGTAATGTGGTTCTGCCCAGTGACTAGGTCATCATGGAGATGTCGGCATTGATGGACTTTAAATAGAACATAAATTCTAACTCGACCAATGGTCGAATGGCATTCTGGATTCTCTACTAGGTTGTATGAAATTGAGCGTTGAAATTGGTCATGGCTTTAGATGGGGCCCACTTTATTATCAATAGTTAATGATATAGCGAAGACCTATCTCCATTATTAGAGAATCCCTCATAAAAGGGATCCTTGAGCTGATCCCAAGTATCAATAGTATTAGCCAACAGAGTGTGATACCAATCTAGTGTCCTTCCTCACAAATAATCTACAAGCAATCTTAGTGATATGCTCTAATCTATAACTCTATGCACCAAACACAAGTACGCAACATATTGTAGATGTTTATATGGTGTTCATGAGCCTCTCTAGTAAACTTTGGAATAGCTTTGAGAGTAGAGACCGAGATAGAGGCCCAAATGATTGGTACAACTAGGGCTACAAGGGGACTTTTGGCATCCCAAGCCACATAATTTTAGTTTGTGATCTGCATCATGGTTGGGATCTGAAATTTCTACTAGTTGAGTTTGGATATGCATGGTTACTAGTGAAGGCACTAATAAGATAGGGCTATTTGTGTTTTGTGATCTAGTAATAGGTTGATGGCTTATACACCCTCTAGATTTGGTATATTTAAGAAGTTCCATCGGGTGTGCCAGGAAAAAGAAAAATCTATTAATGCCAAAAATTGGGAAGGTGACAACCCTTTGTGGGAAACTTAGTTAAAGGGTGGAACTATTGCACTAATCTGAGTAACCTCTAGATTTTAAAGAATTCGACTTCTTCTATAACTTGGATTTTGAATAGGAAAAGGAAGCAAATTTAAAATAAAAGGATCTATCTAGGGTGATGCACCAAGATCTATATGTAAGGCATGATAGATCTATCTTGTAGATGTGATCTAAGGGCCCGTTCAATAATTTTCTATGCTTGAGAATGATAGAAAATAAAGATAGAAGTCTAAATGATTCATCCAATGACATAAAATAATATTCATGCATATTTACTGAAAAGAGGAGTCAAAGACATGATCTAAACCAACAATCTTGCAGTAAATTTATAGAATTTCTACAAATGAAACATTTAGTACCGTGATGGCATAGTAAAACTTTATCAAAAATATTTAAGAGAACAAAAAGGTCAAACAATGGCACAATATGTAAGTCGTTACAATGATCTAAAAGTGGTAAAGGCCTAGTTCTTTCACCAGTTTTTCTATCAAAATCTAAACTCCTGCTTCGAAAGAAGGAGCAATACTTATAGTAAAATCCCAACACAATGAGCTAGTAACAAAAAAGATCCTTTGATCATGGGAAATGATGTTTTAGCAATGATTTTCCTTAGTCATTGCAAATGAAAAATATTTGAGCCATGAATGAGGATGCCTTAAAGGCAGATGCATCCTATGTGAATGATGGTGATGGTCCGAGTAGACTAGAATGTCTACATGTGTCATCCACTCATGATGACAGTTACAAAACCTGGTAGCTATTGTGAGGTTGTCACTTGCTCCATCCTCCTTTGCAATGAAGCCTTTAGAATATATGTGTAGCAGGTGGTCAGGGTTGACATTCATCTTTCCCTTTATGTGATGAAAAATTTGTGTTGCGCAGACATGTGGAGGTGTCCCAAGAATATTGTGCCGAAGGTGGGGGCGACCAATAAATGTGTGCAGATCAATGCTATGTAGCTTGCGGTTGCGTGCCGAAAGAGGAGCAATTGAAAGAAACACTGAAGAGTGAATTTCTGACACGTGGAGGCATAGCAGTGGCTTTTGAAAAGAAAGATAAGGAAACCTTGTGAGGAGTTCTCGGCAAACAAGTGGCAGCATTCGCATAAAGCCTTGCTAAAGGAGCCCAATATTGCTTTTTAATAGGAGGGTGTGGCTGGTACTTACAAAAAATTAAATAACCCAAGGGAACTTGGTAAATTTATATTCACAAATACCACATTTACAAAGAAAATCAATATCCATATATTTAACCAAGTTCACATACTTAGAAATAAACATTAAAGAATAACATTCAATATGCACACAAAAAAAATGAATTCCTTCAAGAACCAACAAAATTTTATTGTTCCTTCTTTTGTTCAAGTCTCACTCTTACATCATAGTGCAATAGGGATCAAAATTTTGGACCCTTCTATTGTATTCTTATTACATACTTAAAGCTTTCAAACTCTAACCAGGTATGTACAGGATTATCATGGAAAAAGCAAGCCCTTAAGTGGTAAAAAAATCAAAAAAATCAGAGTTAGGCAACTTGACATAAAAATTTGAATAAGTTATCTATATTATTTCCAAAATATGTAAGAATAGAATTTGTATCAAGTTGAATGTAGTTTCTAAATTACTAGGTTTGTTTACAAAAAAATAAAATCTATTTGGTGAAAATTTGAAATTTCAAATACAGTAGTACTTAAATTTCTGGGAAAAAATAAGAAGTAGGTGTCTGTCTAACAACCCTAACCACATTAAAATGATAATTTTTTTTTATAATATTTTAGATATAAATAGAGGACTCATGTCTGGATGTGATGCATATTTTTTTGTAATTTGTTTCCAAGTAAATAATTAATTATAATTTTTTTATGACAACTTTTAAAAAATATAAAGACTCATATGTCTGACCAACTTAACTTGGTCAAAACTTCATGAAATTCATTTTTTTATTTTTTTATTTTTTTATCTTATATTATGTGAAGCATTGAATGTGACACATTTTTTGGATTCAAAAAATATGATACCATTTGAAAGCTCTAGATGTTTTTTAATCAGCCTAAACATCATGACTTTAGTTGTAATTCAATAGAAAATTAATAATAATTATTTATTAAATTCAAACTAAAGCATAATCTATATTGGTGGAAAGCTGAGAATCTCCTTTAAAAACCCTTTTCATTTTATTAATTTTGGGTAAAAAAAAGTCGTTAGCCACATACCCATAATATTGCCACTTTTTGGCCCATCATGATCCTACACATACCCAACCATCGATGATTCTTGAAACTAATTTTTGAAAGACTCCTTAAAAATAAAAATACAATTTAAAACATATAAATGTAAGATATAATTTTTTTCACTCCACTAGGGTTTAGGACCTAGGGTTACAAACTTTATATGCTCCACATTCAAGGATGCCCCAAATATCTCAATCAAATGACGATAATAGGAGAAAGATATCTACTAAGGGATAGTCCTAGGGTAAGTTTAGAGATTAATGAGGGGTTCACCACCAAGCTAGGTCTTGGAAAAATGTATGAAATGCAAGGTCTAATTACAAAACCTAGTGATGCATGAAACTTGAATAAACGACCTATAAATGAAAATAAATCAAAACGACAAACTCAAAAAGTGCAGAAGAGTACCTAAAAACCTGAGAGAGCTTGAATGGAGGTTCGAAATGACGAATAGCCTAAAATTTGGGCCCATTGAAACTCATTCACAAATCTAGGCGAATCAGTCCTAGATCTAGATTTCTATATAAGAACAAGTTTCTAGAAAATGAGTATCCAAATCTGCAAAACTTTAAAAATTGACCTAAACTGGGACTCATTTACCAAAAGTGTTGAATCAGTCTAGTTAGGGTTTTCAAAAATTTGAAGGTCTAAATCTATTTTTTAATGTTTTCTCTTCATTTTTCTCTTCTTTTTCGGATCTGAAACTACCAATTTTGAGCCTATAGGTGACTTTTTGTGAAGATGACAATCTTGCAATTGAGGAGAAAATTCCAACAACTTTCTCCAAGTTTGTAACCTAATCTTCAATGATTCTTCATGCTCCAAGACACTAGATCTTGAATGATTCCTTTTAAATGATGTCTTCTAAATATGCAACTCAACATGAAATGGTCATAAAGGATGTAGATCTTGATCTTGATAATAGGAGTAGAGCAATACCTAATCTTGGATCTTCAATGCTATATCACAACACTAGTTCAATAACATGCTTGATAATCTTGACATGATGATGGATCTTGAATTGCTACAACAATTGATGAATAATTCTACCCTTGAATGCTCTTGTGAGCTCAAATTTTCTATAGTAATGCTCCACAAAAGTCTTAGGTAAAAATGAGTGAATGAACCTTGTATTTATACTTAATTATGCAATAATTCTCAAAACTACACTATAGGCTTATATCAGATCTAGGACGATAAAATCCTACCAAAATATTGAATTAAATTTAATTTTGAGCTAAACAAGACTCATTCTCCCAAGGTGGTGAATGATTCCCATTATGCATAATGTATGGGACCAAAATTAAAAATTTCTTAGAAAGGTGTGAAATCAGGTTTGGGACCCAAAAATCTAGGTGGGATTCATTTTCCCAACGTGGAAAATGAGTTCTAGATCACTAAATTTGGGCCACACAAGCCAAAAACACCTAAATTATGATTGGGTGATGGTTAATGTCAGGATTATCCTCAAAATTATACATTAATTAAGGTTTATGGATGTAATTTAAAACCAATTAAAGCATAATAAATCCCAATTATTAAATAAAACCCTTAGAGAAGTGTGAAAGTGTGTTACAACACTTTACAACACTCAAGAAAATGCATTAATTAAGCACATTTTGGTTAAAAATGGGTTCATTAGGCTCAAATACTTAAAAAACTCTTAGAAAAGTATGAAAGTGGACTACAACACTTTACAACACCTTTACAAGGCATAGTTTAAATGCATTTTATTTAGTTTCCAAGGGCCCATGACCTAGTGTGAATATGTCAAACACCTTACAACACCAAATCAAGGCAAATTTTAAGCTTATTTAACAAGGAGCTAAACCCATGTGAAAATTTCACTGATGACATTTTTTAACATTGCATTTAGCCCCACTTTAGTGAGAGGATGAACCTACTTCAAACTCACACTAAAATAGAAAAAATCGCCTCAAGAGGGGTCCAAGTGTACCAATGCAAATGGTCTAGGATAAAAATATTGAGGAGGTGGTCAAGCCCCCAAGATACAAGATCCAATATCAAATCAACATAAGAACAAAAGGACACAAACAAGATGTATGATATGTAGCAAAACAAGATACACAAACACACAATGTATAAGAAAAACAAAAACAAAAAGAAGTGAAAAATAAAAAGAGATAGATCAAACTTCGACTATTTGTCCAACATGATGTGGATCAAATCTAAGTTTTTTGTCTAAAAATGCATGCTCACTCTGAGGCAATGAAACTTTAGGCTATTTGTTGAGTGAGTATCCAAAGGGTGGTGTAGTGAGAAATTAATGCTTATGTATCAACTTCTCACCATATAATGATAAATTAATGCCCATGTTTAGGCTTCTCATCATACGTTAACCAAACCAAAGCTATACCTCCTAATAAATTTCGTAAGGCACCACATAATAAAGATCTTCGAGCTTCATGAGATAAGAAAAACTTTGTATGCTTGGAGCTCATGAACAAATAATGATCTTCGAGCTTCATGAGGCAAGCAAAAATTTGTATGATTAGAAATCATGAACAAACAAGATGGCTCCACAGGCATGCAAGGTGGGCATATAACCGATAGTGTAAGTTATATTCAAAGGAATTTTTATTAGCTCATGCAAGGTCTCTTCTTAGGGAACATTGTGCCCAATTTCTCTAAGAGAGGACAAGTCAAATAAAACCACCAAGAAAAGGATGCATTGCAAGAAGAAATAAAATTGCACCATGAAACATGTGTGTCAATTTATTCCCCTACTTTAAAGCAGTTGCTAACACCATTACTGTGAGAAATATCTTTAAAGTAGAAGAAGATATGAGAGCCTACTTGTAAATCCCTATGAAAAGTCATATGTTTCCAATAAGCTACATCATGATTACGTATGCCACATGCAAGTCAACTTAAGGCATGTCATCCACATCCCAAGCTTTCTCTTATATGTATATGAAAGGTGATCAACTAGCCAAAAGAGATGACAATAAGTGATATACGAGGACAAGGCTAACTAACCCCTTGTCCCCACTTAGTGTAGGACAAGGATGATGAGCTGAATATGATGAAAATAAGTATTAATTAGAGGAACTAGGTGCTTCAACATAAGGAAGAGAACCACTATCCCTAAGATGTTAAAATTTTTGTTACTCAAAGCCTTACATTCATTAGTAGCATGACCATGAACTCTATGATATGCACAAAATGAACTCTTGTAGTAAAATTTCTTTTGTGTTATTGGAGGGATGGATATCAAATAGTCTTGGAGGAGTCTCATCAAGATACCCACTTTATCAATAGTAGAAGATGTTCCTTTATTTTGTGACAAAGATATCTCTTGCTTAGTACAAGGTGTCATACCTACAAGACTTTTTAGATTGCAATATTTTTTCTCTGCTTGAAAGGACGATGAAAAATCTAATGAATTCAAATCATTACTATTTTGCATGATGACATTAACATTAAGCAAGGATTTCCTTGTTTCTTTTTTTTATCTTTCAAAGGATGATAATTAAGATCACTAGTATCTATCAATTTAGGATGCACTATTGGTAAAGTCAACTTAGAAGAATCTTTTGTAAGAGTGTTGATATTGGGTGAAGGCTTGTTTGTTTCTTTCAAGGGACAATAACCAATACCACTATTATTTTATTTTGTGTGAGGATCTATAGGCACATAGACACCTTATTCTCTAGTACCACATCCTTTTCCATTATAATCAATTTGTTTCATAACCTCTTTCGTAAAGTTTTTTCATTTCTTTAGGATTTAGAGGTTGTTGATAGTCAATTTTGTCAAAGTTTTTTTTGTATGTTGTCTTTTCTTCTAAAGTGGTTGAGGTGGATTCTTTCGAAGGGTCTTCCGAATTTTGTGTTGACATTATTGCGTTTTCTTTTCCCTTGTCTAAATCTTTGTTTATGATTTTGTATTCTCTCATGAATTTTGGTTTGAAGTATAAGGAACCCCAATCACCTTCTAATAGCTTCATGACTTCCTCAATGTGTTTTTCTTTCTCTTTTTGTTGCACGGGTTTGGCTTGTGTAGTTGTTGTTAATGTTTTTAAAGGATTTTCCTTACCTTTCTCAATGTTTAAATAGTTGTTTGGGTTAGGTTCAGCTTCAAGTGTGTATACTTTGTTGTTTTAAATATACTTCATTTTAGATGAAGGGTAGAAGGCACTCCATTCATTGAATGAATCCATGGTCTAGCTAAGAGAAGATTATATGAAATATTGCAAGGAATTACATGGATTGGTGTTTCTAATGTGGCCTTTCTAGTTGTAATAGACAAAGTGATCACACTAAGAAGTTGTTTTCCTACATTTTCAAATCCCTTAATAGATATAAAGATTCAAGTTGTGTTTTGTTTATTTATCCATGCCAAGTTTATCCAAAAGGGATACACTATACACATTAAGGTTGGAGCCATTGTCAAATAGGGTTATTTTTATCCCCAACCAATTATGTATAGATATTATCATGAAAGCATCAATTTTTTTTGCAATTCAAAAGGAGGGAGCTCACTTTGGTGAAAGAAAATGTCATCATTTATTCCTTGAATCATGGCAGCTATTTCATTTGGGTTTGCACTAGAGGGGACCACAACTTGTTGCAAGACTATTTGAAGCATAGTGTGATAATTAGGTGAATTCTGAATTAGGTCCCATAGGGATATCTTTGTAGGTGTATTCTTAAGTTGTTCAACAAGATCATACTCCTTCCCACTATGTGAAGTTAAACAAGGAGTACTAGGAAAAATGGGATAGGAAATGGGAGGGATGTTGAAGGTGTTTGTCTTGGTTGTGGATTGTTTATAGTGTTATATGTATGAGTAGTGGTATTATGACTCAGTTGTTGTGAAACATTAGTCTTAGGTGGGTAAAGGATAAGTTTGGGTTTTTTTTAAGTTTGAGATTTGTGTGAAGGTGGGTAAAGGATTAGAGGATTCTTAGGATGTCCCATAAGGTACATAGGAGGCCCATTAATCAAGGGGGGTATAATGGACACTTGTGCATTCATAACCTCAATAGTCTTGGTTTGATGTATTTATAATAAAGGGTGATCTAGTGTCATCCTTTCACCATCATCTAAGGAAGGCAAAAATATTTTCATTTTATTCCACCATGATATCCTCCCTAGGAGGATATTTTTTAGGGGAACTACGAACCAGATATTCTTGACATTCAAGGATTGGTTCTTCTAAAATGACTTCATCGTAAGTAGGGGAATGATCGATGGTTGGACTTTCTTTCTTGTCAATGATGGTATTTCCTTGTTCGATATCTTTTTCTCTAGGGGAAGAGAGAAAATCAAGATTCCCATGATTTCCATCAATTGTATTTACTAACATCGAAGTATTTTCTTCACAATTATGAGAGATGCTAGGAGAAGAACAAATGTGATTGTCATGATCATTTATGATTTCACTCCCTTGTTCCCTAATATCTTCCAAAATAGGATAGGTAGGGGAATGAACATAAAGAGGGTTTTTATATACCTTAAAGGTTTGACCATTCAACACCAACATATCCTCCTCACATTTAATTTCATCCTCCAAAACATTATTGCAAGAGGGGAAAGTGTTGGGAGTTGAATGTAGACTAGTTGAATTTTCAATGGTCTCTTGTTGTGTTATGTTATCATCATGATTACCTATGGTTGTTTCTTCATGTTCATCAATGTCTTGCCTAATAAGAGAGGTAGAAGGAGAGAAACAACTAGGATTCTTAAAACTCACATTGATTGGTTCTTCTAACAACAAAATATCTTCTTTGCCAATAGGAGAGATATTAGGAGAAGAACGAATATGATCATTAGGAATGTCGAAGGTTGTATTCTCTTTCACTAAAACACTCTCATAGGGAGGGGATATGAACTTTTTCTTAGCATGTCTAGAGAGGTAAGGTAATAACATTTTTTGAACCAAAATGAAAAGCATTTCTAACCATCTTATGCAATGCTTTAAGAATGTAAGCAATGCATATCAAAAGACAAAAAGTAATTTTATCCAATGTATGCAAAACTTTAAGAATGAAAACAATGTATATCCAAACATGAAAAGAATTTTTATCAAACTTATGCAATTTTCTATGAATGTAACATTGTATATGCAAAACTGAAAAAGTACTTTTATCCATATTATGCAAAATTTTATAAATGTGAAATTTTTTAGATCTGATGATGCTTGTAATTGAAATGATTTGAAAAATGAGTACCCTAAATTGATGTGTTTCACCTAGATGCATAAAAAAATATTATCAAAAATTTATAGACTTATAGCATATGTTACCAAGAGGCTTAAGAAGCACAAAAATGAGGTTTTTAATGCTATTAAATGTAGTTTAAAATTTGAACTAGGTTTGATTCACCTAAGGTGGTGAATGAGTCCAAATGGGGATTATTATCAAGAGTTTTAGATATTTTTCAGTGATTTTTATGCTTTTTAGTTTGTATGATGTGTAACCTAAGTGAAAATGTAGTTTTCAGATGATTTTCAATTATTTGAGATGTAAAAATGCAAGCTATATGCACTTTCACTAATGCAATATTTTGAAACCCTAGAATGTTAATTAACTAATGCAAAATGCAATGCAATGTTAATGAAAGATAAATATAGGATGATGATGGACTCCAAATCAGAAAATAAAATGTTCTAAATGTAGGTTCACCAAAATGTAAGATAGAAAATTGTCTCCACTAGGGTTTAGGACCAAGGGTAACAAAAATTCTATGCTCCACATTCAAGGATGCCCTAAAGATCTCAATCAAATGATGATAATGGGAGAAAGAGATCTACTAAGGGACTATCCTAGGGTATGTTTAGATATTAATGAGGGGTTAACCACCAAGCTAGGGATTGGAAAAATGTATGAAATGCAAGGTACTGTAGACACCCAAAATTGTCCATGTCATAATATTACCTAGTCGATACATGACCTTGTAAGACATTTTGTAATATTTTATCCTAAGTCATTACATTATCCCACTTATCCCATTTATTCCACTTAATCACCTTCCCAATTAATTAAATAAATCTCATTTATTTAATTAATTCCCCCTTCACATGTCTCAAAATAATTCAAATTAAATATTTTAATTAATCTCTCACTTATTGTCACATTGCAACATGTGTCACATGACTACAACTCTTCACATGCATAAATAATTTAAATAATTTTATTATTTAAATTATGAGATTCCCACTCACATCATATTTTTACCCCCATTCATTGTACATCATAGGCATCTTTTCCTTCAAAATAAATAATAGAATCTCACTATTCCCTCATATCTTAATTTTAGCCTCATGTCATAACCCACTTACTGTGTGTCATAGGCACTAAAATAAACTTTTAATCCTAGCCATACATATCACAAATTTGAATTTTAATCTGGGCCATTGAATCAAATCAGTCTTCACCTATAAATCAAGTCTTTCACAGGTCATTTGGGGGATCTTCTTCTAGTATCCTCACTCTGCCAAAATATCTCTCAATCTTCTTATCTATCTATCTATTTTTCTTTTATCATATCCATCATATCATTATGTTGTGAAAATGAGCAATCAACATATCAAAAATCAAACCTTCAAAATCTTGCATTCTCATGCAAGTGGAGAAGAACAATGGAGATAAATCAAATCTAGCTTGGAGATCGGTTTGCATCCACTTATTATTTTGATTTTCATGCTTGCTTGTACTCTATTGTGCTTGTTAGGGTTTTTTATTATAATTTTTTTATGCATTTTGCTCTAATATTTTTACTCTAATTACATTTGGCGAACCCAAAGTGAATCCTTTGATCTAGCTTTCTTTTTTGCAGGTTTCATTAACTTTTTGTTGGAGGTTTGCTAGTTTTTGGACAAAACACTAGGTTTAAAAAAAATTTGTGATATCTTCCAAATGGATACACATGTTTCCACAATATTTTCACTAACACCTATACATCATATCAAGAGGCCATAGTAAAAAAATTGAGATTTTATCACCATTTTTGTAGGATTTATCACTATTTTATGTTTTTTCATAAAATTTACTTTCTGAACGCAAATCCGTGAATGTTTCATAATATTTTACATTTTTGGAAAGCTCTTGAAAATTTAATAGGGGGTTTTGTTTTACAAATTTAATTTATAGGTCAAATACAATGCGAAATAATCTGATTTTTTTTCTGTATGTTTTTCACAGATCCGCATTTTCTGGTGAAAAACAGAGAATTTTTCTGATTTATTCATGTTTTTGGAAAGCTCTCAAAACATTAGCAGGGGTCTCTTTTTTATTTTTTTATTTTTCAGATCAATAACATCTTCAAATAATCAAATCTAATTCGTCTATGTTAAAAACATGTATCTAAAATTGTAATTTTCTGATGAACTTTTTTTGTTTATGGTTGCATTATAATTTTATTTTTTTGATTTTGTAGGTGATGATAAGGAGCCGTAGTAGTAGAAATATTATTCATACACATCAAATTGGAAAGCAAAAACTTTTGGGTGCACTCAGTCTATTATCTTTATCTCTCATTTAATCAATTAATCTTGTTTGCAAGGGGCTTTTAAAACAAACATCTTGTTTGCAATCACAGTTTGAAATTGGGCTTAAAAAAAAAAAACCATTGTCTTCCATCATACATTTTGACTTTGGGTTAAAAATAACAAGTGTTTGAATTTTTTTACACACATTTCAATTTTATAAAGGGAAATTAACAATTGCGAGTGTGAATCAAGTGTGTGTGATTAAAAACACCTCACTTGGTTCGCTTTTGTCATACCCTTCATAGGAGGCCTACTAGGGGATTTCATCACCCCTAGGGACGACCTCAATCAAAGTGTGAATCAAAAGACATGCTTCGTTGGGAGTTAAAATCTTGTCACTCTTGGCTAAGTCCCAAAGAACTTTATACCTTTGGGAAGTGAAGGTGAAGGTTGGGTTACCCCTTTCTCCTGGCTGTGTGGCAGTATTTTTCTTTCAAATTATCCCTAGTCAACCTCGTGCATCCTAGCTTAAGACCTAATTGGCCATACCTACTTGACTTGTTCTAGGACTTGTTGATGTGTCTTCTTCAAGTGTGTGTTTAATCATCACATTCATAATTTCAAATTCAAACTTGCTTATGTGTCTTGCGTGCGTGATTCATGTGTGTACATGTGTAATCATTTTTTTTCAAATTGACATGTCAAGTTATGAACACCAACACATGAACATATCATTCTAATCATCTTAATCATCCTTTTTCTAATCACATTCAAATCAATTTCATCATCATCATCACCCTAATCCTAGTCAAGAACTTGCTAAAATGGTCTTAATCCTTAACAATTCTAGTCACAAGCCCAATTTCATACTTCAAGGAGCCTCTTCACCTAATCATGAAGATAATCCAAAACCATATATCCTCCAAGGTGGGTCAAACGTTGCTCCTAGTGATGATGAGAACTTTGTAGATCTTAGTGATGATGAAAAATTTGTTGAAATCTTAGGTCACCTTAATGATACTATTGACAAGGGAAATACCACTCTAAGTTTGGAATCATACACCATTCCATTTACTAGTCCTCCATCCCCATCTAATAAAATACCTATCTCAAAGTACACTAGTCCTACACCAATGCCACCATCAACCAAAGAATCCTTTAACGGTTTTCTCCAAAGACTACCAGCACAAAATAGACCATCCCCATGTCAAGCACCCATTAATGAGCTTACCAATGAACCTTTTAATGTCATGTCTATTCTTCCAACTCCATCATGTGGTCCACAAAATATTGACCTTATATGTCTAATTCAAATACCATCATGCCCTCATGTTGTTGATCATAAAGAGAATACCAAGCCTCTTTTAGAGCCTTCCACTTCCATTTCCACTCAAATCCAAGAGCTATGTCAAGAGTATTATCCTAAGCATAAAAAAACATTAACCTCTCATTCTAATAAAGATCTAGGCCCTTCTAATGATCCCACTCATAACATACTTGGTCCTATTCATGATGAAGCTTCCCTCTATGATCCAAAGCCTACCTATGATCAAGAAGACTATGATGATCCCCTTAGCCAAATCTATTCATTCCATGGTCAAGAGCCTATCAATTCACCTATCAATGAGAAATAAACCTCCATTTATCCTATAGACCCCCTACCTAGTCCTATCCATGATCCCACATTATCCACTTGTCATGATGAGACACATGCCTCCCAAGTAAATGTAGAAGATCAAACCAATAGTGTGGATCTAAATGAACATAATCAAGATCCTAATGATCCTTCCACATCCACTATAAACCCCATTTAAAATCGACCAACATGTCGTATTGGTCTATCCATCTTTATTCATGAATGTTCCTCTTTATAACAACAAAAATCTTTATCCACTTCACCTTCTCCATCTAATAATGAACTCAAGTCTAGTGTCCAAAACACACCTAGTCCCATTGTTCATTGCATGCTTCAAAACATGAACTACCAAGGTAAAGGTTTAGGCCTTCATGAACAAGGTGTTTTGGAGCCAATCCATGTCAAGGTCCCTCCACGCTCTTATGGCCTTGGGTATACACCACAAGGACACCAATCTAAAGATGTTGGTACTTCCTCCACCCATCCTAAGTCCTCTTTCCACCATAAATCGTATCATATGCCTAAAACATATGTTACCATCCCTCATCCATCATCCTACAAATGTCAAAATCATGTGACAGTACACCTTCCACCATCAAATTTTCCACCATTGTTTAGAACTCCTAATATCCATTAATCTAGTCTACCTCCACTACTCCCAACACCTAATATCCCCATTATCCAATCCCATTATCCACCTATCCATAATCCTCTGAAAATCCTAATCATGACCAATCAATGCACACATTATCTAAACATGAAGCTTCCACTCATTCCACCATACCCATGGGATTCAAAAGAGAAAAAAATTGATGCCTCTATTTATAAATAAAAAAATATGAAGGGTCCCCATGCCCTAGAACACAAAAGAAAAGAATCAAAGAAAAATCCATCCAAAAAGCAATATAAGCTCATACTTTCAAAAGAAAATTCTAAAACCAAAATGGTTTGGGTACCTAAGAAAAAGGAAAACAAGTCAAATGAGGCATCTACATCTCAAAAATCCCAACCATCCACTTCCACCTCACATTCACACTCTATTCAAGAATCACATATTCCATCCCACAAGAAAAATAAAAGTAATAAAAATACTAAATCTATGTGGGTACCTAAAGCACTTCATCACCCATCTCCATTGCTTCCTACACCCCCTCCCCATCAAAAGCTTCAATGTTTATCACAATGTGTGCAACCATTGGTCATGGTTCTCTTCCATTTCACAACAATTCCACATGCCTCCAACTCCTTACCCTTCACTCATTATCCTACATATCTCCCCCATCACATTCCTATGGTCCATGATTTTGGCTAAGCCTCCCATCCCTCTTCCCTAGATAATCCACATCATAATCCATCATCTACCTACTCCATCTCCTTTCATGTCATCCCTTACCAACATCTATGAGCATAATGACATTTGACATGGTCCATGCGATGACATCCATCTCTATTGGGACTATCATCTTTCATGGAACTAGAAACTTGAGTCCCTCCTATCCATATTCCCCTTCTCTTATCCAAAAATTAAAAAGAGTCAAAAAAAAAAAAAAGAGTAAAGAGAAATCCCTTCATCCAACGGTGAAAACCTGGTAAAAATGCGCCTTGGATAAGTACCATGATGAAAACCTGGCAAACAGACGTCATGTGTAGGTTTATCTTCTATGTCACTTACACTTGGGGGCACTTTGTCTCATCTGCACTATCTATCCTATCATGTCATTTCTTATCATATCATTTCCATCCTACCTACCATCTTTATCCATCATACCCATATACTTATCATATTGAGTCATTTCATCCTCTCTTCCTCTTTTTGATCTTGATAAAAATATGGGGCAAAATGTTGAAACATGCTTTGGATATCTTTTGATATACCTCATCCTTCCAAACAAGCCTATCATTATCCTAGTGTCATAAGCTTTGTCATGAATAATCCTAAGTATTGTACCTAGAATGGGGCATGTTATTCCTATGCGATATAGTCTTTGGAGATCACATCCCTGCCCTCTTATCATGCATACATCCTATCATTTTTTATCCATCCATATATCATGAGCCTTTTGTCCCTTATCCTATCACCCACCCTTTCATCCATCAATCTCCTCTATCTCCTTGCACCTAGACTTGGTTTTCCCTTGTCATTGGTATCTAGCACAAAGGCTACCCAAATTTTCATCCATTGACATCTCAAAACATTTCAAAAAAGTCTTGAAAAAATGCAAAAAAAATGAAAAAGGTCCTGAAAAAATCCAAAAAAAATCAAAACATTTCAAAAATCCAAAAAAATCAAAATATTCCAAAAATCCAAAAAATTAAAACATTTCAAAAATCCAAACAATAAAATCAATCACATCACTTCTTTTAATCAAACCTATTCTTCTAATCAATCTAATCATTATCATCAAATCAAATCATTTCTTCATCAATCCAATCAATCAAAATCATTCCAAGTAAATTATTCCTCAATTTAATTCAACAATCATCATCCAAATCTTCAAATCAAGCATCTTCAATCCTTCCAAGCAATAATCCAAATGCAAGTCAATCCTTAATCCATACCAATGAAGCTAATCAATCTTGCCAAATTATCCAATCACATCCTTTGGTCTTGATCCTAATCTTGTTGTAAACCCAATCAATCAATCAATCATCCTTGTGTTGATCTAGGGATATATCGTTCCCCGCAATGACAACACTATCATCATCATCAATCAATCAATCAATTTTCCTCGTGTTGATCTAGGGATATATCGTTCCCCACAATGACAACACTATCATCATCATCAGTCAATCAATTAATCATCGGTTTACAGCTTGACAGGGGCAATACCTTGTTTGTTTTTGTATCATTTGTGCATGCTTGCTTGCTTGCTTGCTTGTGTGTTTTATCATTTCAATTGGCATTTGCATCAAATCTGAATCACTCCTAGCTAATATTCATATCTTGTATCTAGACAAGGTTGTATTATGTTGGGGCATGAGACACATCGTCACCTTGGTCCTTATACCTTGGTGCATAACGTTTAGTGCTATATCAAACATATGATTGCTCACTTTATTGCAGCATAGCTTGTCATTTTTCATTTTCATCTACTTCTTATCTTGTATCATTTATCTTATCCCTCCTTTATCATTTCCTTCATTTCGAGAGAATATTCGTGTTTATGCAACTCGCCTATCCTCTCAAGGGGGCATCATCATCATTATCATATCCTATATCATCATCCCATTTCTTCATATCTTTTGCATCATCATATTCTTCTATCATCCCTTTCCCTCATTCATCATACTCCTCACTTTTTTAAGTGGTTGGGGCATCATCTTTTTTTCATCTATCCATACCTTAACTTCTTTGAAATGATGTTACTCGACATAAATTTCACCATCACGAACATCATCTCAAAGAGGGGCAAAATGTAGACACCCAAAATTGTCCATGTCATATCATTACCTAGTTGATACATGACCTTGTAAAACATCTTGTAATATTTTACCCTAGGTCATTACATCATCCCACTTATCTCATTTATTCCAATTAATCACCTTCCCAATTAATTAAATAAATCTCATTTATTTAATTAATTCCCCTTCACATGTCTCAAAATAATTCAAATTAAATATTTGAATTAATCCCTCACTTTTACCACATTGCAACATGTGTCGCATGACTACAACTCTTCACATGCATAAATAATTTAAATAATTTTATTATTTAAATTATGAGATTCTCACTCACATCCTATTTTTACCCCCATTCAGTGTGCATCATAAGCATCTTTTCTTCCAAAATAAAGAATAGAATCCCACTTATTTCCTCACATCTTAATTTTAGCCTCATGTCATAATCCACTTAATGTGCGTCATAGACACTAAAATAAACTTTTAATCCTAGCCACACATATCACAAATTTGACTTTTAATCTTGGCCATCGAATCAAATCAGCCTTCTCCTATAGATCGAGCCTTTCATAGGCCATTTGGGGGATCTTCTTCTAGCATCATCACTCTGCCAAAATTTCTCTCAATCTTTTCATCTATTTGTCTATTTTCTTCTATCATATTCATCTTATCGTTATGCTGCAAAAATGAGCAATCAACATATCAACATATCAACATTCAAACCTTCAAAATCATGCATTCTCATGCAGGTGGAGAAGAGCAATGGAGATAAATCAATTCAAGCTTGGAGATTGGTTTGCATTTGCTTGTTATTTTGATTTTCATGCTTGTTTGTACTTTATTGTGCTAGTTAGGGTTTTGATATCTTGTTATTCTAGTTTTATATCTGATTTTCCCTAATTACACTACTCACTCCTCATATCTTGAGGATTACTCATCTCTTGAGAATGAGGATGATTCTCTAGCTAGCCCACCACATCCAGATATTCAACCCTTATGTAAGTAGGCTTGCAATACTATTGATGGAGTTGGACCTTTGGCAGGGGATCCTTCAAACTCCCATCACACTCATGCACAGACATCGAGTGTTAGTTTTTTGAGTCATACCATTTTGGATGATCCTCAGAAGTTTTTCAGAGGTGGTTGGTATTCCTGAGTGGGATAGTTCTATGGCAGATGAGTATTATTCTCTGATGAAGAACCATACTTGGGATTTAGTTTCTCTTCCTAAGGGAAGAAATTTTATTTGAGGCAAGTGGGTGTACCATACCAAATATGTTGTAGATGGTTCTATTGATAAGTATAAGGCTCATCTTGTTTCAAAGGGTTTCTCTCATGTCAAAGGCATTGATTATTCTACGACCTTTGCCCCTATTGCCAAGATGAATTTTATTCACCTTGTACTTTTCCTTGCAGCTTCACAAGGATGGTCAGTATTTCAAATGGACATGAAGATTGTCTTCCTTCATGGTGATCTTCATGAGGAGATTTATATGGAGTAGCCACATGGTTTTACCGAGGACTCTTCACCGGTTTGTATACTTCACCATTCACTATATGGTCTCAAATAGGCCCCTCAGGCTTGGTATGAGAAGATGGACACTTTTCTACTTTCTTTTGGCTTCACATGATGTCATTCTGATCCCACAGTGTACATTCAGAGATAGGAGGGTGATCTTTTGATCCTTGTGCTATATGTGGATGATTTGTTCCTTACAAGCAGTTCATCCCCTATGATCCAAAATGCTCAATGAGCTTTGATGGAGTAGTTTCAGATGATAGATGTTGGCCTTTCGCACTACTTTCTTGGTTTACAGGTTATTCAGTCTTTAGATGGGAATTCTATATTTCAACAAAAGTATGCTCTTGACATGCTTCAAAGATTTGGCATGCTTGAATGCAAGCCTACACCCACACCATTTCAATCAGTTGTTTTATTTTCTTCCACTTGTACTACACCTTCATTAGATGCTACATTATATAGGCGATTGATTGGCAGTCTTTTGTACCTGACATATTTGTGTCTTGATCTTTTATTTGTGGTTGGTGTTATCTCTCGATTCTCACATGATCCACATGAGAGTCATTGGCAAGCTTCCAAACAAATTTTGAGATATACTCAAGGCACCTCTCATTATGGTATTCACTATACATCAGGAGATCCTTGGATAATTAGCTTCACTGACTCAAATTGGGTTGGTGATGCCAATGATAGGAAGTCCACTTTTGCCTTTGTTCTAGCCCCATTACATGGTCTTGCAAGTGTTATGTAGAAAATTTTATACACTTATAATTTCACATTATGTTTTGGCCCCCTAAATTATTGAGCCTAATTGACCCCATAAGTACCTTAAATTATGTATTTCGAAGCCCATTTGTCCCATTTTTCGATAAACACCAAGCATTGAATAAATGCATTCAATTTACATGTTGCTTTGAAACTGAGTGTCTTGGAAATTTGAGCCAGGACCCATTCACCCATGGGTGATTGGCCCCCCCTTCTTAGCCAGGACCCATTTTTAAATATGTTTTTTGGTGACAATTTAACATTTAGAATTCAAATTTCAAATGTCGGCTTCTAAGATATATTTTTTTATCAATTAAATAAATGACTATAAATACCTAGTTATTTCATCATTTGAAATCTAAGTGAAAGAATCTAGCAAGAGGTGAACATTAAGAGCATTGAAGATTAAGTCAAGAGAAACATCTGAGGGTTTTACTGCAGCAATTCTAGATCTAAGTATCATGTCAAAGTGTATGTGAGTTTATGTGTTCATGTCATCATGATTGTGTTAATTCTAACATCTTTTTGTAGGTCTCCAAAGAATTCAATCATTTAAGAAAAGAAAGATCCAAATCCTTGAGGTGATGTTTATGTCTTTAGTCCTTCAAGGAAGCCATTGAAGGGTGGTGAGTTGTAGCATTTTGTTCATTCATCATTCCTTCCTTTCAATTATTATTTTATCATTGGCATTTTCATTGTGGAAGTGGAAACACTAACATAGGTTTTGACCGAGGAAAGGCCCTAAAATGGCCCAACATTTCTTCTCGTTGTGAATGTGCAGACCTTACAAGTTCAAGGATTGAAGAAAGCTCAAAGATCAATTTGGCATTCTTGCATTTTTTATATCAACCTTGTCAAGACACGAAAACTCACATACATATTTATTTACGACATTTCGATAATGGGACTGGTGGAAAATAGAAGCTCAGATCCAACACCAGAGGACCCCAAAAACTGAGCAGGACACTCCTATAAGGACTCAACAGCCATTGGGCGGCCCTATCCTTGTAGACACAACAAAACCAAGTTTTTGGGAAGGTAGACAGTCATCTTCACCTTCCAAATATACCAAAACTTGATTGTTTTTGTTTATCAGTTGTTGGTATCTTGCATTTTTCATATTAGGGCATATAGGATCATTAAGTTAATCATTCCAAAATATTTTCAATCCATTCCCATCCTCAAAAATATGTAGATCGAGGTATGATTTACTCACCTTGGAGGCTATAAGTCAATCTATGCACCTTGTTGGTTTTTGTCTTAATGATACCCATAAAAAATAATAAAATACACCCTAGGTCATGAGTGTTAAACTTAGGGTGTACCACATTTTTATGTATCACTTTGGAATTCATAATTGCCTATTTTTAGGCATCTTTCATATAGTTCAAAAAGTGAAAAACATTGCATTGTTTGATTTCAAAATTGTATCAAAATCATCATTTTCATATTGTGGCATCTTAGAATCAATCAATTATTGCATTTTAGATCTCAAAATTGCATTCAAAACTTGTAAAAACATTTTCACTTTTGTTTCACACTTGAATTTTGAATTGCATTATCCTAAATTGAGAAAAACTTGGAAAAATATCATCTATTCAACCTATTTGCAAACAGAAACATTAAACAACAACATAAAAATTCATTTTTTTCAGTTTTTAGAACCTTGAACAAGGACTTGGACACCCTTGGGCAACCCTGTCCTTGTACAAGTTTCTCAAGAAATCTTAGCGCATGTTTTTGTCTCGGCATTATCAGTTTGTTTATGCTTGCAACTATTTGATTTGAAATTTTGGAAAAAGGTTATGGCATGTGCAAGAAAAGTGTCATTTTGCTTTGATTTGTTGCAAATTTGGGAAGAATTGTTGCATTTCAGTATTGGAAATCGTCATATCTATAGGATAATTGTTTAAATTTTCTAAAGCATTGCATAAATTAGATAGATTAGTTTTCACTTTTGCACAAACTCATAACTCTAGGTTGCTACAACACATTGTAAATCTATAAGGCAAGTAGCAGCATGTTTCTTTTTCAAAGATGCGGTTTTGATATGGTAAAGCATGACTTGCATAAATATAATCTCCCTACTTCTGAGTAAAATCTAGGGAAATGAAATGATGTCATTAACAAGAATGTTAGTCATTCTCCCCATATCTTTCATAATTATGAGAGTACCTTGATGCAAGAGAATGGAATCATTGGCACATTTCTTAATATAACAAGACCTATCCTTCACTCATCTCCTAATATCTTTCCTACTTGTGATAATGTTTTGGTGCAAGAGGATGCAATCAAAGACAATAATGACAATCATATTTTTTCTTCTCTTGATACCTCTCCTACTTGTGACAAAGGTATCTTGGTTTTAGAAGACCCAATCATTGAGATTCATGAGAATCTTGTATGTTTCTCTCCTAAAACCTCTCCCCATTGGGAGGATATTATGGCACAAGAGGATGATACCATTGACGCATTTCTTAACATCACTTTGCCTAGTCTACATTGATCTCCCAACATCTCTCCCACTTGTGAGAATGTTTTGGTGCAAGAAGATGCAATCATAGACGATCATGGAAATCATAGTTGTCCTTCTCCTAATACCTCTCCTATTTGTGATGAAGATACCTTGGTGTTAGAAGATCAAATCATTGAGCGTCATGAGAATCTTGTTTGTCCCTCTCCCATTGATTTATGTATTTCGGAAGATATGGTATCAAAAGAATATGATATGATTATTAAATTTCTTTCGATAGATAGTAAGATGGATTTCTTAGATGCTAAGGCAAACCTAGACCCTCCCTTGATACAAGATCATCAACAAGAAGTTAAATCCATTAAGGTTATGAATGCATAATTGGCCATTAGATCCCCCTTGATTAATGGACCTCCAAAAAATCCTATTGGACCTGCTAAGATTCCTCTAATCATTGGGACCCCTAAGATTCCTTTTTGAACCCCCTAAGAGTCCTCTAATTATAGGACCTCCTAAACCTCATGACAATATCTTAAGCTTTGCAAAACAACTTACTAGTAATCATGTGTCATAGCAACCAAATTATCATACTAGCTCACACATATAACACTAGAAACAATAAGCAACCAAGACAAACGCAAGCCACTACATCATCGATACCATTCCCACAACCTATTTTTCCTAGTGCCCCTCATTTACCTCAACATAGTGGAAACGAGTATGATCTTGTTGAGCAACTTTGTAACACTCGTACTAAGATATCCTTGTGATATTTGATTCAAACGTCACCTTCTTACCATGACATACTTCAAAAGTCTTTGAAAAACATTGTTATCTCTCCTAATGTGCAACCAAATGATGTGACAACTTTGATTAAGAATATGAATCCACCTAATGTGGAAATTGTCTTTCATCAAAGTGAATTACCTCCTTTAGAAATGCAAAAACAAAATGATCCTTTGATGATATTGTCTACTATTTACAAGGTTTGGATTAGGTGTACCCTTTTTGACAATGGTTTGGGGCTTAATGTTTGTAGTGTGAATCTTTTGGATAGAATTGGGGCAGATAAGACTAAAATTCAACCAGCTGATTTTTCTATTAGTGGTTTTGACAATGAGGGAAAACAATTGCTTGGTGTGATAACATTACTTGTCAAGGTTGGTAAGGTAACGTTACAAACTCCTATCCATGTCATTCCCATGACCTTTCATATAATCTTCTCTTGGGTAGACCATGGATTCATGAAATGAACGGAGTGCCTTCAACATTGCATCGTCTAATGAAATACACTTACAAAAACAAGGTCTACATGATAAAATTTGATCCTAAATTTGAAAATTGCTTACAAACTGAAGCATGAATGAAAATTATTTTGACAACATTCATATACCAAACTCAAAAGTGGAACTTGTACAAAGAAAAGATAAAAATGGGTATCTTTCATTGGTAACAAATTTTCTAGACGATGATTGGGGATCATTAGATTTCACATTGTAATTTTATGGGGAATACAAGATTATACAACCAAAATCAAGAAAAGAGAAATAATTTTCCATGATATCAACACAATCTATCACTGAGTCATCAAAATAATTTGAGTCTACAACTTTTACCAAAGGAGAGAAAAACACAAACTATACATCCACATATGATGACAATAATCATGAAAAACCACCTTCTTTGAAAGAATTTGAAACAACTTATGAAAAAGGATATCAAATTTTAAAACAATGTGACTATAATGGAAAAGGATGTGGTGTAAGAGAATGAGGTATATGTGTCCCCATAGAGCCTAACATGCAAGAAACAACAAGAGGTCTTGGTTATTGTCATTCAAAAACATCAAAAAGATCTTCACTTAATCAATAGTATTAGTTGTTGTTCCTTGCCATGTGGTAGTTGTACTATCATAACATATTTAGTACCATGCATGGGGGTCTAAACTTGTCTTTATGTAATCATATTTCATTTTCCAAGGGGCAACATATCATCATCCATTGTGGTATCCTCTTTGTCCTTACACTTGGGGGGCAAGGGGTTGGGTAGCCTTGTCATAGGTGCATTCCTTCTTGGGATCCCTCTTTATCTCCTTAAAACATTAGTGTAGCAATTATACTAATATTTTAAGGGGAGAATATAGTCCCCCACTCGTTGTTTGCATAAGAAATGGTCCCTTCTTAGTGATGATAATGTACATCTCTTAGGAAGTGTGACCTTGTCAACCAAAGTGTGGCCTTCTTAATCCATGTGATGTGTCTCCTTTTTGGTGATATTAGGCTTGATGTCCCATAAGAGTGTGACCTTTCTTGGCATATGGCATTCCTCTTGGTGGTAATACTATGTATAGTATTCCCTAAGATGTGAATCTCTTATTCCTCGGCTAGTCCTCTCTTGATGGTGATATCAAGTATGATATTCCCTAAGGTTTGACCTTTCATGTGTTGAGAAAATCTCCTTTTGTTGTTTCACCTTTTGTGGTGGTGTTGATACAACATCCCTAGAGGTTTTGGCACTGTCTTTTTTACTTTTATATTTTGTCACTTATGGTGCTAAACCTTGTCATATTCATTCTAGCCTTTTTATTCATGGAATTTGGCATAATACAGCTTGCCAGCCATGTTTGGCATTCTTACTTCACTCTATTCATGGGAGTTGAATCTAGTGTAGCATTAGCATTTTATTTTTTGGCACTTTATCAAGGTTATTAGGGAGTATAACTCTTGGTATAGTTGTCATGGGTACACACTTGTAGACCTAGTGTGTTCTTCCCATTTTTTCCACCTTATCATGGGCACACCTTATAGACCTAGTATGTGTCTCACATTTTATCTTCTCTTGGGGGTTCACCTAGTGAATATCGGACTTGAACACTAGCATGTGTGTCTTACATTTTATGATTCACCTAGAAAATACTGGACTTTGTCATGGTGTGTCATAAATGCCCTTTAACATGACCACCTAGCATAATACAAATTTGATTGCCAGTGGAGCCATGTATTCCATGAGTGATGTGTATGACTTCAATCCTCATGAAACATTTTTTTATTCAACGAATGATGTTTGGTATTTGAGACAATTTAAGGCTGAGGTCTCTTTGCCTTACCAGCTCAAATCCTTTTAGTACTAACTTTTTGCTTTTTTATGTGTTTATTATGTGTCTTCTTCGTGTTTACATAATTTTTTCATCATGTTTCCTTTCATTACATTATCATCTTTATGTTCCATTGTGCCATGTGTCTTCATCATGTTTTCTTTGTGTTTTCTGACATGTATGTTTGTGTATGTTGTCTTGTTGTATATCATACATATGTGTGTATGCTCCTTTGTGCTTGTGTTGGTTTGTCATGGGATCTCGGATCCTGAGGGCTTGATCTCTCCCCGTAGATCCTTTTTCATCCTATCTCTTCAACATTTGGACAATCAGACCCCTCTTGACATATATTCTTCTACTTTAGTGTGATTCTAAACGTAAGTTCATACTCTCACTAAAGCGGGGGCTAAATGTTACGTAGAAAATTGTATACACTTAAAATTTCACATTATATTTTGCCCCCCCTAAATTATTAAGCCTAATTAACCCCATAAGTAGCTAAAATTATATATTTCAGAGCCCATTTGTCACATTTTTCAATAAACAACAAGCATTGAATAAATACATTCAATTTGCATGTTGCCCCTGAAATTGAGTGCCCCAAAAATTTGGGCTAGGACCCATTCACCCATGGGCGACCGAGTCCCCCTTCTTAGCCAGGATCCATTTTTAAATATGTTTTTTGTGGAAATTTAATATTTAGAATTTAAATTTCAAATGTTGGCTTTCAAGATCTAATTTTTGAGAAATTAAATAAATGCTTATAAATACCTAGCTATTTCACCATTTGAAATCTAAGTGAAAGAATATAGCAAGAGGTGAACATTAAGAGCATTGAAGATTAAGTCAAGAGCAACATCTAATGGTTTTATTGCAACAATTCTAGTTCCAATATGTTACACCCAATTGTTTAATTACTATTTACTATTACTATGTAGGGTAAATGTGAATGTAATTTATATTTTGATGGTGAATAAACTGTGCTTGCACTTTGTTATGAAATGCATATATGTGAAATGGAAGGTTATTGAATTGATATTCTAACTTTGGAGATGTATTACGTATACTGCATATTTTTTGAACAATTGACAAACGTGGGTCTGTGTTAGTGGTTGCACGTAAATATTCATTTCTCTAAGTGGAGGGGAAGTATCACTCAGAAGAAGATCTTGGTCGAGTAACCAGTAAACGTAACCTATATGAGCTTTCACACACTCACAATAGAAAGGTTGAGTCTAGACACAGAAGTGGGAAGTTGGTAAGTCATCCTTAGTTTGATGTGTCTAAATTAGTAAAGGTCTTGTTTAGTATTAAATGCATGCTTGGGTTATGTTTATCTATTTGGAACTCAGAAGTCCTTCCTTATCTTTTTGTGCTTGATGGTATGGTTGAATGAGTTTTTGGGATATGTGCATATATGCACATGCTGGTGTGATCCTATTAAAATGTCAAGTCCTAGTGTGAGATGTCAAACAAATAATCAGTAATGCAATGAGAAGAACTAACATAAGAAAAGGGCACCTCAATGATTAGCCTAAGAAATAGATAACATGAAAGCAAGATAAACAAATATATTGTTGATTATACCTTCATGTTGCTCCTTCCTTGGTTGGCCCTTGATCTTTGGATGTCTTGTGTGCTCCTTGGATGGCAAGCTATGTTGAATGTGCAAAATGATATGCAAGATGGATGAGAGTATGATGATTATGATATGAGAGCTCAAATGGAAAATTGACAAGAGTTTGGTAGCAAAAGACTTGATTCCTAAAATGGGAGAAATGAGGGGGTATTTATAAGATAATTGGAATTCTCTAAAGAATTCAATGGTTGAGATTGATCCAACAAGATTAAGATGAAGGGCTATGGTGAGTTGAGGACTCACAAGCCCTCACATCTTGACATGTGGAATGTGAGATGTCTTAGGGTGGAATGATGTGGAAATGAGGTGGAGGAGAAGTACATGAGGTGGAAGAAGGACAAGTACCTTGGGGGATGAGAAGATTCCTTGGAGGAATAAAAATGAATTAAAAATTCACAATGATTGGAAGAATCTAGTGGATAAGAGAGGGTCTCCAAAAAGCTGGAGATTTGTCACATGTGGGTGATGTGACAAGTCCAAGGTTCTAGAAGTCCTTGGCACATGTAAAGTGACAAGTCAAGCCTTCTAGAATCTTGCATGGGGATGGGGAAGACCTTGGAAAGACAAAAGTGAATTAAAAATTCACATGGGAAAGAGAGTCCAAGCTAAAAATGGTAAGTGGGAAGGTTGACCAGAAAAGGTAAGTCAAATGTGGCTAATGATTCCGATTAAGGTTGTGCAAACACAGGATTAGGATAATTAATGAGAGATTAGAGGCAAGTGGGAGATTATGGAGGATGTGACACTTAATCAAGATTAAGTGGTGCACATCCTAATCACAGATTAATTAATTTAATCTGGATTAAAAGAGGGTTATGGAGAATGTGACAAGGAGAGAGAAAAAGGGGAATTAAAAATTGGTTTTAATTCAAATTGGTTAAAAGACTAAATTAAATAATTTGTCATATTTATTTAATTTAGAGAGGAAAAGGGATAAGGTAAAGTATTTAATTTATTTAATTACATACTTTAGGAACCTTAGGCAGAAAATGAAATAATGATTAAATAAATTATTTAATCACTATTAATGAAATAGATTAATAGAGTAGACGATTTTGATCATATGGAAGTGATCAAATTTGGATGTCTACATTTTGCCCCTCTTCGAAGTACCGTTAGAATAATCGTGCTTCGAAGAAAAGAAAGTGCAGATGACTCTATAGAGGAAGTAACTGGAAGATGATGCCCTGGCATGGGGAGGAGGACCTGAGCTGTCCGAATTAGTGGAGTAATGGATCGAGATGCCCCAATCTTGGAAGGGATTGACTATGGCAGGGAAAATAGATAAATGTGAAGGGTATGCCCCCTCGAGAGGGTGACGAGGGAAAAGAGAGGGGTCATGGGCGACCTCTCGATAGGAAGAAATGGATGGTATGGTTAGAAAGAGCACAAAAAATTAGGCAAATTTGTCATTTGAATGAAGTCAAACAGATAAATGGTTTGCAAATGGCGGCCCTAGGAAGGGAAGGGATTAGTTAGAGGAAAGAAAAGGTAAATAAGAAGTAAAAGAAATACCCCTTAAAAAGGGAGGGAAAAGAGAGGGGTCTCAAAAAAATCTCTTGATAGGAAGAAACAAATGGTATGGTTGGAAAGAGCTCAAAAAAAAAAGCAAGTTTGTCTTTTTGTCGATCCGACGCACGGTTTGCAAATGGAGGCCCTGGGAAGAAAAGGGAAGAAAAGTGTTGCAGAGGGGCGGATTTGCCCCACTACAGAAGGAAAAATTCACCCCGAAAAAAGGGCGGATCAGCCCCGCGGCCAGCGGTGGTGATGCCGCCTCTGGTCGGCGAAGCCACCTCTAGCTGGGGGCGTGTCTGCCCCGCCGCGGGGGTGAGTCCACCCCGCTATAGGGGCAGGTCCGCCTCAACCCGGAAAAAAAGGGGGGGGAGTGATGAAGGAGGAAGAGATGGGGGAAAGGATGAGAGATGAGATGATGAAAGGGGATATGAAAATGACGATGTAAATTGATGGAAAAAATAATGATAAGCGATGGGAGGTAAAGGCGAGCACAAATGGATTCGACAACATAGATGATGTTGCCCCCAGTCAAGCTACAAGCTAGGGTGGTCGGATGGATGATGGAGTGTTGTTTGATAAGGACATGATACATCCCAAAACAAAAAAAGGATGGGGAAGGATACATCCCAATGAGAGTGTTATTGATGAGGGAAGGATACATCCTAGAACAACACAAGGATAGGGAAGGATACATCCCACTGATGATGAGGATGAGGATGAGACTTGTTGACGAGGGAATGATATATCCCAAAACAACACAAAAGGATAGGGAAAGATACATCTCATTGATGATGATAATGATAGCATTGTTGATGAGGGAATGATACATCCCCAAAACAACACAAAAGGATAGGGAAAGATACATCCTGAGGATGACGATGATGATGAGGAGGATGATTTGATCAAGGCTTGTAGCAAGGCTGGGAACAAGACCAAGAGTGGGATTAGATTATTTGAATGGATGAGGATGGGGGAAAGATGCAAGATGATGGAATGGAAAATGAAATGCAATCCTAATGCAATTTGCCATCCGTAGAGCACTGATTTTTTCTATAGCATAAGACACCGGGCGTCAGGGTATGTAAACCAAGATGAATTAGTGTCTAATGCATAAAACAAACACAATAGACAAGAAGGCTATTCCAACACCCCAAAGTCATAAAGACATTGGTCGGGCCAGGTATTGGAATAACCACAAGCACAAGAGGATGCCTTAGCATAACACAAGACCTCAAGGATCTTGGTGGGTACTACGTGGGACAACCAAGAAGACAAAAATAGAGAAAAGAGCAAGATATGCCCCTATGTTGACTAGTCAAAGTACACCATGATATGATAGATCAAGGCAACCATGACAAGTGATGATAGGGATCTCAAATGATAAACAAAAGATCAAAAGAATCAAAAGATCACAATCAATTTCAAATGTCCTTTGTCATAGGATCAAAAGGATGGATGGGGTTGATGTGGTCTGTTAGGAAGGATACATCCTGTTGAGACCAAAGATGGAGGATAGATTGGTTGATCGATATGACGCAGGATAGCAGAAACCGATTGGATCTTGTGATACAGATGACCGTTGTTTGTAAGCACCAGCTAGGATAGGGACATACTTGATGACACGATAAGATGACAAGACGACAAGTTAACAGGACTAACACACCCTAAAGACCTACGGGCTCGAGGGTTGATCAAAGAGCAACCTTGCCTACGTGAAAGCGCAGAGCCCTCGTAGTTCAAGAAAAGACCATGGTAAAAGCGGAAAGAGGACGATGAAGACAGAGGATAGAGGACAATGATCAAACAGACAAACGCCCAGGGGGCGGACCAAATGATTGACCTTCTCTACGTGAAAGCGCAGGGGCCACGTAGTTCGACACAAGGCCAAAGATAGATGATGGAAGAGACAAGACAGACAAAAGACAAAACCCCAGGGGCGGATCGAATGATCGACCTTGCCTACATGCAAGCGTAGGGGCAACGTAGTTCGACAAGAGACCGATGACAGACAATGGATAAGGGATGATGATATGACCAAGATAAATGGATGGAGCGGATATGATGAGCTAGGATAGGTTGTGCAGATGAGATGGTCGATATGTTGGATGTGGGTTATGTGAAGCTCAGGGATGGGATAGCGATCTAGATTATTAGAATATGAATTGGGAGGATGAGAGGATGTATAGATGAATGATGAAGAGTAATAGGATAGGAGGACGATGTAGGAAATAGATAGGAGGGACAAATTAGGATGTGAATGGAATTGGAGTGCATGGGGGTAGCCTATAGCGAGATACCAATGACAAGGGATGATGAGATAGGAGGAAAATAGAGGGAAAGGGATGTATGGATGAGAAGATGTGAGGATAGGTGGATAGATGATGAAGATTGAGAGGATATTAGAAAGATGTAAGGCTAGGATAAGAGGATAGAGGAATGGGGTAGATAAGGATGAAATGACAAAAAGGACTAGTGGATGAGAGTACAGGAAGATAAGGATTTGGTAGATGGAAGGGATGACTGGATGGATAAATGGATGGGGAGGTAAGGATGGGCAGGATGGGGAGATGGAGAGGATTACTTGGCGGAATGGATGGACGATGGGAAGGATGGGGAGATGGAGAGGATTACTCTAGATGTGTCATGCATGATGAGGAAAGAGGGATAGCAAGATGGGTGGATAAGGGAGTGAGATGGGAAATGGAAGATAGGTAGAGGTGGATAGGATGCATGGACAATGGAAGATAGAGAGAGGTGGATAGGATGCACGGATGATGGAAGATAGAGAGAGGTGGATAAGGAATATGATAGTGTATGGATGAGGGGAATATATGCCAAGAGGTGTCCAAAGAATGTATATAGGTTTTCCCCTACATTTATCAAGATCACAAGGAAGATGGGGGGAGTGGGATAAATGGGAGAGGATGGATAGGATGCGGAAGATAGGCAGATGTAGGAGATGGAGGAAAGGAATGCGTAAGTGGATGTTGCCCCCAATCGTGGAAGGAGACTAGATGGGGAATCTACACATGATGCCTTTTTGCCAAGTTTTCATCATGGTACTTATCCAAGGCGCTTGTTTGTCAAGTTTTCACCATTGGATGAATGATTTTCTCTTTACTATTTTTTTTTTTGTTTTTTTTAATTTATTTTTGCTCTTTTTTGGAGTAGGATGTGGACGAAGATGGATAAAGATAGGGAGATGGATATGCATATTTTAGAGGATAGTTGATAGGGATATGGATGAAGGACTCAAGCAGCAAGTTCCATATGAGGTAATAAGAGCCCATGTTTAAAGTGACCAGCGGACGTTGGTACAACCTTAGTAGCAGGGATGGATTATGCAAGAGGATGGATTAAAGGGATTGGATGGGGGAGATAGGGGGGATAGTGGATGGGGGGTTGAAAAGTGTATGGATGGAATGATGGAGTTGAGGTGTGATAGGGGAAGGTGTTCAAGACCAACATTGGCACTTGTGGTGGATGTGAAAAGATAGGTGGAGGAATGGATGGAGAGGCTGGCAATAATGGAGGAGTTGGGATAGTGATTTTTGGGATGTAGGGACCCAAAATAGATTTAGGAGATGGAGGAGGTGAATGATTTTGTGGGGGAATAGCAACTTTGGATGTCGTTATGGACTTTTCAATTGAAGGTATGGCACCTTTTTTCTTTGGGATCCACATGGTTTTTATTTTTTCTTTGGTGGGCCTTTGTGGCCTTTTGGATTGATTTGGATTTTGGACTTGATTTTTCTTTTCTTCAACATGTCTTTTGAAGGGGACACGAGGAGTTTAGATTCATGTGGATTTTTGGATTTATACATTTTTGCTTTGGCATCCAAAGTTATTTTAGTAGCAAGGGGATAGATGTGAGGAGATGGATGATGTGGAGCGATGGAGGTAGGGTTATAGGGATTATGTGTAGATGGAGAATGTGTAGGTATGTGCCTTTGTTGATCCTGATTAGGAGTTATGAAGGTAGGATTTTTATGTTGTGTACGAGGGAGAGGGGGTGGATGAATGAAAGGATGAATAGGATAAGATGGAGGGGGTGATTTTGGGATATAAGGACCCAAAATGGACTGTGTATATGGAAGATGTGTGGGGTTTGATGGAGGGATATAGGAAACCATAGTAGATGGAGGATGAGCAATGATGGATGGAGGGACATAAGGACCCAAAATGGATTGAGAAGATGAGGGAGGAAGATGGATGGTTGTTTTTAAGTAATATGATGGAGGAGGTGGGATGGCGGCAAATGACTTGGTAGAACGATGGAAATTATCTCTTGTGCCTTTAGAAGAGGATCGTTTAGGATGTACGAAGGTTGTCCCAACATCTTTAGAGTGCGGATTTTGGGAGATATATCCAAGACCATGTGTGCCTGGATGTTCCTTGACTTGGATGGGCTCTAAAGTACCTTGCTCATGAAGGCCTAAACCTTTTCCTTGATAGTTCATTTTTTGTAGCATGTGATTTATGGTGGGATGCTTATTCTCTTGGAAGCATGATGCAAGCACATTAGTAGGTGGAAGAGGTAGGGTGGTGCATACGTGTTGTTTGGCTTCTATAAGAAGGCCACCATGGATAAGTGTAATGTGACCAAGGTGGTACAAAAGTGGTGTTGGGATGGTAGGACTAGAGGGCGATGAAGGATCATGTAATGGAGATGAGGGGATAGCCGCATCAGGAGGAATGAGTGATAAGGGATCGGGAGAGGAATTGGGGAGTGTGATGGGATCTAGATTTATGGCAGTGGATGATAAGGGCTCATGAGATGGAGTGATTGGATCTTGAATGCAAATGGGATCATGGGATGGAGTGGATGAGCTATTGTGATCTTGAGATGGGGTGGATGGGAGGAGATGATCATGACTTGGTTGAGGATAGGAATCATGAGATGTGATGGATGGGGGATTATGATCTTGGGATGTAGTGGATGGGATGGTAGGATCTTGATTTGGAGGAGGGGATATGCTTGTATGCTTTGGATCAAGCTCTTGGCATGACGCATCTTGCATGGGATGTATGATGATGGAAGAGTGTTGGAGGGACTCCTCAATTGGGGGAGATAGGAGGATGCAGGATTCATGAATTTCAAGGGAAGGGATATCAGTGATACTAGGAGTGGAAGGAATGGATTGGATGTCTTCAATGGATTGGGTGGATCTAGGAGTAGAAGATGGGGATTTAATGGATTCAATGGGTTTGACCGGCTCAACCGTTTGGACAATGTTAGGAATGGTGATGGGAGGGATAGGTCTAGGATGGAGGAGGGCCTCATCACTAGTGACAGTACATGATAGAGTGGGAGGGCATGGTGTCTCTTCTGTCATGAGTCCTTGGGTGACATTTGGAGAGGATGTAGGATTAGGTGGAGTGATGGGAATGGATGGAGGATCAGGGATGGATGGAGGATTAGGATTATGGATTGGTGGATTAGGATTAGACGTGGGGATGTGATTGGATGGAGTACTAGCAGGAGATGGAGGATTAGGATGAGATGAAGGGATGGGAATGGATGGAGGACTAGGAGGAGATAGAGGATTATGATTAGATGAGTGGATGGGATTGGATGGGGGATCAAGGATGGATGGAGGATTAGGATTAGGGATTGGTGGATTAGAGTTAGATGAGGGGATGGGAATGGATGGAGGATTAGGGATTGGTGGATTAGGATTAGATGAGGGGATTGGAATGGATGGAGGATTAGGGATTGGTGGATAAGGATTAGATGTGGGGATTGGATTGGATGTAGGACTAGGAGGAGATGGAGGATTAGGATTAGATGAAGGGATTGGAATGGGTGGGGGACTAGGAGGAGATGGAGGATTAGGATTAGGAATTGGAGGATTATATGAGTGGATGTGTGGATGAGGATTAGATGTAGAACTAGGAGGAGATGGAGGTTTAGGATTAGATGAGTGGATGGGACTAGATGGAGGACTAGGAGTGGTTGGAGGACTAGGTGGGTTATGTTTAGATGGAGGATTAAGATATAATGTGGTGAAAGGGGGAGTGATGTAGGATGATGTGGATGTTGGATTATATTGGGAAGATTGGGATGGTGAATGATAGTAGGAAGATGTAGATGAAGGATTAGAATGGGGAGATGTGGAATTAATGTAAGGGTATGGGGATGGGGGATTGTGATAGGAAGGTGTGGATGTTGGATTAGAACAAGAAGATTGAGCTGGTGAACCACCATAGGAAGAAATGTATGGTGGTTTGGTATAGGAGGATATGGATGGTAGATTAGGATGAGAGGATTGAGATGATGGATTAGGATGGGAGAAATATTGGGATGAGGGATTGTGATAGGAATGTGTGAGTGTTGGATTAGGATGGAAAGATTGGGATGGGTGACTAAAGTAGAGATATTGAGATTGTTGATGATGATGAGGATAAGAGGATGTGGATGTTGGATAGGATAGAGGTTGAGAGGGGGGACATGATGAATATGTCAATGGTGAGGATGTTGGAAATCCCTTGTCAAGGGTAGCATAAGAACCGTTATTAGATGTGGATGAAGGCATGGTGGGATAGTTCGAAGAAGAAGGAAATTTTGGGAGGCGATTGGAGAGAGCTTGCTAGCAATGATAGCAAGGGGATCTATATAACAATCTTCATGATCAACAAGATTTTCGTTATCGTCATCAACGAAGTTAGGATTCCCCTTGACTACTATTATTGGTCGTGTGAGAGGGGGATAAAGATTCATGATGGATGCAGATTAGAAGGAAATAATAGACGATGGATAGAAAACTAGGATGTATTGGAAGCTCATATGGGGATTGGATGAAAGCTCAGATTGTGATTGAATAAAAGCTCAGATTAGGATGATGGGATTTTGATAGATTTGGATAGATTGGATTGGATTGTTTGGATCAATTGGATGAGATTGGATTTGAATTGTTTGGATCAATTGGATAAGATTGGATTTGGATAGATTGAATTGGATTGGTTGATGGAAGGGATCCTAAGACCTAATTCAGAAATCACCCTAAGTGACTTATAATGTTGGTTGATCAGATTAAATCAATGATCACGACATCGAATCTTCCTTGAGATAGAAGGGGATTGATTTGGGCCAATGATGTTGAATTACAACACAAATCCGCCTCAAGATAGAAATGGATTGATTAGGTTGAAGACAATGATTTATATGTAGGATAATGATCAAACTCAACGCCTTGGTCAATTCGAGAGATAACGCCTAAAACAAGGTTTTAAGGAATTTTGTGGTGAGGGATGATGATGAATGCAAATGGAAGATGTCTTGATGGAAATGTTTAGGTCACACGATAAGATGGTAGAATGGGTTTCCCAAATTGTGAAATGATCAATGTGAATGTGATAAATGGATGTTTAGAAAGGTTAAATAGAGGTTTGGAATGGTCAAATAGATGTTTGGATTGGTTAAATGAGTGCTTAGGATGATCAAATGGTCAAATGGAGACTTTGGGACTTCAAACAAGCGTTTAGAGTGGTCAAATGGATGAAATTGTCTGTTCAGGGGGCATATCCACACTTCTGCAATAAAAAATGTCAGAAACGTCGGATTGTGAGGGCGTATCCGCACTTCTGCAGTGAGAAATGTTGAAACAGGAGGGCATATCCGCACTTCTACAGTAAAAAGTGTTGAAACAAGGAGGTGTATCCGCACTTCTGTAGTGAAAAGTGTTGAAACAGAGGGCGTATCCGCACTTCTGCAGGAAAACAGTAACTTGGTTTGGATGAGGGATTATGGCAAGGACTTAAAATGACTCAATGAAGGTTTGACTTATCAAAATTTACTGGTTTTTCACAGAAAGACACTTTGAACAAGCACAATCCTATGATTAGTGTTTAAAGGGTATGGCCGACAAAGGTCTTACTCTAGGATGAACAAGGTTTCTAGGGAGTCCTCGATATACGCTTGGTACATGAAGCACAACCGTGAACACCAGTCTGTCACAAGCGTGAGTTGGGAACCCCAGCGAGATACTGAAAGGCTCAGACCAACTCTTCACGTCTATCTAGGTATCACCCTAGCTTCGACATTCCACCAATTATGATGCAACTAGATTGAGGTACAGCTTTGACTCTCCCCCCTTTATATACCCCGTCGGTACGCATGGTTGGGATCGTCCCTTGGGGTGATGAAATCCCCAAGCAGGTCTCGCTAAGAAGAAGACACTAATCATTTCCAACTACCCCCTTCGAATCTGCACAAAGTGCAAAGGGGAAAGGTGAAAACAAACTAATGCCCCCTTAGGGTAACACAAATAAAACAGACACAGTAAGCAGTAAGGAAAGACTTTTAAAAATCAGAATAAAACAAAGGCCCTGCAAGCAAATGTTAGTTGTTTTATCTTTTTCCCTTTGTGATTTTCAAAAAAATACTCAAGATATCAGCAAGAAATCTGACTTTATCCACCAAAAAACAGGGTTAGAGGATTAGAGCACAAAACAGCAAAAGAAAGAGACAAAAACGAAGCTAAAATGCAACTTTTTTACCTTCCCAAACGTGTTGTTTTGGGAAAATCCGCCCCTCTGCAGTGAAAAATGTTGAACTGGGTGGGAAAATCCGCCCCTATGCAGAAAATAGTTAGCAAAAACGTTGGATCATGGGGGCGTATCCGCACTTTTGCAGAAAACAGTTGGCAAAAACGTTGGAATGTGGGGGCGTATCTGCATTTCTACAAGGGCGTATCCGCACTTTTGCGGGGGCGTATCCGCACTTCTACAGCGCTTGGGAGGCCAAGTCCGTACTCCTGCGGGGGCGTATCCGCACTTCTGCAGGGGCCTATCCGCACTTCTGCGGGGGCCTATCCGCACTTCTGCAGTGCCTGGGAGGGCAAGTCCGCCCCTCTACAGGGGAAAATCTGCCCCTTTGCGACCTTTTCCTACAAATAAGTTAAACAATAGGAAACGTAAAAGAAAGAGACCCCTTTGTGGGTCCCACCGGGCGTGCCAGAAATGTGATCCTATTAAAATGTCAAGTCCTAGTGTGAGATGCTAAACAAATAATGAGAAATGCAATGAGAAGAACTAACATAAGAAAAGGGCACCTCAATGATTAGCCTAAGAAATAGATAACATGAAAGCAAGATAAATAAATAGATTGTTGATTATACCTTCATGTTGCTCCTTCCTTGGTTGGCCATTGATCTTTGGATGTCTTGTGTGCTCCTTGGATGGCAAGCTATGTTGAATGTGCAAAATGATATGCAAGATGGATGAGAGTATGATGATTATGAGATGAGAGCTCAAATGGCAAATTGACAAGAGTTTGGTAGCAAAAGACTTGATTCCTAAAATGGGAGAAATGAGGGGGTATTTATAGGATAATTGGAATTCTCTAAAGAATTCAATGGTTGAGATTGATCCAACAAGATCAAGATGAAGGGCTATGGTGAGTTGAGGACTCACAAGCCCTCACATCTTGACATGTGGAATGTGAGATGTCTTAGGGTGGAATGATGTGGAAATGAGGTGGAAGAGAAGTACATGAGGTGGAAGAAGGACAAGTACCTTGGGGGATGAGAAGATTCCTTGGAGGAATAAAAGTGAATTAAAAATTCACAATGATTGGAAGAATTTAGTGGATAAGAGAGCGTCTCCAAAAAGTTGGAGATTTGTCACATGTGGGTGATGTGACAAGTCCAAGGTTTTAGAAGTCCTTGGCACATGTAAAGTGACAAGTCAAGCCTTCTAGAATCTTGCATGGGGATGGGGAAGACCTTGGAAAGACAAAAGTGAATTAAAAATTCACATGGGGAAGAGAGGAGCCTTGGGTAAATAAATGTGAATTAAAAATTCACATGGGAAAGAGAGTCCAAGCTAAAAATGGTAAGTGGGAAGGTTGACCAGAAAAGGTAAGCCAAATGTGGCTAATGATTCTGATTAAGGTTGTGCAAACACAAGATTAGGATAATTTATGAGAGATTAGAGGCAAGTGGGAGATTATGGAGGATGTGACACTTAATCAAGATTAAGTGGTGCACATCCTAATCACAGATTAATTAATTTAATCTGGATTAAAAGAGGGTTATGAAGAATGTGACAAGGAGAGAGAGAAAAAGGGGAATTAAAAATTGGTTTTAATTCAAATGGGTTAAAAGACTAAATTAAATAATTTGTCATATTTATTTAATTTAGAGAGGAAAAGGGATAAGGAAAAGTATTTAATTTATTTAATTACATACTTTAGAAACCTTAGGCAGAAAATGAAATAATGATTAAATAAATTATTTAATC
>CM021101.1:855974726-856009211 GCA_007115665.2 Sequoiadendron giganteum
ACACATTAAGGTTGGAGCCATTGTCAAATAGGGTTATTTTTATCCCCAACCAATTATGTATAGATATTATCATGAAAGCATCAATTTTTTTTGCAATTCAAAAGGAGGGAGCTCACTTTGGTGAAAGAAAATGTCATCATTTATTCCTTGAATCATGGCAGCTATTTCATTTGGGTTTGCACTAGAGGGGACCACAACTTGTTGCAAGACTATTTGAAGCATAGTGTGATAATTAGGTGAATTCTGAATTAGGTCCCATAGGGATATCTTTGTAGGTGTATTCTTAAGTTGTTCAACAAGATCATACTCCTTCCCACTATGTGAAGTTAAACAAGGAGTACTAGGAAAAATGGGATAGGAAATGGGAGGGATGTTGAAGGTGTTTGTCTTGGTTGTGGATTGTTTATAGTGTTATATGTATGAGTAGTGGTATTATGACTCAGTTGTTGTGAAACATTAGTCTTAGGTGGGTAAAGGATAAGTTTGGGTTTTTTTTAAGTTTGAGATTTGTGTGAAGGTGGGTAAAGGATTAGAGGATTCTTAGGATGTCCCATAAGGTACATAGGAGGCCCATTAATCAAGGGGGGTATAATGGACACTTGTGCATTCATAACCTCAATAGTCTTGGTTTGATGTATTTATAATAAAGGGTGATCTAGTGTCATCCTTTCACCATCATCTAAGGAAGGCAAAAATATTTTCATTTTATTCCACCATGATATCCTCCCTAGGAGGATATTTTTTAGGGGAACTACGAACCAGATATTCTTGACATTCAAGGATTGGTTCTTCTAAAATGACTTCATCGTAAGTAGGGGAATGATCGATGGTTGGACTTTCTTTCTTGTCAATGATGGTATTTCCTTGTTCGATATCTTTTTCTCTAGGGGAAGAGAGAAAATCAAGATTCCCATGATTTCCATCAATTGTATTTACTAACATCGAAGTATTTTCTTCACAATTATGAGAGATGCTAGGAGAAGAACAAATGTGATTGTCATGATCATTTATGATTTCACTCCCTTGTTCCCTAATATCTTCCAAAATAGGATAGGTAGGGGAATGAACATAAAGAGGGTTTTTATATACCTTAAAGGTTTGACCATTCAACACCAACATATCCTCCTCACATTTAATTTCATCCTCCAAAACATTATTGCAAGAGGGGAAAGTGTTGGGAGTTGAATGTAGACTAGTTGAATTTTCAATGGTCTCTTGTTGTGTTATGTTATCATCATGATTACCTATGGTTGTTTCTTCATGTTCATCAATGTCTTGCCTAATAAGAGAGGTAGAAGGAGAGAAACAACTAGGATTCTTAAAACTCACATTGATTGGTTCTTCTAACAACAAAATATCTTCTTTGCCAATAGGAGAGATATTAGGAGAAGAACGAATATGATCATTAGGAATGTCGAAGGTTGTATTCTCTTTCACTAAAACACTCTCATAGGGAGGGGATATGAACTTTTTCTTAGCATGTCTAGAGAGGTAAGGTAATAACATTTTTTGAACCAAAATGAAAAGCATTTCTAACCATCTTATGCAATGCTTTAAGAATGTAAGCAATGCATATCAAAAGACAAAAAGTAATTTTATCCAATGTATGCAAAACTTTAAGAATGAAAACAATGTATATCCAAACATGAAAAGAATTTTTATCAAACTTATGCAATTTTCTATGAATGTAACATTGTATATGCAAAACTGAAAAAGTACTTTTATCCATATTATGCAAAATTTTATAAATGTGAAATTTTTTAGATCTGATGATGCTTGTAATTGAAATGATTTGAAAAATGAGTACCCTAAATTGATGTGTTTCACCTAGATGCATAAAAAAATATTATCAAAAATTTATAGACTTATAGCATATGTTACCAAGAGGCTTAAGAAGCACAAAAATGAGGTTTTTAATGCTATTAAATGTAGTTTAAAATTTGAACTAGGTTTGATTCACCTAAGGTGGTGAATGAGTCCAAATGGGGATTATTATCAAGAGTTTTAGATATTTTTCAGTGATTTTTATGCTTTTTAGTTTGTATGATGTGTAACCTAAGTGAAAATGTAGTTTTCAGATGATTTTCAATTATTTGAGATGTAAAAATGCAAGCTATATGCACTTTCACTAATGCAATATTTTGAAACCCTAGAATGTTAATTAACTAATGCAAAATGCAATGCAATGTTAATGAAAGATAAATATAGGATGATGATGGACTCCAAATCAGAAAATAAAATGTTCTAAATGTAGGTTCACCAAAATGTAAGATAGAAAATTGTCTCCACTAGGGTTTAGGACCAAGGGTAACAAAAATTCTATGCTCCACATTCAAGGATGCCCTAAAGATCTCAATCAAATGATGATAATGGGAGAAAGAGATCTACTAAGGGACTATCCTAGGGTATGTTTAGATATTAATGAGGGGTTAACCACCAAGCTAGGGATTGGAAAAATGTATGAAATGCAAGGTACTGTAGACACCCAAAATTGTCCATGTCATAATATTACCTAGTCGATACATGACCTTGTAAGACATTTTGTAATATTTTATCCTAAGTCATTACATTATCCCACTTATCCCATTTATTCCACTTAATCACCTTCCCAATTAATTAAATAAATCTCATTTATTTAATTAATTCCCCCTTCACATGTCTCAAAATAATTCAAATTAAATATTTTAATTAATCTCTCACTTATTGTCACATTGCAACATGTGTCACATGACTACAACTCTTCACATGCATAAATAATTTAAATAATTTTATTATTTAAATTATGAGATTCCCACTCACATCATATTTTTACCCCCATTCATTGTACATCATAGGCATCTTTTCCTTCAAAATAAATAATAGAATCTCACTATTCCCTCATATCTTAATTTTAGCCTCATGTCATAACCCACTTACTGTGTGTCATAGGCACTAAAATAAACTTTTAATCCTAGCCATACATATCACAAATTTGAATTTTAATCTGGGCCATTGAATCAAATCAGTCTTCACCTATAAATCAAGTCTTTCACAGGTCATTTGGGGGATCTTCTTCTAGTATCCTCACTCTGCCAAAATATCTCTCAATCTTCTTATCTATCTATCTATTTTTCTTTTATCATATCCATCATATCATTATGTTGTGAAAATGAGCAATCAACATATCAAAAATCAAACCTTCAAAATCTTGCATTCTCATGCAAGTGGAGAAGAACAATGGAGATAAATCAAATCTAGCTTGGAGATCGGTTTGCATCCACTTATTATTTTGATTTTCATGCTTGCTTGTACTCTATTGTGCTTGTTAGGGTTTTTTATTATAATTTTTTTATGCATTTTGCTCTAATATTTTTACTCTAATTACATTTGGCGAACCCAAAGTGAATCCTTTGATCTAGCTTTCTTTTTTGCAGGTTTCATTAACTTTTTGTTGGAGGTTTGCTAGTTTTTGGACAAAACACTAGGTTTAAAAAAAATTTGTGATATCTTCCAAATGGATACACATGTTTCCACAATATTTTCACTAACACCTATACATCATATCAAGAGGCCATAGTAAAAAAATTGAGATTTTATCACCATTTTTGTAGGATTTATCACTATTTTATGTTTTTTCATAAAATTTACTTTCTGAACGCAAATCCGTGAATGTTTCATAATATTTTACATTTTTGGAAAGCTCTTGAAAATTTAATAGGGGGTTTTGTTTTACAAATTTAATTTATAGGTCAAATACAATGCGAAATAATCTGATTTTTTTTCTGTATGTTTTTCACAGATCCGCATTTTCTGGTGAAAAACAGAGAATTTTTCTGATTTATTCATGTTTTTGGAAAGCTCTCAAAACATTAGCAGGGGTCTCTTTTTTATTTTTTTATTTTTCAGATCAATAACATCTTCAAATAATCAAATCTAATTCGTCTATGTTAAAAACATGTATCTAAAATTGTAATTTTCTGATGAACTTTTTTTGTTTATGGTTGCATTATAATTTTATTTTTTTGATTTTGTAGGTGATGATAAGGAGCCGTAGTAGTAGAAATATTATTCATACACATCAAATTGGAAAGCAAAAACTTTTGGGTGCACTCAGTCTATTATCTTTATCTCTCATTTAATCAATTAATCTTGTTTGCAAGGGGCTTTTAAAACAAACATCTTGTTTGCAATCACAGTTTGAAATTGGGCTTAAAAAAAAAAAACCATTGTCTTCCATCATACATTTTGACTTTGGGTTAAAAATAACAAGTGTTTGAATTTTTTTACACACATTTCAATTTTATAAAGGGAAATTAACAATTGCGAGTGTGAATCAAGTGTGTGTGATTAAAAACACCTCACTTGGTTCGCTTTTGTCATACCCTTCATAGGAGGCCTACTAGGGGATTTCATCACCCCTAGGGACGACCTCAATCAAAGTGTGAATCAAAAGACATGCTTCGTTGGGAGTTAAAATCTTGTCACTCTTGGCTAAGTCCCAAAGAACTTTATACCTTTGGGAAGTGAAGGTGAAGGTTGGGTTACCCCTTTCTCCTGGCTGTGTGGCAGTATTTTTCTTTCAAATTATCCCTAGTCAACCTCGTGCATCCTAGCTTAAGACCTAATTGGCCATACCTACTTGACTTGTTCTAGGACTTGTTGATGTGTCTTCTTCAAGTGTGTGTTTAATCATCACATTCATAATTTCAAATTCAAACTTGCTTATGTGTCTTGCGTGCGTGATTCATGTGTGTACATGTGTAATCATTTTTTTTCAAATTGACATGTCAAGTTATGAACACCAACACATGAACATATCATTCTAATCATCTTAATCATCCTTTTTCTAATCACATTCAAATCAATTTCATCATCATCATCACCCTAATCCTAGTCAAGAACTTGCTAAAATGGTCTTAATCCTTAACAATTCTAGTCACAAGCCCAATTTCATACTTCAAGGAGCCTCTTCACCTAATCATGAAGATAATCCAAAACCATATATCCTCCAAGGTGGGTCAAACGTTGCTCCTAGTGATGATGAGAACTTTGTAGATCTTAGTGATGATGAAAAATTTGTTGAAATCTTAGGTCACCTTAATGATACTATTGACAAGGGAAATACCACTCTAAGTTTGGAATCATACACCATTCCATTTACTAGTCCTCCATCCCCATCTAATAAAATACCTATCTCAAAGTACACTAGTCCTACACCAATGCCACCATCAACCAAAGAATCCTTTAACGGTTTTCTCCAAAGACTACCAGCACAAAATAGACCATCCCCATGTCAAGCACCCATTAATGAGCTTACCAATGAACCTTTTAATGTCATGTCTATTCTTCCAACTCCATCATGTGGTCCACAAAATATTGACCTTATATGTCTAATTCAAATACCATCATGCCCTCATGTTGTTGATCATAAAGAGAATACCAAGCCTCTTTTAGAGCCTTCCACTTCCATTTCCACTCAAATCCAAGAGCTATGTCAAGAGTATTATCCTAAGCATAAAAAAACATTAACCTCTCATTCTAATAAAGATCTAGGCCCTTCTAATGATCCCACTCATAACATACTTGGTCCTATTCATGATGAAGCTTCCCTCTATGATCCAAAGCCTACCTATGATCAAGAAGACTATGATGATCCCCTTAGCCAAATCTATTCATTCCATGGTCAAGAGCCTATCAATTCACCTATCAATGAGAAATAAACCTCCATTTATCCTATAGACCCCCTACCTAGTCCTATCCATGATCCCACATTATCCACTTGTCATGATGAGACACATGCCTCCCAAGTAAATGTAGAAGATCAAACCAATAGTGTGGATCTAAATGAACATAATCAAGATCCTAATGATCCTTCCACATCCACTATAAACCCCATTTAAAATCGACCAACATGTCGTATTGGTCTATCCATCTTTATTCATGAATGTTCCTCTTTATAACAACAAAAATCTTTATCCACTTCACCTTCTCCATCTAATAATGAACTCAAGTCTAGTGTCCAAAACACACCTAGTCCCATTGTTCATTGCATGCTTCAAAACATGAACTACCAAGGTAAAGGTTTAGGCCTTCATGAACAAGGTGTTTTGGAGCCAATCCATGTCAAGGTCCCTCCACGCTCTTATGGCCTTGGGTATACACCACAAGGACACCAATCTAAAGATGTTGGTACTTCCTCCACCCATCCTAAGTCCTCTTTCCACCATAAATCGTATCATATGCCTAAAACATATGTTACCATCCCTCATCCATCATCCTACAAATGTCAAAATCATGTGACAGTACACCTTCCACCATCAAATTTTCCACCATTGTTTAGAACTCCTAATATCCATTAATCTAGTCTACCTCCACTACTCCCAACACCTAATATCCCCATTATCCAATCCCATTATCCACCTATCCATAATCCTCTGAAAATCCTAATCATGACCAATCAATGCACACATTATCTAAACATGAAGCTTCCACTCATTCCACCATACCCATGGGATTCAAAAGAGAAAAAAATTGATGCCTCTATTTATAAATAAAAAAATATGAAGGGTCCCCATGCCCTAGAACACAAAAGAAAAGAATCAAAGAAAAATCCATCCAAAAAGCAATATAAGCTCATACTTTCAAAAGAAAATTCTAAAACCAAAATGGTTTGGGTACCTAAGAAAAAGGAAAACAAGTCAAATGAGGCATCTACATCTCAAAAATCCCAACCATCCACTTCCACCTCACATTCACACTCTATTCAAGAATCACATATTCCATCCCACAAGAAAAATAAAAGTAATAAAAATACTAAATCTATGTGGGTACCTAAAGCACTTCATCACCCATCTCCATTGCTTCCTACACCCCCTCCCCATCAAAAGCTTCAATGTTTATCACAATGTGTGCAACCATTGGTCATGGTTCTCTTCCATTTCACAACAATTCCACATGCCTCCAACTCCTTACCCTTCACTCATTATCCTACATATCTCCCCCATCACATTCCTATGGTCCATGATTTTGGCTAAGCCTCCCATCCCTCTTCCCTAGATAATCCACATCATAATCCATCATCTACCTACTCCATCTCTCTTTCATGTCATCCCTTACCAACATCTATGAGCATAATGACATTTGACATGGTCCATGCGATGACATCCATCTCTATTGGAAAATCATCTTTCATGGAACTAGAAACTTGAGTCCCTCCTATCCATATTCCCCTTCTCTTATCCAAAAATCAAAAAAGTCAAAAAAAAAAGAAAAAAGAAAAAGAAAGAAAAAAAAAAGAGTAAAGAGAAATCCCTTCATCCAACAGTGAAATCCTGGTAAAAAGGCACCCTGGATAAGTACCATGATGAAAACTTGGGAAATGGGCATCATGTGTAGGTTAGTCTTCTATGTAACTTACACTTGGGGGCATTTTGTCTCATCTGCACTATCTATCCTATCATGTCATTTCTTATCATATCATTTCCATCCTACCTACCATGTTTATCCATCATACCCATATACTTATCATATTGAGTCTATTCATCCTCTCTTCCTCTTTTTGATCTTGATAAAAATATGGGGAAAAATGTTGAAACATGCTTTGGATATATTTTTATTTACCTCATCCTTCCAAACAAGCCTATCATTATCCTAGTGTCATAAGATTTTTCATGAAGAATCCTAAGTATTGTACCTAGAATGGGGCATGTTATTCCTATGTGACATAATCTTTGTAGATCACATCCCCACCCTCTTATGATGCATACATCCATCTCATTCACTATGACCTATCATTTTTTATCCATCCATATATCATGAGCCTTTTGTCCCTTATCCTATCACCCACCCTTTCAGCCATCACTCCCATCTATCTCCTTTCACATAGACTTGGTTTTACCTTGTCATTGGTATCTAGCAAAAAGGCTTCCCAAATTTTCATCCATTGACATCTCAAAACATCTCAAAAAAGTCCTAAAAAAATCAAAAAATTAAAAAGGTCCAAAAAAAAAATCAAAAATCATTTCAAAAATATCACATATTCCAAAAATCAAAAACAACAAACATTGGACAAAAATCCAAAAAATCTCAAATCATTTCAAAAAATCTAAAAAAAATCCTCAAAAACATTTCAAAAATCCAAGCAATAAAATCAAACCAAATCACTTCTTCCAATCAATTCAACTTCTTCAAATCAATTTCTTCATCAAATTATTCAATCACATCACTTCTTCTAATCAAACCAGTTCTTATAATCAATCCAATCATTATCATCAAATTAAATCATTTCTTCATCAATCCAATTAATCAAAATCATTCCATGTAAATCAATCCTCAATTTCATTCATCAATCACCATCCAAATCTTCAAATCTAGCATCTTCAATCCTTCCAAGCAATAATCCAAATGCATTTCAATCCTTAATCCATACCAAGGAAGCTAATCAATCTTGCAAAATTATCCAATCACATCCTTTGGTCTTGATCCTAATCTTGTTGTAAACCCAATCAATCATTCAATTATCCTTGTGTTGATCTAGGGATATATCATTCCCCGCAATGACAACACTATCATCATCATCAATCAATCAATCAGTCATCCTTGTGTTGATCTAGGGATATATCATTCCCCACAATGACAACACTATCATCATCATAAATCAATCATTCAATCATTCTTGTGTTGATCTAGGGATATATCATTCCCCACAATGGAAACACTATCATCATCATCAATCAATCAATCAATTATTGGTTTACAGCTTGACAGGGGCAATACCTTGTTTTTTTTTGTATCATTTGTACATGCTTGCTTGCTTGTGTGTGTTATCATTTTTATCTTTCATTTGCATCAAATCCAAACCACTCCCAGCTAATATTCATATCTTGTATCTAGACAAGGTTGTATTATGCTAGGGCATGAGACAAATCATCACCTTGGTCCTTATACCTCGGTGCATAACGTCTAGTGTTATATCAAACATATGATTGCTTACTTTATTGCAGCATAGTGTATCATTTTTCTTTTTCATCTACTTCTTATCTTGTATCATTCATCTTATCCCTCCTTTATCATTTCATTCATTTCGAGAGAATATCCGTGTTTATGCAACCCGCCTATCCTCTCGAGGGGGCATCATCATCATTATCATATCCTATATCATCATCCCATTTCTTTATATCTTTTGCATCATCATATTCTTCTATCATCCCTTTCCTTCATTCATCATACTCCTCACTTCTTCAAGTGGTTGGGGCATCTTTGTATTTCATCTATCCATACCTTAGCTTCTTTGAAATGATATTACTCAACATAAATCTCACCATCTCGAACATCATCTCAAAGAGGGGCAAAATGTAGACACCCAAAATTGTCCATGTCATAATATTACCTAGTCTATACATGACCTTGTAAGACATTTTGTAATATTTTATCCTAGGTCATTACATTATCCCACTTATCCCATTTATTCCACTTAATCACCTTCCCAATTAATTAAATAAATCTCATTTATTTAATTAATTCCCCCTTCATATGTCTCAAAAAAATTCAAATTAAATATTTTAATTAATCTCTCACTTATTGTCACATTGCAACATGTGTCACATGACTACAACTCTTCACATGCATAAATAATTTAAATAATTTTATTATTTAAATTATGAGATTCCCACTCACATCCTATTTTTACCCCCATTCATTGTACATCATAGGCATCTTTTCCTTCAAAATAAATAATAGAATCTCACTATTCCCTCATATCTTAATTTTAGCCTCATGTCATAACCCACTTACTGTGTGTCATAGGCACTAAAATAAACTTTTAATCCTAGCCATACATATCAAAAATTTGACTTTTAATCTTGGCCATTGAATCAAATCATCCTTCTCCTATAAATCAAGTCTTTCATAGGTCATTTGGGGGATCTTCTTCTAGTATCCTCACTCTGCCAAAATTTCTCTCAATCTTCTTATCTATCTATCTATCTATTTTGCTTTTATCATATCCATCTTATCGTTACACTGCGAAAATGATCAATCAACATATCAACAATCAAACCTTCAAAATATTGCATTCTCATGCAGGTGGAGAAGAGCAATGGAGATAAATCAAATCTAGCTTGGATATCGGTTTGCATCCACTTGTTATTTTGATTTTCATGCTTGCTTGTACTCTATTGTGCTTGTTAGGGTTTTTTATTGTAATTTGTTTATGCATTTTTCTCTAATATTTTTACTCTAGCTACAGGTATAATGACAAAACCTAGTGGTGCATGAAACTTGAATAAATGGCCTATAAATGCAAATAAATCAGAACAACAAACTAGAAAAATGCAAAGGAGTACCTAAAAACCTAAGAGAGCTTGAATGGAGGTCTGAAATTTTGAATAGATAGAAAGCTGGGCCTATTGGGACTCATTCGCCAATTTGGGTGAATCGGTCCCAGATCTGGATTTTTGTACAGGAATGGGTATCTGGAAAATGGGTATCCAAATATGCGAAAATCTCAAAATTGACCTTAAATGGGACTCATTTTCTAGAAGTGGTGAATCAATCCAATTAGGGTTTTTTAAAACTTGAAGGTTTGAATGTGGTCTTTAATGTCTTCTCTGCATGTTTCTCTTGATTTACAAATCTGATACTGCCAATTTTGGGTCTGTAGGTGACTTTTTGTGAAGATGACAACCTTGCAATCGAGGAGACAACTCCAAAAAATTTCTCCAAGCTTGTAACCTAATCTTCAATGATTCTTCATGCTCCAAGACACCTAGATCTTGAATTATGCCTTGCAAATTATTTCTTGTAAATCTACAACTCAACATGAAATGGCCATGAAGTATGTAGATCTTGATATTGATAATATGAGTAGAACAATACTTTATCTTGGATCTTCAATGCTACATCACAACACTAGCTCAATAACATGCTTGATGCTTGATAATCTTGGCATGGTGATAGATCTTGAATTGCTAGAATAATTGATGAATAATTTTTCCCTTGAATGCCCTTAAATACTCTCGTAAAAACTTGAATTGTCTTGTGAACTCAATTGCTATATTAATGCTCTCACAAAAGTCTTAGGTGAAAATGAGTGAAAAAACCTTGTATTTATACTGAATTATGCAATAATTCTCAAAATTACTACATTACAAACCGAAACGAGATCTAGGAGGATAAAATCCCACCAAAATTTTGAATTAAATTTAGATTTGAGCTAAACATAACTCATTTTCCCAAGGTGGCGAATGAGTCCCATTAGGCATAATGTATCAGACCAAAATTTAAAAGGTCTTAGAAAGGTGTGAAATCAAGTTCAAGACCCAAAAATCTAGGTGGGACTCATTCGCCCAAGGTGTGAATTAGTCCTAGATCACTAAATCTGGGCCACACAAGCCAAAAATACCTAAATTATGATTGGGTGATGATTAATTTTGGGGTTATCCTCAAAATTATACATTAATTAAGGCTTGTGGATGCAATTTAAGGCCAATTAAATCATAATAAAGCACAATTATTATGTATAAAACCCTTAGAGAAGTGTGAAAGTGTGTTACAACACTTTACAACACCTAAGAAAAGGCATTAATTAAGCACATTTTGTTTAAAAATAGGTTCATTAGGCTCAAATACTTAATAAAATCCTAGAGAAGTGTGAAAGTAGACTACAACACTTTATAACACCTTTACAAGGCATAGTTTAAATGCATTTATTTAGTTTCAAAGGGCCCAAGACCTAGTGTGAATGTGTCAAGCACCTTACAACACCAAATCAAGGCAAATTTTAAGCTTAATTTAATAAGGAGGTAAACCCATGTGGAAATGTCACTAATGACATTTTTTGATGCTACAATAAAATTTAATAGCCAAAGAAATGCATGACTATTGCTGAGTTGGTTGATTATGTGGTCCCATGTTTTCTTTTTTTCTAATTCCCGCTCATTGGTTGTCATACGTGCTTTGTAATCCTTAAGCACCTAAGTGATAAATATAATCTCAGTGTGCTAAGGGATAGTTACATTTCTGGTTTTGAGTTTCTAGAGAGTTTGGCTGGAAAATTCTCATACCAAAACAACATGTTGAATCAATTTTGGAAAATATCTTCAAATTATCTTTATTGAAAGCTTGTTCACCTAAAAATATATCAACCACCTTCTAAAATTATTCTTTTAACTCATTAACCATGGGCACACCATCATTGTATTTCGTCTTAATCTAGTAGCCAAAACCTAAGAATTCTTTGATGAGATCAACATTTATATAGTTGCATTCTTTTAGTAGCTTGTTTTATTCTTGGATTTTTTTTAAGGATGGATTTTTCCATTCAGTACTTTTTTTGAGAATTATGTTACATTGTTTCATCTATAGATGGGATGATTTTTTCTATTGCAGCGTTTTCCAATCCCATATCTAGAATTTCCTTTAGGTCTTGGTCAACTTTTAGCTATAGGGATTCTTCCTACTTACGATTTTCTATCTCAATTTTGATAGCATTCTTTACCAAAGTCAATTCTTCATGGAATTTATTTAATTTCTCAATCAAAGGAGGACCTTTGGATTTTAAATCTACTACCCATTCCTGAGTAATTCTAGTGAAATAGCTATCTATTTGGACTTTACTGGTCATTTCCTTCCCAGCTACTGAATTAGGATCAAAGAAAAAACTTGTCTGACTGATAGGTTGGGGAGAAGGATATTTCAATTAATTTAGGAAATTTGAGAGTAATTATACTACCTTCTTCAATTCATCTTTATCATATTTATATTTTTTCAATCCACTCAGTTAACCTTGTGGAAGACACTTGAAATTTGTGAATATCACCATCCCTACTTGGGATTTCCCAAATCCACCTTTGTCATATTTTACTCAGGTAAAGTAGCCTGAATAGGTTCCTTTTGTGTAGAGGAGTGTGTAATTTCTATGAAATTTTTCCCAAAATCACTATTCTCCATTAAACTTGTGGTATTATTTAGTTTATTAGGCTTTGGAGCTTTTAAATAATTGACCCATGATGTTATCATCTAGAATACTGACCAATACTATCTTCCTTTCCTTAGATAATGTGTTTTCTAATGATGAAGGGGACAAAGTAGTACCAATGGTTGAAATAAAGAGTTTGGTGATGAAAAATTGAGTGCTCTCTTTAAAGGAGGAGTATTTGTTACATTTTTCAAATGGAAGGGAAAGGAGGGAGGAGATTTACCCTTCTCTATAATCTTGTCAGTCACATCCTAAGAGGGGCTCAATTGTGATTCAAAGGGATTAACATCCATTATTTAAATTTCTTGTTCTTTTTCATTATTCCCTTCCTTTTCTTTTTCCTTCTCTTTATCTTTCTTTGGTTACTTCTACACTTAGCTATCTCTAGGTGGACCATCATCACATAGCTTCTTAGTACCCTTTCTCCCCCTTGAAGTTTTTTTTCCATCTCCACCTCTACTTGGTACAACTATATTTTGTATGAGAGGTGACAGTGAGGAAGTCCCTACTTTATTAAGGTTATTTTATCCTCATGTCCTTTTTCCTCCTTTCAAATGTGCCTCAGAAGTCTCACCCTTTTTCTTTGGAAGCCATAATTGAGTCTAAAATGAAGAAAAAAAGGGACCCTAGGATCTTACCACTAGGATTTGTTCACTTTTTGTAAATGTATTTCATTAAATAATCGAGGTAGGAAAGGTTTTATAGATTGAAAAAAGTATGAGTAACTTATAGCTTGAAAGGTGAGTCAACTTTTCTTTGAACAAACCTTAAATGAATTTTGGAATGAAATACAACTAAATGACTAGGCTAATGATGCAATTAACTACTCTAATGCAAATATAGTAGACACAAAAAGTCACAAATAAATTTTGACTTCAAAAATAGAGTAAGAAGAGTATTATGCACCTATTCTATACGTTTGAAGCTAATTTTTGAGGATCAAGTCTCCTTGAGAGACTATGTCCCAATAGGTGGACTCGAGATCTGATTTCAAGTCCTCTGGTGCCAGATTAGATCCTTCATTTTCTACTTGTCACACTGTCAGATCTTCATTAGGTGTCGAGATAATTAAAATTTTATGTGTTGTAGAGGTGAGGGTTTGATTGCATCAATGAATGAATGATCTTAAATCTTCCTCTAAACTTCTATAGATCTGAAACCTAAATATTTAAAGAGAGAGAGGAAGGGTTTTTCCATGTTTTGGGCTTGTCTTAGTCAAACCTCATGTTGGTTTTTTTACCTCCACAATGGAAATATCAATAAAATATCGATAAATGAAATATGAATGATGAATCAACAATGATCAGTAACCCGCCATTCAAAATGGCTTCCTTGAAGGATAGAAGTGTAGTGTAGGAAAATGCATACCCTTTCATTTTCACACTTTTTTGGGCCTACCTTGATTTTTTTATCTTTATTTATGTCTTAATTGGTCCTATTTTGCATCCACAAGCATAATAAACTATTTTTTTTTTGTAAATCCCAACAAACATTAATGGATAAATGATAATTTAATGATTCTCATTAAGTGTCCCTAATTTTTAGGTCAGGACTAAGATGCCACCTAGGGCATTTTTGTCCCCCCAAGGTCTCAGGACCCAATGTTTAGTGGAACATTAAATGGGCCCCTTTTTGGATTATGTGCCCCAAGTTTTCAAAACTTGGGACTAAGATGCCGCCTAGGGTCTCTTAGTCCCCCTTAATTTTTTTGGGGATTTAATTTCAAATTCTAGTAGGATTTTGCCTCCTTTAATTAATGATTCCATATGTTGGATTTTTGTGGTGTAATTTCAAGATATTAAGCATAGATAAGTATAAATAAAAGGTTCATTCACTCATTTTCATATATCTAAGAAATATAAGCACTTAATTATTCATGTTTATGAGATCAAGAGTGATTATTCAAGCATTTGGAGCCATCATCAAGATTACAGCATTATGTCAAGGAGATTGTTGCATCATGTGTGTTTTAGAGATAACATTTGTGATGTATGTTTTTTATTCAAGAAAGCAATTCAAATCCATATCTATCAAGCATTCATTGGATTCAAGATCTAAATTCAAGCTAGCCATTTCACACAAGTTTGCAGATTTTGTAGCAATGGTTTGGTGAGTTGTAACATTGCATGTTTTTCATTCATGATTTCCCTCAATTTCATTCTATTTTAAGGTTTAATTACCAACAAGGGGTTTAACCAAGGAAAACCCCCATTTACTAATAATCAACAAGTTTTTCTCCTCTTGTGTGTTTATGATTACAAATTTAGGTTGAAGACTTGAAGATCATTTGGAGTGAAAATTTGCAAAGTTGCATCACAAAGTTGTCATCTTCATGAAAACTCACATACCGGCCAGATCTAGAAGATTCAAAACCTGGGATCCGAAAGGAAGGAAGTGAAAATATTAGACCTCAAGACCACTTTTAGAGATTTTAGAAATTCAAAATGAGACTAAGTCATTGTTGAAATGCACAAGACAAATAAGGGGGGGGGTAGATCAGTTGTACCAAATTAATTTACTTCTAACCTTAATCACTTCCACTTTAACTTAATTTTTTATTAGGTGTAAACATGAAATGAAAATAATGGAAATCAAACATCAGAGACACTAGATTTATGGGGAAAACCCAATGAGGGAAAAACCACGGTGAGAATTAACTCACAATATAGTAGTAATGCAATACCGGATACAAAGGCTCACTGCTAGAGGGCTCACTGTCTAGATATAGAGGCTCACTACCTACAAATAGGATTCACTATATAGAAGGAGGTTCATTCCCTACATATAAACTAAATACAAAAAAAAATCCACCATAATAGGTTCCACATAATCGCATCTTGATCAAAGGATTGTAGACACCATTAGCTCATTACTTTCAAGAATCTAATAGATCAAAGTATTGTTCCCTTGATTCACTCTTACACACTCTAGTTTTTTCACTTGTTCACACACTTTACTTGCTTGCATTACAATTTGCAACATCTTGACTTTCTTTTATACCATCTTCAACCCTAGAAACTTTCTCCAAGGTCGGCTATACATCCTCCATTTTAAAAATTCAAATTAGGTCGGCTACTCAACATTCTTGTGGTTGATAAGAATGAGAGAGGACCAATTTCATATTTAATTAGGGCCCAAAAAATATCTTGGATCATTCACACGCTTCCTTAATTCAATGCAAATCTTTATGTAATGTGTAAACACTAGGTAGGCCAAACCTAATTAAAACACCAATGATCTTTGAAGTACGTGCATCTAAAGAAAGATGATCAAATGTGGATCATCCAACATTCTTAACCAAACACTAAAACACCCCTTAGAAACTATTAGATACGTCCACAATAATTGCAATAATCTTCATTCATAGAACACTCTTCAATAGTCCATCTAAACTGAGCAGAAACACAACATAGCTCTAGAACAAGCCTTCCAGAGCACTAAATCACAAGAAAGTTTTCAGGAACATAGAGAACATCTAGATTAACCTTCTTCCAGATCCAACAGATCTAAAACAAAATACCAAAATATTGCAGAGCAAAGACATCTCTCCTAGTTCACAGACAAACAATTCTATGAAATCGATTTACACACTAGTGAACACATCTTTCATTCTACATCGAACCAAAAGCTAAAAATTAGGATATATTATCCATTGAATCTCATAACACAATACCACAAATCTGCATAGGCATAGGATCCACACAAAAGAAATGAAAATCACAATATTGGAGCACACTTAGAAAACACACTCAACACTACCTTTATTATTTCTTAGTTTCTCAAAAGCACTTGGCATGAACACAACTATAACTTCATAAATATAGCTCCATGTACTTTCAACACTTCTACAATATCTCAACTATACATGTACTACTTGCAATCACTCTAAACTGAATTGACATCAATGAAAACATTAATGACAACACCACCAAACTCATCCATAGTTGGAATAATCTCCCCCTTGGTCATTGATGGCAATGCATGATGTGAAAAACCATAAAAGATAGCATACATAATCTCATTTGTCTTCTTCCCTTTCTTTTCCAGATTAGACAACCTACACAATCATTTTTGTACTCTCTTCTCCTTACAAGATTTTCTCTCCCCCTTTCAAAATTTTCACATGACTTTATCTCCCCCTTTGACATCAATGGCAAGGGAATTTTTTCCATGAAAATTCTACCATATAAAGCTTTGATCACTTCCTCTTAGGAGTGCATCCAAACCACATACTACACCAATGCAACTCTCTACTCCCCCTGAGGAGTAGACCTCAATCATCAGTCTAGACCAAAAATAGTTTGCAAATCCATTGGACTGATGGACCTCCATGTACACCTAAGTCAATGAATGAGGGGTAGTAACCCCTAACTTCTCCCTGAGATACTCAAAAGTATCCTTCAGAAGGGACCTAGTTAATATGTCAACAATTTTTTCCTTGGTAGACACATTCAAGCCTAACTTCATTCTGCAACACCTTCTCCCTAAAGAAATGATACTTGGTAGATATATTATTTATCCTAGAATACATCACCAGATTATTTGAAATTTTTATTACACTTGTATTGTCACAAAAGATAGGGGTAAGCTCATCACATATCACACCTATGTCCTTCAAAGTTTTCTTCATCCAAAGTACTTGTGTACTACAAGAAGCAGTTGCAATATACTCAGCTTCTACATTGGATAAATAATTTGAATCCTATTTCTTACTCAACCATGAGACCAATCTTCCTCCAAGGAAGAACACACCACCACTTGTACTCTTTCGGTCATCTACACAACCAGCCCAATCTGCATCATTGTAGGAATTCAAGGTGCAATCAGTATCCTTAGGATACCATAGCCCATGATCTAGAGTCCCCTTAAGATATCTAAATATCCTCTTTACAGTTTAACATGTGTCTCTTTAGGTTCTGCTTTAAATCTTGCAACCAAGCATACTACATGCATGATATCTAATCTAGTAGTAGTAAGATACAACAATCCACCAATCATAGATTTGTACATGCTCTAATCAACTTTAGAATATTCAACATCCTTAGTTTACATCTGATTACCATAGGGGTACAAACTAGTTTGGAGTCATCCACTCCAAACTTCTTCATAAATTCCTTAACATACTTCGATTATGAAATGAATATCCCCTTGTTAGTTTGATTCAATTGAATTCCAAGAAATAAATTCAACTCACCAATCATAGACATCTCAAAATATTTTTGTATCTCCTCTACAAATTTTTTACACATACCTTCATTTCCACCAAAGATAATATCATCAACATATACCACAACTATCAACATTTTTATTTTCTCAACTTTGAAATAGAGAGTGTTGTCACCAGAGCCTTTTTTGAATCCTTGTGTCAAATATTTTTCCAACCTTGCATACCATTCTCTAGGAGCCTATTTAAGTCCATATAGTACCTTTTTCAATTTTTAGACCATCTTCGGTTTATCTGATAACTGAAATCCTTTTGTTTGTTCCATGTACACTTCTTCCAATTCTCCATTCAAGAATATAGACTTGACATCCATCTAATATACTTTGAAGTGTTTATGAGCTGAAAATGCCAAAAACATCTGAATAGATTCCAATCTTTCCATCGGGGAAAATGTCTCTTCAAAATATATTCCTTCAGCTTTTGAATAACCTTTGCATACAATTATTTCTTTATTTCTTACCACTTCACCTTCTTCATTCATCTTATTTTTGAACACCCACTTTGATCAAATCACATTCTTGTTTTCTCTAGCCCAACTCTCATCTTTGAATGCCCCACTCACAATATTAGGTTCTATCATAAAAAGTAAACACAAATTTACCTCAACCACTTTGCTTCTTGCCTTTACACCTTTAGTTATGTCTCCAATTATCTATTCATCCATATGATTCTTCTAAGCATATTTAGGATTCTTAGGAGCAAGTTTTGGAATCTCCTCTTTATCACTTTGTTCTTTCGCTTCCTTTTCTTCTTTTTTTATTTGCATCTTTCATCATTGTCCTAGTAGCCTCTTGAACAATTCAATTCTTCCTTTCCACAACTTCATTCTACTGAGGGGCTCTAGGGGTAGAATAATGTCTCTTTATTCCATTCTCTTCTCAAAATTCATTAAACTCACCAAAAGTGAATTCTCCACCTCTATCAGACCTTAAACATTTGATTCTTAGGTTTTCCTCATTCTCTAATCTTGCTTTGAACACTTTGAATCTATCTAGAGCCTAAGAATTCTCTCTAAGAAAATTAACCCATGTCATCCTAAAGTAATCATCAATCAAAATCATAAAATACCTATCACCATTAAGACTTCGTATTCTTTTAGGGCCACAAAGGTGCGTATGAATCAATTCCAGTATTCTAGTAGATGATTGTTATTTTTCTTTAAAGCTACATCTTGTTTTTTTTCCCAACTAACAACTTCTACAAACATAATTTGTAGGCTTTTTGATTCTAGGGAGATCTCTAAAAACTTCTCTTGAACTAATCCTAATCATATTGTCAAAATTTACATGTCCCATCCTCTAGTGCCATAGCCAACTTTCATTAATCTAAGAAATAAAGAACTAACCATCACCACTTTTAATCTGATAAATGTTTCCATGAGTTCTTCTTCCTATTGCTACCACAATTATGGACCCTTTTCTAATCTCACAAGTGTTATCTTGAAACACAATCTTAAATCCCTTGCTACACATTTTCCCAACACTCAAAATATTATTCCTTAAGCCCTTGACATAATAGACATCATTAGAACTATGTTTTCCATCAAGACTAATTATTCATTTTTCAACAATCTTAGCACCAAAATCATCTCCAAACATAACTAATCCTCCATCATAATTTTCAAGTTTCGTGAACTTAATCTTGTCTCCAGTCATACGATTTTATCATCCACTATCAATTACCCAATAGTCTTCATCCTGTCTGGCATGAAAGGTAGTAACCAAAGTACCTTCCATCTCATCCTTATTGGTCTCTGGACTAGGTTCCCTTACACATCTTCCATGGTTATTAGACACAAATTTACTTTCCAAAGCTAGAAACAAGCATTCATTTTTATCATCCTCAAAATTAGACTCATCATAAAAAATTCCTACATCTTCTCTAACATAATAAAATTTCTTGAACTTCCTGTCCTTTTTGTCTTTGTAATTATTATTATCTTTGTTTTGCTTGTGTTTAGCTCTATTTGTACATCTTGAAGCATAGTGACCAATATTTCCACAATTAAAAAAATTAAAAGGCAACATACCTTTGTACTTACTAGTACCTTTCTTCAATTTCCTCGTAAAGTTTGCTTCCAACTCTTCTGAACCATCACTATTTGAATCATCTCTTATCTTAATTGATTTAAAGGTTGTTTTAGCTTTCTCCTTTTCTTTTCCAAACTTCCTCATCTCAAGTGCAGTCAAGGTGATGAATAGCTAGTCTTTAGTAAATGTCTTTATATTATATGATTCTTCAATGGCAGAGACCTTGTCAGTATAAATCTCTAGTAAATTCATGAAGATCTTCTCTATTATATCTTCATATTTCATGATACAAACATAATTCTTGATTTCATTTTTTGCATGTTCAACTCTCTCATAATAAACTGTTATGTCTTCACCTTCTTCCATTGTCAAGTTCTCAAATCTATGCTTAGCTGGTAGCTTCCTTAACAATTTTACTCTATCATTTCCTTCACATATGTCTTTCAACTTTTCCCATACTTCATATGCAATCCCTAAAGAAATAAATTTTGTCCTTTTAGTTTTAGATAGAGCACTAAAGATAACATACCTTGTTTTTTCATTCTCCCCATAGGAAGATATAATCTATAGAGGAAGGACCACTAGTTGGTTCAATATATTTTTTCTCTATAGATTTCCAAGTCTTGAAACCAAGAGAGATAAGATAACTTCTCATCAGCACTTTCCAGTCATTATAATCAGCTCCATAAAAAATATGGATTTGCAACTTGTGCACCATATGATCTACCTCAAGCGGTTAATATTTTCTCTAAGAAACCAGAGCTCTGATACCAATTGTTGAAATGCATAAGACAACTAAGAGGGGGGGTGAATTATTTGTACCAAATTACATTACTTCTAACCTTAATCAATTCCAGTTTAACTTAATCTATTATTAAGTGTAAACATGAAATGAAAATAACAAAAATTGAACACTAGAGACACCAGATTTACGTGGAAAAACTAATCAGGGAAAAATGATAGTGAGGATTAACTTGCAATACAGTAGTAATTCAATATCGAATACAAAGGCTCACTGCTAGAGGGCTCACTTCCTAGATACAAAGGCTCACTACCTACAAATAGGGCTCACTATCCAGAAGGAGGCTCATTGCCCACAAATAAATTAAAGACAAATAAAGATCCACCACAATAGGTTCCACACAATTGCAGCTTGATTAGAGGATTTCAAACACCATCAACTCACTACTTTCAGGAATATAACACATCAAAGTATTGTGTCCTTGATTCGCTCTTACACACTTTGATTTTCACACTTTACTTGCTTGCATTATAATTCAAAACATCTTGACTTGCTTTTATACCATCTTCAACCCTAGAAACTTTCTCCAAGGTCAGCTATACATCCTCCATTTTATAAATTCAAATTAGGTCAGCTACTCAATATTCTTGTAGTGGATAAGAACAAGAGAGGACCAATTTCATATTTAATTAGGACCCAAAAAAAATCTTGGATCAATCAAACACTTCCTTAATTTGATGCAAATATTTATGTAATGTGTAAACACTAGGTCAGCTAAACATAATGAAAACACCAATTATCTTTGAAGTACACACATCTGCAATAAGATGATCACATGTGGATCACCCAACATGCTTCACCAGACACTCAAACACGTCTTAGAAACCATCAGATACATCCACATCAATTGAAACAATATTCATTCACATAACACTCTTCAACATTGCTTTTGGATTGAGCAGAAACACACTATAGCTCTAGAACAAGACTTCCAGAGCACCAAACCATAAGAAAATTTTCCAAAAAATAGAGAACATTAGGATTAACCTTTTTCCAAATCCACAAGATCTGAAATAAAACACCAAAAGACTATGGAGTAGAGACATATGTCCCAATACACCGACAAATAGTTCTATCAAACTAGTTCACACACCAGTGAACACATATTTCATTCTCCATCGACCTAGAAGCTAAAACTCAGGATATATTATCCATTGAAGCTCATAACATAATACCATAGATCCGCACAGGAATAGGATCAACATAGAAGAAATACATAGCACAATACTAGAGCACACTCAATACTGCCTTCATTATTTCTTAATTTTCTCAAAAGCACTTGGCATCAACATAACTATAATTTCATAAATATAGCTCCATATACTCTGAACACTTCTACAATATCTCAACTATATATGTACCACCTCCAATCACACTGAACTGAGTTGACATCAATGACAACATTAATGAAAAAATACCAAACTCATCCATACTTGTAAGACTCACCACCTAGGACATCTTAGTCCTCCTCAAGTCATTTTTAAGAAATTCCTTCAAATCTGGTTTCGACATCCAAAAATTCCACATTTTCCCCAAATAATAGCAATGGGACTAAGACAATAGTAAGGGCATCTTATTCCTCCACAACACTTTTTGACAGCTTATTTGCATTTCCAAAACTTCCAAGTGCACATACTTTAACTTGGTGTTGCATAATTTCATCATTTACATCATTCATTTAGCTTAAATTACTAGGTTTCTGAGTTGAATTCCTATTTATCTTTTCCAATTAACTTGGTGGTGAACCCCTCAAAGCTTAAAAGAACCCTTCCTAGGTCCTTCCCTATTGAGAATTGACTCACCTTTGAGGTTGATAGTCAATCAAAATTGGGATGCTACAACCATATCGAATGACCTAGGGAGAATAAGTGAACACACACCTATTTTCCCCACGATTCATTTTGGTGAACCCGGCATCTTGGAGCATTCATTTTCTTATTTGGATTCCTTTAAAACCCTAGATCTAGGTTGCATTCATTCTTGCATTAGTGAAATTGCATCTAGGGTTTCTCATATTTTCATTAGTAAAAGTGCATATAGGCTGTATTTTTTCTTTCTTGCATCATCTCATCTCATTGAAAATTTAAAAAGTCAATTTTTAATCATCTTAGTTGCATTTACAAATATTTTTATCGCATTAAAATTTTGAAAAAAATTGCATTCAATTTCTTATCACTAGTTCATTTTTCTTGCATACATTTGCATAGTTTTCAATTTCCAAACACCAAGTCTTGGGTAGGAAACTTGGGAACCTTGTGAACAACTCATAATTTGTTGTTTTCTAAAAAGACCCTTACTAGGACTAAAACACCCTTCTTGATGTCTTAGTCCCTCTCTATGTTGTTTGCTCCCTGTTCCAGTCCCTAGAACCTCATAATTCCATCAATAAGAATAAGACTCCCTTGTTGGCATCTTAGTCCCTTTTGAGTTTGAAGTTGTAGTTTTGAGGGTTTAAATTTTCTTTTTTTCACTTTTTATTGCTATAATTGGTTATTTTTTTTAGTGGGTTGACTTCCTATTACATGCATTTCACTAAATCTAGTTTAAAGTGTTTCATTTCATACATTTCTCAATTCCAAATTTGCATTTATAACATTTCATATTTCATGTTGTTGCATAATGTAATCAACAACTTACCTTGTTTCAAATCTAAAAATTGCATTTAAACATTTCACTTTAAGTCATTGCATTGCACTTTCTTTACTTTTCCATGATAGCATATTTTATTTCAAGAGATGTGATTGTGATATGGTTAAAAATGGATTGCATAAGTACAACATCCCCTTTTATGAGTTTAATTTATATACAACAATGAGATCATTAAGAAACATGTTAGTCATCCTTCTACTATCTTTCATAGTTATGAGAGCATCTTAAAGAAAATAGATCAACCCATTGACACAATCCTTAATATTACATTACCTATTAGTGAGGATGGTATGATACAAGAGGATGCAAGTATAGACAATCATAACAAGCATACTTGTTCTTCTCTCAATACCTCTCCTATTAGTGACAAAGGTATCTTGGTGAAAGAAGATACAAGCATTGAGAGCCTTGATTGTTCCTCTCCTCTTCCCCCTTCAGAAGATAGTATGACACAAGAAGATGAGATAATTGATACTACTTTACTTAGTCCAAATCCATCCCTCAACATCTCCCCTAATTGTAAGAAGTTTGTAGTAAAAGAGGATACAATCGTGCATAATCATGAAAATCACATTTGTCAAGAGAACATGCAGATTGAAAGTGATAATATTATCTCTCTCCTCCCTAATGTCCCAAAAATTTGGAAAGACCTATTTGAACAAAAGCATTCAATCATTCGTAAGCATGAAAATCATAGTTATCCTTCTCTCGATGCGTCCTCTACTTATGATGAAGCTACTTTTCAAAATCTGAACATGGAATGTGATGAAGATCGTATAAGCTCTCCTACTAGGGTAGATGGTATAGCACAAGAGAATGAGAATTTGGAGAAAAAGGATGAAGTCATGAAAAATCATAACAATCAAATAGAGCTTTCTCCTAATATCCCCATTATTGATGAAAACAAAAATTCAACCATTGATAACTCCTTTACATGCAATGAAGTCATCTTATAAGAACCAATCCTTGAATGTTAGGAACATTTGGTTTGTAGTTCTCCTAATAACTCTCCTACTAGGGAAGATATAATGGTGGAAGAAAATGAGAAAATTGAAAATAGTAATTCTTTAGATGAAGATGATGAAGTAAAATTAGACTCTCCTTCACTAAGAGATCATGAAAACAATTTTGAGGTTATACACATTAGATACCTCTTGGAGTACTCTCTTGAGCCTAATCTTATCATTTATCCACCCTATCAAAAACCACAAGTTCAAAACAAACCCATCCTTATCCTCGAACCACCTAAGAAAAATGTTTCACAAAAACCAAGTTACAATACTATTTCTCATACATATAACTCTAGGAACAATCCACAACCAAGACAAACACCTTCAACATCCCTCCCTTTGCCTAACCCCATTTTTCCTAGTGCTCCTTGTTTAACTTTGCATAGTGGGAAGGAGTATGATCTTGTTGAACAACTTAAGAATACTCCTGCAAAGATATCCCTCTGGGAATTTATTCAAAATTTACCTAACTATCACACTATGCTTCAAAGTTCCCTACAAAAAGTTCCTATCCCTTCTAATGCACAACCAAATGACATAGCAACCATGATTCAAGGACTAAATGCTAACATTGTTTTCCACCAAAGTGAACTCCCTCCTTTGGAAGTGCAAAAATAATGTGATTATAGCTCAATACAATACAATACAATACCACAGGGTTAAAACAAACCCTTATTGAACATGGCTCAACCTTAAATGTGTGTAGTGCAAACCTTTTGGATAAACTTGATGTTTATAAATAAAAAATTCAACCCGATTCTTTATTTATTAACGGATTTGAAAATGTAGGAAAAAAACCACATGGTATGATCACTTTGCCTATTATAGTTGGAAAGGACATATTAGAAACACTGATCAATGTTATGCCTCACAATATTTCATACAACCTCCTTTTAGGTAGACTATGGTTTCATGCAATGAAATATATTTACAACAATAAAGTGCACACATTAGATGTTGATACTAAGCCTTACAATGTTTTACAACTTGAGAAAAATAAAGTGAATCTCATTAAAAACATTGACACCAACTACACAAGTGGAACTTGTACAACATAAATACAAATAAAAACATATTGAAGAAGTCACAAAGCTATTAGAAGATTATCTAGGTTCCTTAAACTTTGAACCAACATTCATGGGAGAATACAAGATCATAAACAAAGATTCTGATAAGGGAAAACAAAAAGCAGTAATGTCAACACAAAATTATGAAGACCTTCAAAAACATCCACCTCAACCAATTTAGAACAAAATAAAATAGATTACACAACAAAATTTGATGAGATAGACTATCAAAAACTGCCAAATCCAAAATAAATGAAAAAAAATTATGGAAAATTTTATGAGCTCATGAAACAACCTGGATATAGTGGAAAAGGATCTGGTGCTAGATAATAAGGTAGTCATGTCTCTATAGAGCCTCAAACACAATAAAATACTAGTGGTCTTGGAAAATTTTATATTTTCCTTTAATGGAAATAAACAAACCTTCACTTAATATTAACACTCTAACAAAATATTCCTCTAAGCCAACTTTAACAATAATGCATCTTGAATTGATAGACATTAGTGGTCTTGATTGTTATCATTTTCAAGAAACAAAAAAATCCTTGCTTAAAATCAATGTCATCACGCAAAACACTAATGATTTGAATTTGATAGATTTTACACCTTCCTTTAAAGAAGAGAGAAAAATCTCACAATCTAAAGAGTCTTGTGTAAGTATGACATCTTGTACTAAACAAGAGGTATCTTTGTCAAGAAATAAAGAATCATTTTCTACTTTTGATCAAGGGAGTATATCCTAGTGAGACTCCTCCAAGATTAGCTAATCTCTCTCCCTCCAACAACCTAAAAGAAATTTTACTACAAACATTCATTTTGTGTATATCATAGAGTTCATGATAATTCTACTAATGAATGTAAGGATTTAAGTGATAAAATTCAACATCTTAGGGAGTGTGGTGTTCTTCCTTATGTGGGGGAACCTAATTCCTCTAATTGATACTGATTTTTACACGAGCATGTTTCTCATCAATCATTTCAGCTCACCCTTTCCCTGCACTAAGTGGGGGCAAGCAATTAGATAGTCGTGTCCCCATATGTCACTTGTCATTGTCTCTTTTGGCTAGTTGATCACCTTTCATGTATATATAAGAGCAAGCTTGGGATGTGGCTAATATACAACATACTCTCATGTCTTCTTCTACTTTAAAGTAAGGTCATACAATGGTGTTAGAAAATGCTTTAAAGTGGGGTCATACATCAATGCTCATGTTTAATTATGCAATTTTCTTTCTTCTTGTGATGCATTCTTTTCTTGTTGGTATCATCGGGTCTGATTTCCTCCGAGAGTGTGATATTTATTTGAATTTTCCTCTCTTGGAGACAGTAGGCACAATAAGATGATACCTTCCACAAAGTAAGAAAAATCCTTTCGAACATCCCTCTTTCTTTTTGTGTTACATTTTTGTTTGTACCTGATTAAAGTCATGGAGGTATGGCTTTGATATGGTCCCTTGGGGCTCACCTAGTGAACAACTAGCTTCACTAGCCCTTATGAGCATGTATTTTATTTTTTTCCTTATCATAGTCATTGGGGTATGACTTTGATATGGAACTCTTGGGGCTCACCTAGTGAACAACTACCTTCACTATCCCTCGTGATCATGCACTGTTTTTTGCATAGTGGACATCACATTCCACTTGTAAACCTTTTTTGGACAAACAACCTAGACCCAGTCCACAACATGTTGGACAACCAATCAAAGCTTGGTCCATTGCATTTTTCCTTTTCCTTCTTGTTTTTATTTTTCCTTTTACTATATTTGACTGTGTATGTTTTTGATCTGGTTATGGCTTCATATATCATCCACAAGTGTGTTCCTTTGTGCTTATGTTGGTTTTCCATAGGATCTTGATCCTAGGGGCTTGATCATCCCTCCTAGTTATTGTCATCCTATCTTACTAACATTTGCACATTTGAACCCCTCTTGATTGTGTGGTTGGCTACTTTAGTGTGATATTGAAGCAAGTTCACCCTCTCACTAAAGTGGGGGATAAATATAGTGTAGGAAAATGCATACCCTTTCATTTTCACACTTTTTTGGGCCCACCTTGTTTTATTTATCTCTATTTATGTCTTAATTGGTCCTATTTTGCATCCACAAGCCTAATAAACTATATCTTTATATGGAAAATCCTAACAACCATTAATGGATAAATGATAATATAATGATTTTGGTTGAGTGTCCTTGATTTTTGGGTTGTGACTAAGACACCACCTAGGGCGTCTTTGTCCCCTCAAGGTATTGCGACCCCATTTTTAGTGGAGCCTTAAATGGGCCCCTTTTTGGACTATGTTCCCCAAGTTTTCATGACTTGGGACTAAGATGCCACCTAGGACATCTTAGTCCCCCTTAAGATTTTTTTAGGATTTAATTTCAAATTTTGGTGGGATTTGGCCTCTTCTAATTAATAATTCCATATGTCAGCTTGTTGTGGTGTAATTTCAGGATATTAAGCATGGATTATTGGCAGATAGTTAGCACTCCCCTCGGGATTCACTACATGGACTATCCACCTCCCGTGGATTTGTTAACTCTAGTAGTTGTATTGGGCATTAATAGGTCAATATTTTGGTGCAACGACAACTATGGGTCCAATAATTGGTATCAGAGCAAAAGGTGTCGAGTTCAAATCCCCTCACATAATGTTGAGGGGGAGTTTTTTGGCAGATAGTCAATGCTCCCCTCGGTATTCACTACATGGACTAGAACTACCTCTCATGGATCCGTTAACTCTAGCAGTTGTATCAGGCATTAACAAGTTGATCTTTTGGTGCAATGACAACTATGGGGCCAACATGGATAAGTATAAATACAAGGTTCATTCACTCATTTTCATATATCTAAGCAATCTAAACACTCAAGTATTCAAGTTTATGAGATCAAGAGTGACACTTCAATCATTTGGAGCGATCATCAAGATTTAAGCATTATATCAAGAAAATTGTTGCATAATGTGTGTTTCAGAGCTAACATTTATGATGTGGGGTTTTTGATTCAAGCAAGCAATTGAAGTCCATATATATGAATCATTCATTGGATTTATGATCTACATTCAAGCTAGCCATTTCACATTATTTTGTAGATTTTGTAGCAAGGGTTTGGTGAGTTGTAACATTACATGTTGTTCATTCATCATTTCCCTCCATTTCATTTTATTTCAAGGTTTAATTACCAAAAGAGGTTTGACCAAGGAAAACCCCCATTTACTAACAATCGACAAGTTTTTCTCCTCTTGTGTGTTTATAATTGCAGATTTAGGTTGAATACTTGAAGATCATTTGGAGTGCAAAGTTGCAAAGCTGCAAAGTTGCATCACAAAGTTGTCATCTTCACAAAAACTCACCTGCAAGCCAAATTCAAAAGATTCAAAACCTAAGATCTGAGAGGAAGGAAGTGTAGACCTTGGAACTCAAGACTACATTTAGAGATTTTAGAAATTCAAAATGGGAATAAGTCACCACCTAGGGAGTCTTAGTCCTCCTCAAGTCATATTTAGAAACTCCTTCAAATCTAGTTTCGACACTCAAAGATTCTACATTTTCCCTAAAAAATAGTAGTGGGACTAATACAATAGTAAGGGTGTCTTAGTCCTTCATAACACTTTTTGATAGCTTCTTTTCATTTCGAGAATCCTTATTACATTTCTACAACTTCCAATTACACATACCTTAACTTTTTGTTGCATAATTTCATCATTTACATCATTCATTTAATTTGCATTACTACATTTTGTGAGTTGAATTCTTATTTGTCCTTTCCAAGATTTAGCTTGGTGGTGAACCCCTCAAAGCTTAAAATAACCCTTCCTAGGTCCTTCTCTATTGAGAATTGACTCACCTTTGAGATTTATATTCAATCCAATTTGGGATCCTAGGACCATATCGAATGACCTAGGGAGAATAAGTGAGCACACACCTATTTTCCCCATGATTCAAGAAGTCATACAAATCTCCTCAAAGCTTGATTTTCTTGGAGACCTATACGGGTTAGTCTTCAAAAACAATATGATAACATAAACATGAACAAAATCACATACACTTTGACATGATTCTTTTTATATTGAATTGCTCCAATAAATCCCTAAAAATTTTCTCTTGAATTTCTTGATAATGCTTGATCACCAAATTTTCTAGTAATTTATAAATGTTGTTTGTTATTTCTTAAGTGATGAAATGACTAGGTATTTATATGCAATATTATAATTTCTCAAAAATTACATCTTGATAATTGATATTGGACATTTAAAATTTAAATATTCCACCTTCGAAATATTCAATTTTGGAGGAAAAATAGGGGGACTAAGTCACATGGGGCGACTTAGTCTTGGCCCTATTTACATGATAAAAGGTGTCTAGAGAAAAATATTAAATGTGTGCATTGGTTTTCCACATCGGATTGTGAAAATGGGTTATGGAATGCATAATTTAGGAAATTAGGTGTATAATTAGGTCCAATTACTTAAGGGAAAGAAAAAATAGTGTGAAATTATCAACTTGCTGACAATTTATGATGCTACTTAGTCATTTTCAGGACTATGGTAGTTCTAGTTTCAAGGTCTTTAGGTTCTTTGAGACTCCAGTTAATTGATACCATGGGATGCATCTGCATATGACTGGTGTAGATTGGTTCCACCAAGTCATATTCATCATCTTCAACACCACTAATGTCCATCTATAATAACCTCTCAATTTTTCATATATCCAAGTCATTTGGTCATGACAAGTTTTTACACATTGCAGAAAATGTCAAATGTACTGAAGAGAAAGTTGCAAGGTAGCATAATATTTTTTTTGTTCATCGTGGGGTTGAATCGATAGTTCTATCACATTTAAGTGGGTTGGTTTATGATAGTAAAGGTCCCATTTTTCACCCATCATGCCCAATTGTTCCAAACTACATTGTGTCAGTGCTTTCTCTTAAGAAACCTAAGTGCAAAAAAGTGCCAAAATTTGATGAGCTATTTCATGAAAACCTTGGAACCTAAAAATATAGGGTCATGTAGGGTCCATGTACAATAACCTTTCTCAAATTTTTAAATCTTCAATTCATTTGTCTGTGGTGACAATTTTTTGCACATTATAAAAAGCATCAAATGCATTGAAGAGAAAGTTGCAAGGTTACATAATTTTTGTTATGTTCATCATGGGGCCAAATTGATAGTGTTAACACATGTATGTGGGTTTTTTTATGCTAGGAAAGGTCCTATTTCACACTCCAACATGCCTGATCATTCCACACTACATTGTGCCGGTGCTTTCTCTTAAGAGCCCTAAGTGTCAAGAAGTGACAAACTTTGATGAGTTTTTTTCTCATAAATTTTGACACCTAAAAAAATTCATTTGAAGGTTTAGGGTCATATAGGGTCCCTCTACAATACCCTATCTCTTTTTTTCATATCTCCAAGTCATTTGGTCATGGAAAATTTTTTTCACACATTAAAAAAAGTGTCAAATGCATTGAAGATAAAATTACAATGTAGCATAATTTTTGTTTTATTCATCGTAGGGCCAAACTAACAATGCCAACACATCTAGGTGGGTAGGTTAATGCTAGGAAAGGCCCTAATTTTCACTCTAGTTTTTGTGAGATCATTCTAGACTATATTGTGTTGACACTTCCTCTTAAGAGTCCTAAGTGCCAAAAAGTGGCGAACTTTGACAAGATATTGATGTTAACGATAACTTTAAGAAAAAAAAAAGATATAAAATCTTGATGAATCTTTCAGTTTTGTAGGAACAATATTAATTTCTATTGGTGAATCTTTCCCTTTTTTCGAAAAAAATATTAATTTAATTGGTGAATTTTTTACATCACTAAAACTTGTAGAAAATTTTGGCGAATCTTAAAAATAATAGGAAAATGCATTAATTATGATGGAAAATCTATCCAATCTAAAAATAATTCTCATGGAAAAATAGGGGCTTGAAGGTGGAAAATATCAATGGGTTGAAGGGGTAGATTGTAATATTTACTTTCTATCATAGTTTTAAAATATAATATAATAGCCCTCACTATATTATGCAAGGTAAAATGTGCCCATGATTTGTAATTATCATTAGGGCTCAAAATTGATTTTAGATCATTGATCTAACGACCCTTTTACTCTATAAGTTAAAATTTACCCATAATCTATAATCATCATGAGATCCAAAACCATGTGCCCCATGAGCATTACAAATCATGGGTACATTTTACCTCATGGAATTCAACAAGGGCCATTTGATTATATTATAAATTAATGGTGGAAACTAAAGATTAGAAATATGGTCCTAAAGAAACTAATAATTATGATACACTATTAGCGAATGAATATAGATTTATACTATTATTTATAAAGTTTAGGTGAATATGCTCTAATCATGTATCAAATATTGTGATGAATTTTTGAGTTAATTTTTTTATAAAATAAATGGGTAAGTGCACCAATCTATGACACAATTTTGGCTCTTAAGATGCCACTTTTTTTCTGAAATCGGGAAAATATGATTTGCATGAGAAAATGAAGATAGTTATGCTCAAAATTTCAAGATGTGGCAAGAACAAAAGTTGAAGTGCTCTGAGTCTAGTTTCTAAGCTACTATTGTTTTTTTTAAATTAATGAAGATTAAGGGTCTGAAAAAGGGGTCCCCAAAACAGGTCCTATTTTTATCAAAAAAAATAGCATAGCGCCTGAGGGCTCCCCCTTTTTAGTTAACTTTTTTTCAGAATTTCAAAAATCCCAATAGTGAGAAATTAGCTAGCACCATGTAGTTTATTCTCCTTCTTTTGGATAATTTCTTTAATGAATATATAATATTTTATGAATTTTCAAAGTGGACACATTCTGAAAAGATGAAATTTGAGCATGCCCCCCCCCAAATTTTTTCCAAACTAATCGAAAATTGATTTTTTTTTCATCGTGTAGAATGGAGTCTAGTTTCAAAAAACGTAATTTGTTTCATGTTCCGATGAATGTGTAAAAATCTATCCTAAACCTAGCACATGTTGGTTTTTGACCAAAAATTAAGGCATTTACAATAGAAGCCATGGATCAAAACCTTAACTAAATCAAAACAAAAATTTTTTATATATTTAGATAGCTAAGATAGAGGTTAATGCTATCACGGTTTTTTTTATAAACTTGCATTGAAAGACATGAAAATGAGACGGGGAGAACGGACAAAAATATGAGAAATTTAGCAAATCTTGTTAATTAATAGTCTAAAGTAGGCCTTTTGGCGATCACCAAATGACCTACTTTGCACAGAACTAGATTTTCACTTTCTCTGTCAGGGAAACTATATACATGAAATAAAAATTGAAGTATAAGTTGACATTTACATATGGACATTTACTTTCTTATACTTTAAGTTATATTTCATGTATATATAGGCAAGATGTTTGAGAGTGGTTTCAGATCTCTAAGAGTTATAATGCAAATTCTAGTTTTTGGAAGATCTTAAAATTTTAGACTTAGTCAAATTTCAGTAATCAGCATGTCAAATTTTAGTAATCAAGAGGTCAAATTTTAGTACTCAAGAGGTCAAATTTCATCTTTCTCTCTCTATCTCACTCATTTCATCTCTTATTCTCTAGACCTCTCTCTCTCACTATCTCCATCCCTTTATCTAACAATATCTTCCTTGAGCTCAAGAACTATGTCTCTACATATCCATCTCTCTCCTTCCCTCTCCAATATCTATCTCCCTCCCTCCTTCCCTCTCTACATTTTTCTATCTCTCATCCCTCTCCTTTTATCTCTATATATCTCTCTCTACTCTCTATACCTACCTATCCCTCCCTCCCTCCCTCCCTCCCTCTCCTCTCTTTCTCTCTCTCTTTTCTTCCCTCACTCTCTCTTCCCCTCTCTACTCTCTATCTTGTCATTCTTTCTCTCCTTCCCTCTCTAGTTCTCTCTATCTCACTTCTCTCTCCTTCCCTCCCTCCCTCTCTAATTTTCTCTATCTCCCTCTCTCTCTCCTTCCCTTTCTACTTCTCTTTATCTCACCTCTCTTTCTCCCCCTCTCTCTCTCCCTCTCTCTTACTTTCACCCACCTTTTCTCCCTACTTCTCTCTATCTAGCCTATCCCTCTATACATCTCTCTCTCTCCCCCCTCCTTCCATCTCAATCTCTCCACCTTCCTCCTTATCTCTCTACTTTTTAAGCTCCATCACACATCTCTATCACCTATCTCACTTCTCTCTTTCCCCTTCCCTCTCTACTCTCTTTCTCTCTATCTCACCCCTCTCCCTACCTATTCCTCCCTCCTCTCTCTTATCTCTCTCACCTCTCTCTCTCCATCCCTACCTCTTCCTCCCTCTCTCCTTCCCTCTATTTTTCTCTTTATCTCCTCCTCCCTCTATCTACCTAGACCTCTCTCTATTTTTGTCTCACCTCTCTCTCCATCCCTACCTCTCCCTATATCTCTCCTTTCATATCTACTTATCTCTACCTAGTTGTCCCTCTATACCTATTTCTCTCTCCCTCCTTGCCTCCTCTCTCAATATCTCCACCTTCTTTCCCTCTCTAATTCTCTCTCTATCACCTCTCTCTATCTCTCTCCTCCCTCTCTACTCTCTCTATCTCTCCCTCCCTCCCCCTCTTTCTATCTCTCCTCTCTCCCTCCCCCTCTTTATATCTATCTTTACCTTCTCTCTACCTATATCTCTCTCCTTCTACCTATCTCAACTATCCATATTTACCTATGCCTCCCTCCACTCTCTCCTCCACAAAAATTTACTCTACATCTCTCTATCTAGCCTA